>OW285235.1:75444313-75799313 GCA_935421215.2 Melolontha melolontha
ATCTCTGAAAGAAGTCTTCGTAGGATTCTTAAAAGTGATTTAGGTTTTCATAAAATTCAGATTGTGCAGTCTCGTGGAAGGAAGACGATAGAGCACTTCGCCTGACATTTTGCAGAGAATTCTTAGAAATCTTGAACGAAGATCAAGATGTGTTGAGCCGATTGTTAATGACGGAGGAAGCTCACTTTCATTTAAGGGGCTTCATAAATAAACATAATTTTTAACAGTTACATCAAAAACCTTTACATGGCTAGAAAGGGAAAAGTATAGTGTGGAGTATCAATTTTTGGAATTGTTGGACCATACTTTTTCGAGGAAAATAATCAAGCAGTCATCATTAATACCTATCGTAATATACACGTGCTACCATTTTTTTGGGAGAAGTACGAAGTTTGGCGCAAGATAACGTATGGTTCCAGCAGGACGGTGCGACAGCCCATACAGCGAGGCAGACTCTTCTTATTTTAAGGGAAAGGTTTACTAATAATGCTATATCAAAATATGGTAACATAAATTGACCCCCAAGATCTCCGGATTTATTGGCTCCCGATTTCTTTATATGGGGCTTTTTACAGGATAGAGTATATAAGAACCGACCACAAACTATTCAGGCATTGAAAGATAACATTTTTCAAGAATGTCAGGGTATTAATGCTGAACTCCTGCTCAGAGTTATGGAAAATTTTCAAAAAGTAAAATTGCACATATTAAAGTTGTTATATATCGCGAGTTGGTTTAATTTAGTTATTTTTCAACAATTTTGCAACTTTATGAAAATGTGTTATACCAGCTGTCATACTCTGTATTTTATTAATTGTCTGCATTCGTCTATTATGTTTTTTGTTTTATACAAATGGTGAGGTTTCGTGCACTCAAGTATAATGGAGACACGTTAATAAAATTTCCATCTGCTACGACTGTAATCGTCCGATGGAAACCACTTGCCTAGTCTTGCATTTGTCATGAGAACGGGGCTGGTTGGTTTAGCGGTCATGATGTTGATATTAGTCAACGAATAACGCTGAGTCAGGAAAGCGGTAATTAGTCCCATATTATTTTGAAAGTAGAATGCACATTAAATTAACGACATTTAATGTTCATATAAAATATTAATGTAGAGAGGTAGCATGAAGATATTTTGGAGCCGTTTATTAAGGAACAGAATGATGACGAATTTCAATATTTCCAACAAGATGATGCATCACCTTATTGCACACGTGAAATGCTTGACATAATTTTTTAGGACTTTAAATCCTACGATTCTTGTTTGCTGCCTTACTTTAAGAATATCATTTTTAAAACATGCAGAATTTAAATGAACAGGAAAATAATTATTGAACAATTGAATGGAATTAACAGTAATCCACATATTTTATGAAATGTATTTAATAATATTCTACGTAGAGTCAGAAAATGTCTCAATGGACAAGTTAACCATTTTAAATATCTTTTATAAATAGATTTGTACCAAAAACTTTTGTTTTATTTTCCTTTATGAAGTACAAGGTCATTTACAACATTACAGGTAATAAAAACTTAAAAAAGGTATATAACCCCTTACCACAATTATTAATTGTTTCCTAAATTCGTATTTCGACAACTAAGTTGTCATCATCAGTAGGTAAAACCACTAATCAAGGTGTCGCACATGGGACACAGTAAAGCTAGAACACCGCTTACGCAACAGCTACTTTTCACGGCGTCCACGTATAGACTGATATAGGCAGTCTATACGACAGAGACGTCGATTCGTCATCGTGTGCAAGAATTGGACGTTACAACAGCCACTCTCCAGCGTATTCTGATTCAAGATTTGCATCTGCACCCCTACAAAGTCCAATTGACTCAACAACTTTTGCCAATAGACCATGCAGAGCGAAGAGAGTTCACCAATTGGATATTTGAGCAAAGAGCAGTGAATGCCCATTTTGCAGACAAAATCATTTTCGGTGATGAGGCCCATTTCCACCTCGATGGCTTCGTAAATCGGCAAAACTGTCGTATTTGGGGCTCAAAAAACCCACGAATAATTCATTAGAAAGAAATGCATCCGAAACATGTTACTGTTTGGTGTGCATTTTGGTCTGGGGGAATAACTGGACCGTATTTCTTTGAAGATGCGGAAGGTAATGCACTAAACGTTGAATGGCGAACGTTATCGTTATATGATAACGCAGTTTTTTTGTGCCTCAATTGGAAGATATTGCTCCTGATGTGGTTTCAGCAGGACGGGGCCACATGTCATACCGCCCGTGAAATATTCACTGTCTTGTACTTGCATTTTCCAGTTTGGTGACCAGAATTCTTTGGATTTCTGGCTGTGGGGTTATCTGAAGTCACGGGGTTATGCCGATAAGCCCGCAACCACCGAAGCATTGAAGGCCAAAATTAGACGCTCTATCAATGAAATACCGCCACACGTATACAATAATGTTTTTGCGAATTTTGTCAAAAGAGTACGCGTATGCCAGCAAAGCCATAGCGGTCATTTACAAGATATTTTGTTTCATACTAATACAAACGGGGGCTTGGGTTGGATATCGGGATGCGGATGTGCAGTGCCAATAATAATGAAATTATTTGATAGATAAAATAATTAGTGGTGCTGGTGAAGTTCCTTCAAAGGTCCAGGACGTGCGTGGTGTTGGCTAATTTTATAAATATACTACAACTTACTTACTAAATAAAACACATAAGCGTTGTTCTTAAAGTTTGTATTTATATTTACATAAGAAAGAAATGAAATTGGTATATTTAAAAATAATTAAAACAAAAGTAATATATACACAAGGAGCGGTAAATAAGTAATTAAAAATTAACACAAAAAAAAATACTCTGAAACGAACGTTTAATTGAGCAGTAAATTAAGGGTTAATTGAATACGATTAATATAAAATAGCCTCTGTATCGAACAATACAGAGTTACCTTTGGTTGGCGGAGATGGTCACGTGGCCTTCGCAGATATACCTGGTCAAGTATATGTAGAGCGATTCTTAGAAGCGAAAGACATATACTTGACCAGGTATATCTGCGAAGGCCACGTGACCATCTCCGCCAACCAAAGGTAACTCTGTATTGTTCGATACAGAGGCTATTTTATATTAATCGTATTCAATTAACCCTTAATTTACTGCTCAATTAAACGTTCGTTTCAGAGTATTTTTTTTTGTGTTAATTTTTAATTACTTATTTACCGCTCCTTGTGTATATATTACTTTTGTTTTAATTATTTTTAAATATACCAATTTCATTTCTTTCTTATGTAAATATAAATACAAACTTTAAGAACAACGCTTATGTGTTTTATTTAGTAAGTAAGTTGTAGTATATTTATAAAATTAGCCAACACCACGCACGTCCTGGACCTTTGAAGGAACTTCACCAGCACCACTAATTATTTTATCTATCAAATAATTTCATTATTATTGGCACTGCACATCCGCATCCCGATATCCAACCCAAGCCCCCGTTTGTATTAGTATGAAACAAAATATCTTGTAAATGACCGCTATGGCTTTGCTGGCATACGCGTACTCTTTTGACAAAATTCGCAAAAACATTATTGTATACGTGTGGCGGTATTTCATTGATAGAGCGTCTAATTTTGGCCTTCAATGCTTCGGTGGTTGCGGGCTTATCGGCATAACCCCGTGACTTCAGATAACCCCACAGCCAGAAATCCAAAGAATTCTGGTCACCAAACTGGAAAATGCAAGTACAAGACAGTGAATATTTCACGGGCGGTATGACATGTGGCCCCGTCCTGCTGAAACCACATCAGGAGCAATATCTTCCAATTGAGGCACAAAAAAACTGCGTTATCATATAACGATAACGTTCGCCATTCAACGTTTAGTGCATTACCTTCCGCATCTTCAAAGAAATACGGTCCAGTTATTCCCCCAGACCAAAATGCACACCAAACAGTAACATGTTTCGGATGCATTTCTTTCTAATGAATTATTCGTGGGTTTTTTGAGCCCCAAATACGACAGTTTTGCCGATTTACGAAGCCATCGAGGTGGAAATGGGCCTCATCACCGAAAATGATTTTGTCTGCAAAATGGGCATTCACTGCTCTTTGCTCAAATATCCAATTGGTGAACTCTCTTCGCTCTGCATGGTCTATTGGCAAAAGTTGTTGAGTCAATTGGACTTTGTAGGGGTGCAGATGCAAATCTTGAATCAGAATACGCTGGAGAGTGGCTGTTGTAACGTCCAATTCTTGCACACGATGACGAATCGACGTCTCTGTCGTATAGACTGCCTATATCAGTCTATACGTGGACGCCGTGAAAAGTAGCTGTTGCGTAAGCGGTGTTCTAGCTTTACTGTGTCCCATGTGCGACACCTTGATTAGTGGTTTTACCTACTGATGATGACAACTTAGTTGTCGAAATACGAATTTAGGAAACAATTAATAATTGTGGTAAGGGGTTATATACCTTTTTTAAGTTTTTATTACCTGTAATGTTGTAAATGACCTTGTACTTCATAAAGGAAAATAAAACAAAAGTTTTTGGTACAAATCTATTTATAAAAGATATTTAAAATGGTTAACTTGTCCATTGAGACATTTTCTGACTCTACGTAGAATATTATTAAATACATTTCATAAAATATGTGGATTACTGTTAATTCCATTCAATTGTTCAATAATTATTTTCCTGTTCATTTAAATTCTGCATGTTTTAAAAATGATATTCTTAAAGTAAGGCAGCAAACAAGAATCGTAGGATTTAAAGTCCTAAAAAATTATGTCAAGCATTTCACGTGTGCAATAAGGTGATGCATCATCTTGTTGGAAATATTGAAATTCGTCATCATTCTGTTCCTTAATAAACGGCTCCAAAATATCTTCATGCTACCTCTCTACATTAATATTTTATATGAACATTAAATGTCGTTAATTTAATGTGCATTCTACTTTCAAAATAATATGGGACTAATTACCGCTTTCCTGACTCAGCGTTATTCGTTGACTAATATCAACATCATGACCGCTAAACCAACCAGCCCCGTTCTCATGACAAATGCAAGACTAGGCAAGTGGTTTCCATCGGACGATTACAGTCGTAGCAGATGGAAATTTTATTAACGTGTCTCCATTATACTTGAGTGCACGAAACCTCACCATTTGTATAAAACAAAAAACATAATAGACGAATGCAGACAATTAATAAAATACAGAGTATGACAGCTGGTATAACACATTTTCATAAAGTTGCAAAATTGTTGAAAAATAACTAAATTAAACCAACTCGCGATATATAACAACTTTAATATGTGCAATTTTACTTTTTGAAAATTTTCCATAACTCTGAGCAGGAGTTCAGCATTAATACCCTGACATTCTTGAAAAATGTTATCTTTCAATGCCTGAATAGTTTGTGGTCGGTTCTTATATACTCTATCCTGTAAAAAGCCCCATATAAAGAAATCGGGAGCCAATAAATCCGGAGATCTTGGGGGTCAATTTATGTTACCATATTTTGATATAGCATTATTAGTAAACCTTTCCCTTAAAATAAGAAGAGTCTGCCTCGCTGTATGGGCTGTCGCACCGTCCTGCTGGAACCATACGTTATCTTGCGCCAAACTTCGTACTTCTCCCAAAAAAATGGTAGCACGTGTATATTACGATAGGTATTAATGATGACTGCTTGATTATTTTCCTCGAAAAAGTATGGTCCAACAATTCCAAAAATTGATACTCCACACTATACTTTTCCCTTTCTAGCCATGTAAAGGTTTTTGATGTAACTGTTAAAAATTATGTTTATTTATGAAGCCCCTTAAATGAAAGTGAGCTTCCTCCGTCATTAACAATCGGCTCAACACATCTTGATCTTCGTTCAAGATTTCTAAGAATTCTCTGCAAAATGTCAGGCGAAGTGCTCTATCGTCTTCCTTCCACGAGACTGCACAATCTGAATTTTATGAAAACCTAAATCACTTTTAAGAATCCTACGAAGACTTCTTTCAGAGATGTGCAGGGCCAATGAATGTTTTTTCACAGATCGCATCGGACTTGTTAACGGCGACAAGAAACCTTCCACTGTTTTCTGGTGTCCGAACAGTTGTAGCACCACCTTTAAGTTTTGATGCAATACTGCCTCTTTCATTAAAATCATTCACCCACCTTAAAATTGTTTTCCGCAATGGAATTCTCCCATGTCTTTCAACATTAAATTCTCGCCGAAAGCTTCTTTGAGCTTGGATAATGGAACCATTTCTAACAAACTCGTTCACTGCATAAATACGTTGGTTTAGTGGAAATTTCTACTTTCTAATTCATTCATATCCATCCATTCATAATATACTTCGCGAATACCAAGATTTAAATTTGAAAATGTCAAGTATCAATGTTACAAACTGCATGCTTTTTATAAAAATAAGACTCGGAACTTTCAAATTAAATGATTCCAATTTATTAACGTAAAAAATGCAAAATAGAAAAAATTGTATAAAAGCTCGTTTCATAAGGCCTTTTGCCGCACTCACTGATACTGATCTCGTGCGGCAAAATGATGCCTTATGATTATAAAGACGGCAGACTATGTGCCCACACTGTCAAATTTAATATAATATAATAAATTTAATATATATATATATATGTTTATATACAGAGAAGGATTGTTCGACGTTGAGAGATGTTATATTTGCATAGTTAAAACGCTCTTTGTATCTGTACAATGGATCTTCAGTATTGGTAAAAAGTTGCCCTAATTTTGTAAAATATACATTTTTATCTAAAACACCTTATGTGTATTATTTATTAAATTTAACAGTGTGGGCACATAGTCTGCCGTCTTTACATGAAACTTGTTTTTTAATATACTATTTTACTACTTGTTTTCATTGCTAAATATATTTAATTATCAGTTTCTATTACGAAACGATTAACGTGCTCTATTTAAAAAATCTTGGAATTTTAATCTCGTAGCTAATCTGTTTAAATATGCAAATAGTTTATTTTGAAATATACCGTATAGAACTAGAGTGGGAGAACGGCTGGGAGGTAAACGATACCCCCACCAGTACACTAGATAAGAGAGAAGGGACGGTTATAGCACCATGCGTGTCTGTGCCCAGTCTGATCAAATACGTTGATGATATATGTGCAGAGTAATTATACGTAGAACATCGATTGTAATGACAAAGTATACACAACAAAAAAAAAATTATTTAACTTATATGTTTATTCTTTTTCATACCATAGAATTGCATTTTATTTTGTTAGGTTAGCAAACTTTAATTTTTTTCGATGTAGCGGTTGTGCATCAGTACTTTTTCACCTGAAATCCATATTACAGCAATTTACTAATAGGTACACAGAATTTTTTTCTTTTATTTGATGAAATTATGCGTCCGTATTCTCAGATTATTTTTAATTTTCTCTTCATGTGCATCATTTTATTTAGTTACGTTATCATAATTTTCATTTGTTTAATTTTCCTTGACCGGACTTTAATTATGTATGCAAACACAGGTTTGTGCTATTTATAAATACGCAGGTTTTTCTTTCGTTTTATTGAAATTATGCGTTTGTTTTCTCTGCATATTTTTATTTTTTTTGTTGTACAAAATTTGTGCATTTTTATCTTTATTATCTGCTGTGCAATACATCTCAACTTTGAAATATGTTGCGTATACGCATACGCAATACGTATGTGTGTACCAAACCTACTAACGTTTAATTACTTATCCAATCATACCTATGTGTATACCACACCTACATCTGACCTATCCTTATGCTGACCTATGCTTATAAAATCAAATGCTACATATAGATTCAATAAACATATCGGAGAAGTAAGTCGACGGGACGCGTCCTGCGCAGCAGTGTCGTTGTCTTACCACGTTTACACACGGTATGTATAAATTTAGACAAGATTTCTGGCAAAAAAGGGATATTTATCAATACGTTTTTGCCGTATTACGCAGTTGTTATATAATGAAACAGATATGCAAAATACATATCCGTCACTGTAAACATGGACAATTTGTTTGTCCATGTTTACAGTGACGGATATGTATTTTGCATATCTGTTTCATTATATTAAGATTTCTGGCATCGAATATCTGAACTACAACCACGATGCCCTTTTTACCATACTTTCTTTGTCGAAATAGGTGATGATATTTCCGATAATATTCACAAAATTATTTTCATTGCACAGAGTTAGAATGTTTCTGTAAATATATCGAGATTCTTGGAAAATTTTTTTTTTAAATTGTCTTCAGTTAGTTTACAAAACTCTGAAAGCATTGATTTATTTTTTCGTCCGTTTGAATGATTATTTGAACTAACATATTACTTAAATCATTACAAATTTTAAATTTAAAATGGCATAGTGATCATAACTATGGATCGCCAATCAGGAATACATGACGTCAGTGCCAGAAACAGAGAGAGGACATCATACATTCCGATTAATTCCGATTTAATTGAATACGATTAATATAAAATAGCCTCTGTATCGAACAATACAGAGTTACCTTTGGTTGGCGGAGATGGTCACGTGGCCTTCGCAGATATACCTGGTCAAGTATATGTAGAGCGATTCTTAGAAGCGAAAGACACCGGGTGGCATCGTGGCGTGTACTTGGACAGTACGATGAGTAAGATCTGTGTGTTACGAGAGTTCTAACGAGAAGATCGGACTGATAGTTTTTTGTGTCGATAGAACACTGGTTTTTGAAAACGGTCTGTTTTATGACCTGAGTCGAAGAGGGGCCGATATCTTGAATAATAATTAATTAAGAAGCGGGACCTGAAGAGGTGTTCTATCGATGGCATTAAAATAACCCTTATGACATAAACTTTCTAATGATATGAAACACAACATATAAAATATGTATGTATAATTAAATTAAAACAATATAAATTGAAATGTAAATAGAAAGAAATTCCACGGTAACGTTGTTGGGTCAGGTAGAAGACGAAGGGTCTCGGTCAAGAATATAACAAAAGAGATGCTTTCTCTTTGTAAACGAATATACAAAAGAAAAATGTCTAAGTTAAATATAATTTTAAATTGCGATATTCAAAGAAGAAATATATTTAAAAATAGATTAAAATATTCTATATGCTAAGCGTAACAATACATAATTCCCAAATGTATACCTTTATACCATTTTAGGTGTTTTATTTTTCAATTATTGTAATTAATCTTAATTTGTTTTTGAAATAATTTTTTTTTTCCAGGCCGACACTAAATCAAATTTGAAATAATATACAAGTGATAATGTTTTTCTACATTTTGAATAAACAATATTAATAGTTAGGCAGTTATTCTCTGATATATGTTTTTCAAACCCAATTTCAGTGGTATTATTTGGTATTTATTACTCTACAAAAATCGAACTATAATATTGTTTTTTTCGGAAAATTTTTTTTTTGAAAAATCAGTGGCGTAATATTTCTTCCAAACAAAATATTTGATTTCATTTACTATACTATCAAAAAGTAGGCTTGGGA
Source organism: Melolontha melolontha (assembly GCA_935421215.2). Classification (NCBI taxonomy): domain Eukaryota; kingdom Metazoa; phylum Arthropoda; class Insecta; order Coleoptera; family Scarabaeidae; genus Melolontha; species Melolontha melolontha. Next base: position 75,453,799 of record OW285235.1, read on the forward strand.
AAATTAAAAAAGTAATGTAATTGTAAATATTCTTTCTACAATTTACGACGCCATCTTGTTCGAATTTTTCATAGAAAAAATTCGCCCTCAGGTAGGAATCGAACCCACGACCTCTGGCTTGGCGGACCATTGCTCGACCACTGAGCTGTTGAGATGTGAATTAGAAACTTTTTTCAATGAAAAATTCGAATAAAATAGCATCGTAAAGTGTAGAAAGAATACTTACAATTACATTACTTCGCGAAAACGGAATTAATTTGCATCACTATTAATTGTTACGCTACTTAGCAAAAGTAAAATCATTTATTAAAATGCCATGAAATTTAATACTAATATATTTTTGAAATTTAGTGATTTAATAGTTTATATAATAATTAATTACTAGCCGATCGTGAATAAAATAGTATTCAAACCTTCATGGAAAGATTCAGTCCCGTCTCGAGATTAAGTTCACTTCGACGCTGAGCGTCTCGGTGAACTTACTATCTTTTGACGGTAACGAATTACTTTCCGCCTCGGTATGTAATATACTATTTGTGGATTCTGGGTTATAGCTGAATTTAATTTTTTTTGGGTAAAGCTTTAACACCCTGTTCTTCAGCTCGTACAAAAAATATTAGTTATGCAGTCATTTTTCGATATTATGTGTTTTTGAGACTCACTTATAATTTCAGTCGTAATTATTTCGAAGACACTCTACAAAAATTTACCAATAATATTTTTTTTCGGGAATATGTCATAGATTATAAAATTGAATGTTATTTTGGAAAAAATCATTGACCTAACATTTCTTCCAAATCAAAATATTGGGTTTCATTTACTATGTACGCCACAGGTCAGCTTTTTCGTTTGGAGTTATTTCAATCCTGAGTTATAGCTGAATTTAAATTTTTTGGGTAGAACTTTAAGAACCTGTATCTCAGTCAAAAAACGTTTAAGAAAAAAATATTATATTCTCATGGTATTCGCACACGGACTATTTTGAAGCATAAATGGAACAGCCTTTATAATATACGAGTATACGTTGAGAAAATTTAATCAGGAGCATTCAAATCATTACCTCAATTCAAACTTCTACAAAAATGAAAAAAATAAATAGTTGCTATTTTTAAATAATTCTAATTTACATTTATAATTTATAAGAATTTTGTGATTGAGTTAAGGTAAGACATACTTGAAAATTTCATGGAATACTCTGAGCCAGTTTTTTTTTTTGAAACGCACATTAGGTATTCATCATTCATATGAATTGAAATGCTAAAATTATTGAAAGAGCTACTACCACTGATTTTTTAAATTTTGTGCTGGTGCGGCTTTTTAAATAGTTTTTAAATAAACAATACAAACCTTTAAAGTAATATTCTATGAGTAAATAAAATAGAAAACGTTTTTATGAATAAGAGGTTAAATTTTATCAAAAGGTGACTTCATCTTTAGCAGAACTAGTTCATCGATTTATTGCACAAAAGTGAAAAGAATTTCTTCCACACACAAATATTTATATAAAAATACATTAGAAAAAAGTATAAAATGTAATTGGACTAATCTTCTCGAGAAGCTAAGCCGCGCCTTACAAAACTTTTGTGTTAGAAACGGAAACTAATAGATATAGTACGGTTTCAAATTGTAAACGTCCGACCACACTTCGAAGAAGTATTGAGAGAAAATTAAAAAACTTTTTTCACTGACCCTTTTCTCTCTAAACTCAAGTCTTAATTTTCACGTTAAAAAGATATTCAATAAAATGAGGATAATTATTGGAAACAAAAACTTTTGTAATTAATGATTCATGGCATATCTTCTTGTACTAGTTCTACAAACAGAAAATGCATATGTACGAGTATATTGGGGACGCAGGACCAATATCATACAGTTACGCAAATATTGCTATTTAATAATGTAGTTTTAATCCATCTAAAATTGTAACGGTATATATACATCAATCACTTGTGACGAGCAAATATTTAATAATTCTGTATCCAGTAAATGTTCGATCAACATAAAAGGAAAAGATCACAGTGAAACATTTCGATTAATTAACTTTATTTTATTTCGTCAGTTAATTAATGTATATATACATTGTACATATATTTTACATTGTCTACATATATATATATATATATATATATATATATATATATATATATATATATATATATACAGACTGTCCCGTAAAAAACGCCAACATTCATAATTCCGTTATTTATTGTCCGGTTTTATTTAAACAAAAAGTAAATTTAATAGCATCAAAAACACTATAAGATAGCAGTGTTTTATTTGTTTTCAATTGTTTTCATTAATTTCAAACGACAGTCAAGTTTTTTATTTTAAATGGCAACATATATATTTTTGGCTATATTCGGATTGGATTTTTTTTTCTGAATTCAACGATGTATAACATGTTTATTTTTGATAAACGTTTATTGCAAAAAAAAAACTTTATAAATTTCATCTTTGTCTTCCATTATTTATAAATATTCGAATATGTCATGAAACATTTGAAATGTAAGTATTATAAATATTATTATAAGAAACAAAACACTTTACAATAAATGTTGAAATTACCCGCCACCTTGTTCAACACATATCGCACATCTCCTAATTATTCCAAAGGTCGCATTTAAAAGACAAGCGGCAGGTACTTCTTGACAAGTGTTAATAATTCTTTGTCTTAAAATGTCAACATTTTCTGGAGTTGTTAAATAGACTCGATCTTGTAGATAAGCCCACAACCAAAAATCGAGGGGCGTAAGATCCGGTGAACGCGCAGGCCACTCGATAGGACCGGATGTTCCTATCCACCTATTTCAAAATTGGGTGTTCAACAAATCAGTATTTACTCTGGCGTTGTGCGCGGAAGCCCCATCTTGTTGAAAAAATATTCTATTTAAATTTGCCAAAGGTAATTCATTTAAAAAGTTTTGGAGATTTTCGTGTAATAAAGTGTAGTATTTTTCTTGATTTAAGCAACCATCTATGAAAAATGGCCCAATTAATTGATCACCTAAAATGCCACATCAAACATTTACGTTGAAACGTCTTTGAAAATTATTTTCAATTACAAATCTCGGATTATCTGCACTCCACTGTCGATGTATGTTTCTATTAAAAATACCGTTGTTGCTAAAAGTGCATTCATCAGACAAAATTATCCTTCTGTAAAAATTCGGGTCTTGTTCTAATGCATTTAAATAAAAACGACAAAACTGGATTCTTCGGCCAGGATCATTTTGTTCTAATGCATGAACTTTTCGAGCTATGTACGGTTTAAGTTTGTGTTTTCTTAAAATACCATGAACTGTAGTTTTTGATACCCCAATATTATGTGCAATTTCGCGAATCGAAGTTCGTGAATTTTGTTGTACTGCAAGAAGAACATCTAATTCCTTATCTTCGGAGAATTTCCGTTTTTGTGTTTTTGGTTTGGTAAATGATCCATAATTTCTTAAATTCTTTTCAATTCTCTGAAATATTTTCGAACCTGGAACTTCTCTGTCCGGAAAACGAGCACTGTACCGACGAACTGCTTGAAGGCGATTTTTATTACATTCAAAGAACACTTGTAACATGTCCGTTATTCATTTTTAACGAAAATACGCTTTTTGTTGCGGCAAAACGTTCAAACAGGATAATACAGAAAACTTAATAAAGTCAAACTGACACTTAAGGCACATTGACATAATGCTAGTGGACTGGGCCAAGTCTACTATAATGAAAGATGAAATTTATGAAGTTTTTTTTTTATTTTTTATTATTAGGAGATGTGCGATATGTGTTAAACAAGGTGGCGGGCAATTTCAACATTTATTGTAAAGTGTTTTGTTTCTTATAATAATATTTATAATACTTACATTTCAAATGTTTCATGACACATTCGAATATTTATAAATAATGGAAGACAAAGATGAAATTTATAAAGTTTTTTTTTTGCAATAAATGTTTATCAAAAATAAACATGTGATACATCGTTGAATTCAGAAAAAAAAATCCAATCCGAATATAGCCAAAAATATATATGTTGCCATTTAAAATAAAAAACTTGACTGTCGTTTGACATTAATGAAAACAATTGAAAACAAATAATAAAACACTGCTATCTTATAGTGTTTTTGATGCTATTAAATGTACTTTTTGTTTAAATAAAACCGGACAATAAATAGCGGAATTATGAATGTTGGCGTTTTTTACGGGACAGTCTGTATATATATATATATATATATATATATATATATATATAAGTGTTTAGATAATTTCTTAGCCGTTCATTAAAGAATATAATTAATATTACTTTCTAATTTAATATTTGTAAATATTTCATATAAAAAAAGCCGAAAAACTCCAATAATTTATCAAATGTTATATATATATATATATATATATATATAATTATTTCGTATGATATGGTAAATTCAATCAGTTGGCGATTTAAGGTCTGGCTTTACTTTAAAGTATATATATTTAAAACAACCCTACATGTTTCGGCAATGATGCCTTTATCAAGGATATAAAATACGAAACTCTCTGTTACCTCAGGTGGCCGTTAGTACAGGTTTTACTGTATAAACTGTATTGATTCTTATAGTTACTTAAATGATGGAAATCTCTTTGAATATAAATACCTTCTCATTTATATCTTTTTGTTTTTATTCTTTACTTATACTTTAGATTGATTTAGATTACAAGTTTATTGAGTAAGTATTATCTGGTAGATTATGGCTGAGTTGTGTGTGTAAACATTAAATGAACACGTATCTTTTATATACGTGATTAAAATTTTATTCTCGACTTTAAAAACGCTTTAATCACGCTTTATCTAAAGTAATATATTATGGCATAAAGTTATTTCCAGCTATTTTAATATTTTAGTAAGTATTAATTTGAATATTTTTAGTTTATTCTTTATATAATTTAATATAAATAAACATTTAAACTAATTTAGTAGGTGAACGGCTCATGGATGAAGGGTTTGAATCTCGGTCTTAGTGTGCTTCGTTTTTTTCCGACGATCGATATCCTCTCCAGTTGCTGTTAGATCTTGAGAAAGTGAAAGTCGAATCAATATACACTCTTACAGCGAGCAGATATAGAAATAAATTCACACATACCATATACACTTTAAGCGCTTCTGGTGTCATGACAAACTCTCAGCTTAAGACAATGGATATAAACAAACACCACAAAAAATAATAGAAATGAAACGAAACAATTCTTGTAATTACCGGATAAAAAAATGAAATTTTAGATTTCGCATCTAGAGTTTCACTTTCATTTCTGTGTAATTTTCAAACATTGTTTGATATGGCGCAATATCGTAAACAAAATCATTCAGAATAATGAAACGTGCATGAGTACGAATTTTAAAACTTTTATCCAATCTTTATTTTTATCGTGTTTCAAGTTTTAACGAGTATTACAAGTTAACCTATTGTATTTGCCCTAGAGTGTGTGTTACCTAGATTGGATGACTATTTGAAACTAAAATAAATGAACATTTCACCTGCCTTAAAAAACGACTCTTTTTACGACTGCTACTATATTAACGAAGAAAAACACAAATACGACAACGTATTTGATAAACCGATAAAACAGTATACTAAATTTATTGAAATCGATATATTTTAAATGATTAAATAAAATCCAATAATTCGCAGTTATAAGGTCCAGTTTAATTATTTTTAATCACAAAGGGAGTTTTTTATGTTATCAACTTAATTATGAAAGAAACGATTTAGACAACAAAAACAAATATTTTTCAGCGTAAGAGCCGTTAGCACTGATACACTTATTCTAACATTTTTAAATAACGCTATGCCTTCGAAATAATTGTTTTGGTAATTCCACAAAAGACGACCCCACAACGTTTTACAATTCTTTCGATAAAAATCTATGCCCTCTCAAGCTTTTGAGTTTTGGAAAAAGATAACAGTCACAGGTGGCGAGGTCGGAACTGTAGGTTAGATGTTGTAATTCCCCAAAGCCGAATTCATTGATTTCTACTTGAACAGTTCGTGCTTTATGCACCCTACAATTGCCGTGCAAAAGCAGAGTTTTCTGAGGAAAATTGTGGGGTGTTTTATCGAGTATAGTCGTGATCGAGTTCTTAATTGTGTCTTTGTAGACATTTCCCGTTATTGTAGTCAATTTTAGCATTTACTCAATTAAGAGAATGCTCGCCGCGTCCCAGAAAACTGTGGCCATCGATTTTCTCGAAAATTTCGTTTTTGCCTTCTTGGGCTGTAAATAGTTCTTATAAAACCATTGCATGGACTCTTGTTTCATAGGAAGATCCCACTTGTGTACCCAAGTTTCATTTCGAGTTTAAATTCTATTTAAGAAGTCATCTTGAGATGAAACAGTCCAATTCTCTTCACAAATTTGTTATCTACAGAATCCTTGTTCGGGTCTGAGCAGCCTGAGAATCTATCGTGCCGACACTTTGCTCATTCCCAAATCTTCATGTAGAATTTTAAAAACACTCGTTTCTGATATTCCTATTTCTCCAGCAATAACTGAAATTTTTACTCGGAGGTCAGTCAACACCAAATCTTTAACTATGTTGATGTTTTCTTCAGTTCATGGTTCCAGAGGTCTTCCACACTTTGGGTGACCACGAATGGATTCTCTGCTTCATTTGAACTGCTTGCGACAAAAAAAAACTTGGAAATAGAACGGGCTATTTTCTCCATTGACTGACATCATTCTCTCATGAAAGTTCTTTGGTCTATTGCCTTCTTTTGATAAAAATTTCGTGTCTTGACGCTTCTGTCTTCAAGTTTCAAACCATTTATTTTCTCTTCTTTAAACGAATATAAAAGTAACAAATGTTAAGCTACTCGAGCCAAACTTGGAGATGACACTAGAAAACGTCATGTTAAGTTTTAACGTAAGAAAATTTTCACGATAGTACATTGCTTTCATAACTAGGTAGATGACATAAAAAACTTCCCTCGAATTTCTTTAAATATTAACAATGATTCAGGAAGAACCCAATGCGCAAACAGTTAATAATATTAATATTGTTATTGTTTAAATCCCTTCCTATTTAATTACTTGCAAATATCTAAAAAAAATTAATAATTGTATAGAATATTATTAATGTCAACATTACGAACGCTAAAAACAACCGTCGCTGTCTTCATAGTAAGTGCAAGACTAAGCTAGGGGTTTCCATCTAACGGATGCAACCGCAACTTGCAGAAATTGTATTAACGTGCCTCCCAACTCTATATCCGACACAACCAATAGCGCATACAGTTATCCTTGAAATAAAGAGACAATGTATGATAAATGGAAAGATATAATTGTGTAGAATATAAGTCTAAAATATTGTGTCATATACAACGCGTACCCCGAAATTAAAAACATCCTGAAAATTGTATTACGTACCGCCTATGGACTCAAAATATTCAGAATATGTATAACTAATAAATACCTCACGCACACATACGCTACAGGGTATGTTTATATACGTAACAGCAGGATGAGATGGACAATAACAAAATTCTTCTTTGGTTATTGTCGGTCAACTTGAAGATATTGTTTTTTTGTAATATAGTCGATCGCACAGTGGCATGACAATTTTTTTTTAATAACTTTGTAATTTTTTCTTGCTTACGACAGGGAATTTTGGGAAAATATTTTGGATTTATTTTGTATACAGCGTTCGCCATATTGTTCACACCAAATGGGAAAAACTTTTATTGTAGAGTTTTTTAAAAATCGGTTTCAACCAGTTGTTTCTGTATATTTGAAAACCTCAAATGGAGTACATGAAAAGTTTTTTCCTTTTACAGTGTCTGCAAAAAAACCTAATCCATATGGGAAACTTCTTGATTAATTAATTTATTGAAAAATTGCTTTTGGCATTAGCCTCTTCACCTCCAATCACCAAAAAGCTAAAAGTAATTTTTGTGGTATTATTGTTCTACCATTAAAACACCGTTTGAAATTTTTAAATGGGGCAAAATGAGAAAAACTATAGGGAAAACCAAAAATAATTTAGTATATTTTGGCTATTAAGTACTAATTAATACTAGGAAACAATATTTAAAAGCTACTTATAAGCTAAGTAAATAAAAAATTAAAATGAAAAATCAAAAATTTAAATTTTGGTTAAAAAATTACATATTTCCACATGTCTTCCCTCATTTTCTATGCATATAATAGTTCTGTTTTACAAATCATTAATAAATAAAACACACATAAGATGTTTTAGATTTACACTTTATTTGTAATCTAAAACATCTTATGTGTGTTTTATTTATTTGTGATATGGATTTATATCAAGCAAAGGTCGAAACAATGATAGAATTTACAAATCATTTGCCACATTTCTTAGGTATACAGGTGGAATCTGAACAACACAGTTTCTAATGACATCTTCTAGATGGCCAATATCTCTAAATAGGCGATATTTGTATACCTCAATTTTCAAATATCCCCAAAGAAAAAAATCATAAGATGTCAGATCCGAGGATCGTGATGGCCACGGATTCTCAGAAAAGCGATCTATCCATTTTGCTGGAAAAACTCATCTAGGTAATTTCTAACTTCGATGGTAGTGTGAGCTAGACAACCATTTTGTTGGAAATACATTTTTCTTCTTAATTTCAGGGGACAATATCGTTGAAAAATTGATCTTGCGAATTCCAAATATCTTCCTGAATTTAAATTATTTCTATAAAAGTATGGTTCAAATATTTGGTTACTAAAGATTCCACACCACACATTTGTTTTAAAATAGTATCGATTATGTGCTTGTATTTGAAAATATGAATTTTCGTTGGCACACCAACGACAATTCTGCGAGCTTACAACTCCATTGGTAGAAAAAGTGAACTCGTTACTAAACAACACATACTTCGCAAGTGATCGTTCTGCTTCTAATTTTCTTTGAGAAAAAAAAATTCTAGACGCTGGTCGTAGTCCCATTCTTGTAAAGTGTAAATAAATTTTGGTTTGTACGGCTGGAACTTGTTCATCTTTAAAATTCTTCTTACGCAAGTCCCAGAAATACTATTTAGCTCAATTTTTGATACAGAGTTTTTGTATTCTGTATAACTGTTTGCATAACTTGGAGCTGGTGTTCTTCGTCAGTGATCTAGTGAACATGTGGATGTTTAAATTTATTTGCAATAGTTCTCGAACTTTTAAATTTTGAAAAAATTCTCCCAATGGGAGATATGGGAGATATTTTTACTAGGATGTCGATGGTTAAAAATTAAAACTATTTCTCTAAATGTTTTATAATTGTCGCCTACGATTAAAACAATTTCAATTTTCTCGCTTTCACTTAATTTACGTTCCATTGTGAAAATAATAATGACACTGAATGCTTATATTTTTCATTAGTTTTACAATTCTACCATAATGTTGTGTTTGGTGCCAAACTTATGACGGACAACACTCGTTGTCCGTCATAAGTTGACGATGTACTTTCTTTATAACGGGTTATTATTGAGCTTTCGTTTGACCAATATATTTCGATTTACAATCGCAACAGTCAATTTCATATATCTTCTATATAGCGTGGATACATATTATTCATACACGTATCACATGAGTTTCTGTCATTCATTTTTTAAATGAATTATTAATTGTGTAGGTTTAGTGGCTAGGGGGTAAGATATGGGCAACCATATTTGATTCCTGGTATAACCCACGATTTTTACGACCCAGCTAAACTTAGGTTGAGAAAATAAATACCCTGGTGATAAAAGTCTAAAGTAATAAATGCAATAATAGATGGAGCGCTAGGAACATTGACACTTTAGCCTACTTTAGGATTAAAGAAGTAGAGCTGACATCTTACAATTATAAATATTCAATGCTTGGCTATATTATTGTACCCATAAGGGCAAGCAGACCAATTCACTATTATATTATCATATGAAAATTTGCACCTTACACTCTAGAGTACACCTTAAACCTTAGGGTAAACGAGGTTTTAGATTATATATATATATATGAAAATTTGAGTGGATGTACGGAAAAGGAATAGGAGAGCTCTATCGTTGTTATTATACCATCAATGGTTACTTGAGTTTTAGCGAAAAAAAAAGTTTCTGTTACTGACAAAAGTTTTTTTTCGCGAAGACATAATTTGCTTAATAGTTTTTGTATAGCAATATTCTCAGTTTGGTTTGATATCCGCGTTACCTATAATCCAGAATTCTTTGCTATGAACCGATTTAGATTTTTATTCAAACAAAATCGAAACTATATTAAAGACTACATACGATCTGTTCTTACTAAGAATTTCAATTATATTCTCTTCGGGAAATGATTTGAAATATAATGAACGGAACGGCTTTTATATTCTAACCTTATAAATGGAACGACACTCCTAGTTCAGAATTAAACAATTTTATAAATAGAACAGTATTTTTATTTACTAAAAATGAGAGAAATTCATAAAGGAAAGATAAAAGCTGTAGAACAAATGCATGTCGTATTAAATAACTAGATAAAGGAAGTGGAAACAACGAAAATAAACGTAAATTAAAAACCAACGCAATTCCGGTATACATTAATAACGATCTAATGATCAAGAAAATAAGAAAAAAATGATATAGGTACGGGCAAATAAAGAAAGAAAAAGCAATTAGGGCTTAAAGATGAATTATCCTAAAACGTTTCTGATGGAGAAAATGTACAAGGTCTTACAAAATAAAAATAATGGGGAAATCTCATAGTAGAGGGTAGAGTGTCTATAAATTTTAAAAAAGCAAATGGCAATAAAAAAAACAGGAAAACTGATCTGAAATATCCTACTTCTGACAAATTTAGTAGTTATTATATTGTACATATACAGTCACGAAGATAAAACTAGAGCAGTTCTCTGTAACAGAAAAAATTACTTTATCTTTATTTGTAGTAGTAGTCTTCACTTGATAGAAATTCATAATTAATGAAATAAAAATGGAAAAGCGATAACTATTATCGGGATAAAATAAAATGATATTTCATCAAGTAAGGGCTGAAACAATCCTCTATGAATAAGCAATATTGCTTAATTTCCATTTTATTGAGGTTAAATCTCATTACAATTGTTTTGACACAGTGTCTTTCTCGGATGGAGTTGCATTGCAAACTAAACCTAAAGGATGTTGACAAATTTAAATTTAAATGAATTATAATGAAAAAAATATAATTATACCCAGAAAGATGGTTCAATAATAAGCACTTTCTATTCAAGATGTAAACTTTATTACACAAAGGGACCAAAGTTTAGCGAGTACAAACATAAAGACGGGAAAACTTAAATAAACAAAAGAATGAGTTGTAGAATAGGCCTAATAAAGGAGAATTGCCGAAATCTATATGATTATTTAGTAAAAGGTCTGTATTTTTATATTTCAAAATTTCCATAACTTCAAGTAAATTTAATTTTTGCGATTTATTTTCTAAGTGTAAAATTTTAAAGTTATAATTATTGGCTTGTTCTCTCAGATATATTGCATATTGTGAGTCATTCTTGTTATTAATATAACTTCGTTCATGTTCTTTGATTCTTTTAGAAAAGAATCCACCTGCCTGGCCTAGATAAAATTTAGGACATGAACTACATTAAAGTTTGTAAACTTTCGATTTATTGTTTTCATCAATTTTATGTTTATTGTTTTTAATAATTGAACCTAAAGAGTTGTTTGCATTGAAAGCTATGTTAAAATTGTTTTTCGATAAGAATCAAATATTATTTACAATATTCTGAATAAACAAAGTTACAAAAAAGCTATTAAATTTTAGTATACCCTACAGACAGTTGTGATATGAATAATAAATATAAAACTCTTACTTATACTGGTAATCTTACGTAAAACATTTCTAACTTCTTAACGAAAAATAATTATAACATAGCTTTCAAAACAAACAACTCTTTAGCTTCAATTATTAAAAACAATAAACAAAAAAATAGATAAAAACAATAAAACGGGAGTTTACAAACATGAATGTAGTTCATGGCCTAAATTCTATAAAGGCCAGGCAGGTCGATCCTTTTTTAAAAGAATCAAAGGACATGAACGAAGTTGTTAATAACAAGAATTATACTATACAGTTGAGAGGAGAAGCCCATAATTCTAATTATATCTTTAAAATTTTCCACAAAGAAAATAAATCGCAAAAATTAAACTAATTAATCAATTAATTAAATTTTACTTGAAATTGTGTGAAATATAAAAATACAGACCTTTTTCTCAATAATCACATAGATTTCGGCAATTCTCTTTTATTAGACTTATCTTACAACTGATTCTTTTATTTATTTTCGTTTTCCCGTTTTCATGTTTGCAGTCGGTAAACTTTATATATAAAAACCATATTGAAGTAGTATACAGATTGGATCTAATATAGTAGAAAAGAACAAAAGAATTAATATAAAATGTAATAATACACAAAGGATTTTAATTTGAAACATATATTATTGGAAAACATGTTTAAAAAATATTGTAAGATCTCAATTAGTTATTTAATTGTTAAATCGATAATTGATTGTATATAAATTCATATTTTTATTTTATTTATTCATATTTGCACTGGTTTTCATTAAATACTGCGATTAAATAATAATTTTAAAACTAATTCTGATTATTAAAAAAATAATAAATAAAACTAACTTATATAAAACTTTTGGTTGACCCTTATACAGGGATTCAAAGAACGCGTGACCTAGTTATTAAAAATACATCTAACTAATATTAAACTTGCGTTCAAATAACAAAATGACTTATTTGATAATATTCCGAAAAATCAATAAAAAATATCTACCGAAAAACTAACTTATATAAAACTTTTGGTTGACCCCTATACAAGGAATTAAAGAACACGTGACACGAAAATCTATCCACAGACCTCGATTTTACACAGGTAGATTGTCTTAACCTTAAAATGTACATAAAACATTTTTTCTTTCGAATAAACCTAAATATTTTAAATTAATAAACACAATTCTCAGTTAGGAATCACATATTCTTTGATAAGGTTTGTACTCGGCTCGTCAATAAAGTCCTACATTATGTACTTGTTACATAAATAGCTATATTATTTAGTAGTACAAACCTACTAAATAATATAGCTATTTATGTAACAAGTACATAATGTAGGACTTTATTGACGAGCCGAGTTTATTAATAAAAAAGGAGAGTCAATAAAGTCCATTATGTACGAGTTGCTAATATGGTTTTATGTTCGACTGCTTTGAATGCTTAAAAGTAGGTAATCATTTTTTGAAAATTCCAGTGTCGGTTAATGATTTTTGCTGTTGCCATTAGTTGCCCAGATAAATGTCAAGATTAATAATTTTGACATTTGGTAAAAGTAAATTTAAAATGAAGGAGTTTGAAGAAATAATTTCTGCCGATATAAATGAAATAGCGTTGAATGCTAAATAATTACTTTTGCCAAATAAGTCAAACACATACCGATTGGTTCAGCCCGCTGCGGGCCATACGCAACAATATACGTATGGAACGTAATGCGATGTGGCAACGTGTGTACGATGCCACTCCGCGTGCGCATACATAAGTCCGATGATCGAGAGCAGTAGATTGCCCGTCATTCGTATCTAGCTGTGCAAACGTAAAGGTAGTTATCATGTCAGTGTATACAACCGCAGAGAAGGTACAAATAGTTTCGTGGTATCTTGCCGGCAATTCCTTTCGAACAACCGCTGATTTATTTGCTGTAGAGTAGGTAAATCGGCCTATTCCTTCGCATTCGACGATTGAAAGGATCCTAAATGCGTTTATGAAATATGGCTGTGTCGTCGGAAATTACCGCAAATGCCAACAAATTGACGAACTGCCTCATATCCCTCTAATACCTGCCGATCGGGAGGAGAGAGACGTGAGGGTTTGTTCGTTAGTTGAAATGACCTTAAGTGTACACGGCAAATTGCAGACGAAATCGGTGTTAGTAGAAGTACAGTAAAGCGGATTCTAAAACGCAACAAATATAAAAGTTACAAAGTTCGGGAGTTTTACAATAGGCACGGCTATTGTTTGGGGAGAGAGGGCGGTATTTTCGACTAAATTTAGTGACTTTCTTAAAATTCAAATTTATTTTGCAGAATTATTGATTTTTTTACTTTTATCTTTTAGAAAACGTTATTGTTTTTTTATTACTTAAAATTACTTTTCCGTAGCAGCTAAGAATACAATAATAATAATAACTTGGAGATATAACGACCTTATTATGTCTGAAACAAATGTGCAAATTACGTATACAGAACGAATATGCAAACGACTATATTCTTGCGCGGTATAAGTCTTATTAAATTCATAACTGCAATGTATGGCAATTTAAGCTACTGCGCGTGGAGGGGATTCGCTGTTGCCACTTATTGCTGGTTATGGCCCGTTCATAGCTGGTCCTATCGGTATACGAGAGTCACCTTTTATATTTTTACAAAATCTGGGAAGAAAACAATTTTTAGGAACAAAATTTTATTGTTTTTCAAAATATTCGCTTTATGGTCTGCATGCGTACGAACCAATTCTCAAAACATTTTCTCCACTCTGAAGGTTGTATCTCAGCAACATGGTTTTCAAAGACTCCGACTGTTTCTTGAAGTGTTGAAAATCTCTGTCCACGCATTTTTTGTTTGATAGTTGGGAACAAAAACAAATCATTCGGCGACAAGTCAGGTGAATATGGACAATGAGACATTAATTCAACACTTTTCTCCTTCAAATAGTCAACTGTTAGACGTGCTGTATGGGAACTCGCATTGTCGTGATGAAGAATAATGCGATGTTTTCGGTTGTTCTTCCTGATTTCGTCTATAACTTTTGGCAGACAAATTACTGTATACCATTCAGCGTTAACAGTTTTTCAATCCTCTAAAGGAATTTATCAGAATAATTGAAACATACATGAGTAGGTAAACCCCACCAGTTTTGTATAATACAAAGGTATTTTTAATAATATAAAATATTATTAAAAATCTGGTGTGAAGAACACAAATACAGGTTCATTAATATTTTTGTGAACGTGTCCGAACATATCCCTCCCCAGAGACGTAGATACGTATTTCGACTTTCTACAGGTTCATCGGTACGCCCCAGCTGGAGAAAGGATATCTTCAGACACATTCACAAAAAAGAACCACATCGCCACATCTGTGTTCTTCACACCAGATTTGTAATAATATTTTATATTATTAAAAATACTCTAAAGGAATTGTTGTGATGTGTCCCGTACAGCCGAAGAAACAAGCGATTATTTTCTTGGAAGTGCTCCTTGCACGAACAACACCCATATAGTAGATTGTTGCTTTGTTTCCGGCTAATATGCATATATCCATCTTTCGTAACCTGTGATGATGTTGTATACGGATTTTGTGGTTCCTACGTCGAATTTTTTGCGCATCTCTTTACACCAATTGACACGAGCTACTTTCTGTGCTTCGGCCAAGTTATGTGGAATCCATCTGGAACATATTTTTTACAAATAAATGTTCATGTAAAATCGAATGAATTGCAGTATGCGATATGCCACGAGATGCATCTACCGCACTGTAAGTCACATGTCGATCGTGTTCTATCATTTTCCGCACAGCATCAATGTTTTCTGGAATCACAACAGTTTCTGGTTGACCTTTACGTGATTCATCACGTAGGTCAACCAGAAGGTCAACCAGAAACTGTTGTGATTCCAGAAAACATTGATGCTGTGCGGAAAATGATAGAACACGATCGACATGTGACTTACAGTGAGGTAGATGCATCTCGTGGCATATCGCATACTGCAATTCATTCGATTTTACATGAACATTTATTTGTAAAAAATATGTTCCAGATGGATTCCACATAACTTGGCGAAAATGACCTACCATGACGAAGTTCTGCAAACTAATTGTAAACTGTCTTCTCTGATGGTGCTTCATTACCAAAAGTTGACAAACGCGATATAATGCATTCTTGTGGAGTTAGGCCTTATTTATAATCGTAAAAAATCATCCAATGAAAGCCTTCACGAGTAATCTCCATTATTTTACAAACTTACTGTCTTAAAACTGTCACTGTCAACAAACTACTTACTCAATTTTTAAGCTATCGCGGATTTCTTATTGGCTAATGTCAAACTTTAAGAAATTATATATGTCAAAAGCACCATCTAGTGGTCGATTGTAAAAATATAAAAGGTGTCCCTCATAGTATATATCGCAAATGGTGTACAAAAATAGTATATTAAAGTACAAGTTGCATAAGACATGATTTTTGCGCACGAGTTCAAGGTTTAGAAAACGAGCCGTAGGCGAGTTTTCTAATGAACGAGCGCGCAAAAAGGTCTTATGAAACGTGTATTTTATACTATTTTTTCTATTTCGGACATTAAAAGTTCAAAAAAACTTAAAATAAGAGGCATGTTTTGTACGAAAATTGTAGAAATTTTCTTTTTTTGAAGTTGGTAGCATTGATGTTTAACTAGAGCATTTTAAATATTTGAAAATCGGCGGTGTTATATGTCATTTTAAGGTTAAAATTTAGATTGATTTATGCAATGACTAACCTCTAAAAACAAAATTTTGCGTGCGAAAAAGTAATACTTTATGCAACCCAAACGGGTGTCGAAAAGTGCACTTCATAGCACCGAAATAGAAAAATAAACTTATATTTTGACACTGGCAGTAGAGTATTTTTGGCATTATATTATTTTACTAGTACAATCAAATAAAAAAGTATCATAAAGCGTCTTGTTTCTAATAAAGTCGTACATAAAATACATTACAGTATGTAATAAACAGAGACCGGTCACATCGGGTTGATATGACGTCGTCATTACGATGGACGATATAAATAGTTCACAACATCTATAAGTACATCATGCTGTTATTGAATGCACTATTGATCTGGATAGCGCGCACATCTGTTTTCATCGAGAATTTCGTCGTTTTTTGTTGGAAATTTACAGTTAAGTTTCTGTTTTCATGGGCGTAGATAGAAGCGTGTGTTAATAATTTAGTCTATTTAGATTATATTTCGTAAGAGTGCTGTGAATTAGTTTTTTGTTTTCATAGTTTTAACTGTTAATTACATCGTAATTTTCGTGATAGATCCTGTTTAATATCGTTTGATTGAATCTGCTGCTCCCAATTATTTCGACGTAAGTATACATTGAACTTCGTTCAGTTACAATAACTTACGCATACATTTTTAGTTTTCATTTATTTCGATCTAGAGCATTGTTTAAGTTACTTTTTCAGATATGATAAGGAAGGACGTCAAGAACGGCATCGTAAAACAATGGCAAGTTGGATTGACGGTCATACTGATTGTATGTCCAGTGTCAGTTCATTCCGAAATTTATTGCAAAATCTGTAAAATATCGTTAAAAATTCCATGAAATTGCAAGTACAACGTCACCTAGCATCGCAAACACATGCACAGAAATTGGAACCGTTGGAATCTGACAATTTTAACGAAGAACTCTGTGAAACTTTTATGGCGGCTAATATTCCATTAAATAAACTTAACAATCCCACTTTAAAAATATTTCTCCAAAAATATACTGGTCGAAATGTTCCTGATGAAACCACCTTACGCAAATATTACCTCTGGATAAGTGCCGTCGAAACTGTCGATATATTAGGACGCTGTGTGGTAAATGTTGTAGGTGGTGTACTACATCCAAATATTCCATATAACGCATATGTAATAGCAAGAAATGTTATAAATACAGTTGATGCGGAAACAGTTGCTGAAACCATTAATAAGAATATTCAAAAAATACTTCACTCGGACGAGAGGTACAAAGAAAAAGTAATTTTATTTGTAAGTGACAGTGATACATATACCTTAAAAACAGGCAGACTATTAAAGGAAACATATCCTAATATGCTCCATATTACTTGTGTAGCACATGCTCTCCACAGAATCTGTGAATATATCAGAGACACCTTTCCAGAAGTTGATAGATTTGTATCCGCTTTTAAAAAACTTTTCAGAAAAGCACCATTGAGAGTAGCTTTTTACAGGGAAAAACTGCCACCTTTGTCACTGCCTCCCTCTCCAGTAATAACTAGATTGGGACATGGTTGGAAGCTACTAGTTTTTATGCAGAGAATTTCGATAGTTTACAAAATTTCGTTGCATGTCCAAATTACGATGGTCGGAGTATTTCTGAGTGCAAGGAACTAACACAAATTCCACTTTTAAAAAATCAGGTGTACTTGCTTCAGGAACACTTTGGAAAATTTTCCAAAACTAATCACTTATTTTGAAAATCTAAATCGACGCAGTTTTTAATAGAAATCCAGATTTAATAAGATTGCGGCAATTGTGTATGCGGACAATGCCACAACATCTAACTGCAAAATACGCGGAAATAAAAGAATATTTACAGTATGCTCCTACAATCAGTTGCGATGTAGAAAGGATGTTTTCTATTTACAGGGATGTATTTCATTCAAAGAGAACAAATTTTATAGAAGAAAACTTCGAGAAAGAATTGCTAGTAAATATTAATACCCCTCTACTCATCTTGAACTACAAAATAAACAAATAAAAATGTATTTCGTATTTTGTAGCCGTATATATACCCGTTTTATTATTATAAGTATAATTATATAAATAAAATTAAAAACTAAATTAAAAATACAAATGTTCAATAGTACTCTCGTGGCCGATGAGTCATCAACATTTCGTGTCCGGTGTCTAGTAATGAACATTATAATTGTTTAAATAGTTTCTTACAAGGCAATGTTAATACTAATTGCATCAGGCAACCAATTCAACTTATCACATGCACATTAACCTGTAAAGTTCGCAACTGTATAAACATATTTTGAAAAGCAACCTCGTTAAACGTAAAACTATATATGTATATTAAAACTCAATCAATTTATAAAACAAGTTTTTTATTTCTCTAGAGCAAGAAAGCATCAATTATTAAGTGTAGCTAGAAACCACCATGGACCCTGAACTTTAAGAGTGTTCTTGCACTTGTTTGAAATATAATTGGCTACAACGTGGACCATCTCCATAATTTTTTTATATATAAAATTGTGTAATTACATTAAGTACTTCAGAGGCATATCGTTATATATTTTTTTCAACAAAATATAATAAAACAAATCTAAAATGGACGGAACACAATAACTCTTGTTTCGTAGCAACGAGTTAACGTCAATTTATGTCAGAACACACAAAAGGCATGCTGAGAATGGCGCGGCACGTACTTTGATGTTTACCAGAAGTTACGTTAAAATATAATAAATGTAAAAGTTCTTTCAACGCTCTTGGGTGGCCAAGCATAACTGGTTAATTTAAAAATTTACAGAAGGGCGCTTTTGTAGCAGAAATAAATTTACACTAATTTGAAGTTAATATCAGTCTAAATTTATAAAGTTAATTAATTATAAATTTGTTTAGTGCATCTAGTATCAATCTATATATATTTGTTTCTGATTATTTCGTTTATAAAAAAAATCAAGTTCGCTATACCTAGAAAAATATTAGTGAATTTATTGGTCGCTAATTTATTAAGAATTGGGTTTATGTATTTATTATTTTATTTAATTTACAGTTTTAGTAATAAATAAATAATATGATTTAAATAGTTAATTGACGAAGGAGATACTTGTTGAAACTTCATTATAACGCTAAGAAATAAGTAATTATACTTCTAGTTTCAAAAATTCTTTGATTGTAAATACCACTACAATATTGTTTCGCCATACAATGGCTTCATCAGGTGGATGAAATACTGAATATGTACAATACAAGTTTGAATATTTGTATGAAAATTATTGGGGAAATGGTGGTGGAAAAATTTTTACAATCTTAAATTTAGTAGAGGGGAGTTGTTTAAATCTAGTTGGTCATTTAAAGCTAATCCTAAACTATTGTATCTATTAATTTCAGGTTAAGTTTTTTACTTTTTTCTTGAATGTGTAAAATTTTGAAATCTATATTAAATCTATGATTGATATCTATACAATGATTTGCGAAAGTTGAATCTGTTTTTCTTTATGGCTTCTCTCGTGTTCTTTAATCCTAATTTTGAATGTCCTCCCCGTTTGTCCTATGTATTACCTTATTACAATCTTAACTTATGCATGTTAACTTATATACAACAGAGTTTGGTTCTTTGTCTATTTTATCTTTGTTGTTTTTAATAATGTTCTGTATAGTATTATCTGTTTTAAATGATATATGTTCGTTATTAAGTTTTTTAATGAAAGTACCAATTTTTTCCGAAATTTTTCCTAAGTGATTGAATTATAGGAATTAATTAATTCCTATAATTCAATCACAACGCGTATCCCTAGCTTATGTGCAATGTTTTTTGATAACACAATTATTTTGATCGTATATGCAGCGTATTCTTGAAATAAAGAGGCAACGTATGAGAAATGTAAATATGTATTTATGTAGAACATAAATCTAAAATATTGTGGTCAATTACGACGCCAACCTCTAAATTATTAAAACACACTGAAAACTGTATTACGTGACGCGTATGAATTAAAAATATTCAGAATGTGTATAAATAATTATTACTTTAAGATATCGTCTCTGATACTTTTCATAATCACACAGGGGTCTGACAAATCTATATTTTTGTATTTTTTTTTCTCTTTTATGAGGGAATTTTGGGAAAATATTTTGGATTTACGTTCTATATAATTACATCTTTCCATTTTTCATACGTTTTCTTTTTATTTCAAGAACAGCCTATATATATATATATATATATATATATATATATATATATATATAAATATACTATCATTTATATTTTATATTCCTTGAAAAAGGCCTCATTTGCTGAAACATGTAGGATTGTTTTGAATATTTATATTTTGAAGTAAAGCCACATCTTAAATCGCCAACAAATTGAATTTACCATAACATACAAAAGAAATAATTATCTTTATATATATATATATATATATATATATATATATATAAAATATTTTCGTGACCTTGGTATGATATGGTAAACTTAATAAGTCGGCGATTAAAGGTCTGGTTTATTACTTCAAAGTATATATCTTTAAAACCCTACATGAGCAACCCCGTGCAAGGTGCGCTTCGCTGGTCTGCGCCTTGCCTCGTTGGGGCGGGGGTCGGGCCGTCGAAGTACTGCACGGAAAAGTAAAGAAGTTGCCGGGAAAGGGTTGGCGGCCCTACGCAACGGCTGGTTATCCGATCTCTCTAAATTTACGCGACCGGTCACTAAACACTAAACACACAAATACAAAACCACACACCCAGAGAGAGACGCAAGCTGCCAGCAGCAACCAACACACAAGTTCATACCCAGAAAGAGACACAAGCTGCTAGCAGCGAACAACACATATGTTCACACCTTGCTATCTATTTTTTGGAATACTAAGGCATGCTTTATTATTATTATTGGAATGTATCTTTGAATAATTTAAACCATAGCAACTCAATTATTTGTCATTTATATTCTGTCATTTATATTTTTTATATCCTTGACAAAGGCATCATTGCCGAAACATGTAGGGTTTTAAATATATATATACTTTGAAGTAATAAACCAGACCTTTAATCGCCGACTTATTAATTTACCATATATATATATATATATATACTTATAAACATACATTGTGAAGCCCACTATATTTAAGGGGCGTTGTTCCACCCATCCTTTAGCATGTACTTTTTACTGTATATAATACTTTTATGATATTAGAAATTGTTATAAATTATGCGCACACAAAGAGGGGAAATGTTTTTCACATCTGTTTAGCGAATTATTTGATTTTATAAGAACAGTATTTTGTCCAGCCGCACGTACTTATTAATGTTCAGTTGTGCAGCCCGCTTATCCGATTCGTATATACATTTATATTACGCGGTTGATGTTGAGCCCTACGCTGTTGCCACATTTGATGGGCAACTGTAAGTTACGAGTACTTCCCCAGTGTAAGTATATACATATTCCAAAACCGTTATAATGTGCAAAATATGTTTGAATCGAAAATGGGTGATCGCGGAAGAAAGTTAGTGTCGCTAGCTATATCAATGAATAGTAAGTAAATATGTATTATTGGTATTATAATAAAATGTACGTATTACAAAAGTATATATATATTCCAAAATCTTATAAAGTAGAAATACCTAAATATTTTGTTTTAAACTGATTTTTTTGCGAATAACTTATTTAAATTCTTACTATCTAAAAATTAATTATTCTACACGGATTTATATTTACTTATGTACGAAGGTACATATGTATATACTTTAGATTGTAATACCAGACTTACCAATATTAAATACCTATTCATGTTTTATGTGTGCAGAGAACGAGAAAGATACATTATCTAAAATAAGTGATAATTTACAAGAAAAGCATAAGGTTAGTATATTATTAATTATTATATGTATATATCTATTAAACTACATATAAACGTATCAGACTTTTATGCTACATATCATACCTATATAAAAATAAACGAGAAAGAGAATATTAAATTACAGATATTTTATTATTTAAATTTATTTATGTACGAATACTCACTAACAACTCTAGTATAGAAAATTCTGATACAAACAGAATTAGTCTTTCCGTTTCTTCAATAAACGACTTAAATTGGATCGCTAATTCACAATATCAATTGCAAGCTAAATCACTTAATGAAAAGTTTATGATACGCTGGTGTCCTACTAATGAAGTATTTATACCTTTGCATACAATATTAGGATGTAGCAGTTATCCTTAAGGGATATAATATTTGAAATTAAATAATACATATATGCATTTGTGAACGCGTGTATTAGTATGAAATAAATTGTAATATTACGTCTTTTTCTTTTCGATATATCAGTCTTTTTACGTTTGTGAATTAAGATAAGGAATGATTTTGTTTACATTCATAAAGCATATAAATACACGGTCGACGGAAAAGAAAATAAATCTCCGAAATGTAAACAAAAACTATATAGACGGATAGACCTTGAATGAAGTCTTTCAGTGTTGTATTTGTTCAACGTATATGAGAATCATTCTTCGGTACCATCTTAATTTAAATCAAAGTAAAAAAAAAATATCAAATGTATTTTTCCCTTAAAACTGTGTCAAAATAGTTTTTGAATCGTTCCGTCCTTGGTATCCTAAAAATTGTAAGGAAATAGGATTTGAGAACTTACTAATTGACAATAATTTTGAATCATAGTACATGAAACGATTCAAAATATTGCAATATATGTAGTTTGAAAAGATTCTGAAATCATATTTTAAACTATTAACATATTTTTTTTAAATATTGAGTCAACTATAAAATAAATAATAAAAATGTAATAAAAAAAATTGAAGCAATTGTTTATTGTTTAAAAGTTATATACATAGCACATATTCTGGATTTTATATTTTCTTTCTCATTTGACAAAGTGAATTCATTTTGAATAATTTCTATTGTTTGTTTCTAATATTAGGTCGATGTTCAGTATTTATCGGTGCTGAAAGATTAATAAAGTAAATATGTAGAGCAAATTTTGTATTCCTACAAATACTTTTTATATAAAGTTTTGAATGCCTTTTATTTATCATGTATCAAAATAACTTTTGAAAAATTACAATATTTTCCCAGTTCTAGTTCGCTTTTTATTCAAATTAAATATAATTTTTTCTTTTTTCACTGAAAGCTCATACAAAATATTTTTCAAATTTACTTAGGCTTTGGAAATAGGCGTTAAACGTTATATTACTGTTATTTGTTTTTAACGTGAAGGTAATTCAATCATAACACACACTTATCTGTACTTTTAGAATTCAACAGTTGGAAGAAAATGTTACGAAATATTTACTGAGAATAAAGACAATATTTTACTAGATAACACTAATATTCTAGATGACAACTTTTCTGTTTGTTCGGATTCAGAATCTGACAATTCACGACAATCCACAATTTTTTACATGAAACAGGTATGGTCGTATTAGCAAAGAATTGGATTACGCACGCTAAATTATTTACTCAAATTAATTCGTAAATATGTACATACATATATAGTACAAATATATCGCAATGATAGGTATTATTTGTAATATTTCTTTATTTGTTTAATTCTAATCAATACAGTATTCAGTACACATACATGACTGTGGATATATACACATACTTATTTTTTGACTAATTTCATGAAATTATTCATCATCAATAAGTATCATTTAAATGTTTTCCCATAAGAATGCTGTTCTAAAGAAAAAATACATAATTGTTTCAATTATTTTACAATAGCAATATGGTGCATTGTATGTATAATATTTAATACATTTCATTGCAGATATACATATCGTATATCATTTTATATATAATTTCCAAGAACGACTTTCTTACCTTATTCATTAGGATATTATGTGTTTAGGCTTTTGCTTGCGACTCCTATTCAGAGGAGCAAAATCAGAACAACTCTGAAAACAATCAAATTCAATCGGAAAATATAATAGTGAAACCAGAAACTTCTCAAATTGAAGTATCCTTAAATAATAGAAATTTGGCCGCTGTTGTAGCAGAAGAAAAATTTTGTATAAATCCAAGAAATAAACTAATTACTAGAATTAATGACAAAGAAAATATAGACAATACCATAGTTAACTTTGGCAAGATAATAGAAGTAAGTCATTTTTTAATATTATAATGTTGAAAAGGAGTACCGTTAATAAAATTTTAACCCAATTCATTCCATTTTAAATATTAAGGCTTCTTAAAATTTTAATGGTAATGATCAGAGTTGAATTATTTTGCAGCCACCAAAGACTTCTGTAGAACAACTTAATAATCTGAGACCATGGACCAAAAAAAATACATGCCCTTATTGTTTCATCGATGTAACACATTTTTCACGACATTTACAAAGAAACCATAAAGAAGAAGGAGCAGTAAGAGAATTATTACAAATGTCTTTCAGAGATCCAAAAAGGAAGAATTTACTTGACGCTATACGGCGCCAAGGCAACTATTTATATAGCAACGAAACTAAAGATATTCGACCAGTAAGAAGACCGAGAGTTGGTACTGATTTAAAGCAAAGAAAAATAAACGAAACATATGTTGTTTGTCAATATTGTCTAGGATTTTTTAAACGGGATTACTTAAGAAGACATCGAAAAAAATGTGGATTACGATCAGAAACTAGACATGATGCAAGAGAAAATCATTTGTCTGAATCTAGAATTTTTAGTGTATGTAATGGAACGAATAAAGAATTTTATAAATCACTTCGTTTAAAAAAAGAAGTTTTTAAAATTATGAGAGCCGACGAAATATCAAATATTGCTATGAACGACGTACTTATTTGTAGTTACGCTGAAAGTTTATTACGAAGACATAAGCGTGTGCAAATAAAAAACACTATATCAAATAAAATGCGAGAACTGGGGAGAATGCTTTTAGTTTTGAAAGAAACAACAGGGGTTCGCAGATTTATGGATATCTTAAAACCTGAGTTTTTCGATAATATTGTATCAGCGACTAAAGTTATTAGTGGATACGACTGTCAAAGTCAAACATTTAAGGCAAGTAGCCTGGCCTTGCATATGGGAACAACATTAAAACAAATTTGCGATACTGCTACGAAATTAATTATTAAAAAAAGCAGATTCATAATATGTGAAGATAGAGAAGCAGCATTAAAAGACATAAAACGTATAAAGAACTTGGTAGAAAATCATTGGAACTTTGAAATATCCAGTCTTGCGTTAAAGGACTTAAACGAAAAAAAATGGGAGAAACCGAACCTCCTTCCGCTTACCAGTGACGTTATGAAATTCCAAGAATATGTTTCCAAAAGCGCGAACGCAGCGTCAGATAATCTTCAAGCTGGAAAAGATTTAGAAATAAATTATAGACGACTTGCGGAATGCGTTCTAGCATTAACACTGTTACTAAACAGGAAACGAATTGGAGAAATTCAGTACTTGAGAATTAAAACGTATTCCAAAGAATCAACAAATTCCCAACAAGAGGAATTCTTGGATTCACTTTCTGATACAGAAAAAATTTTAACTAAGAATTTCAAAAGAGTTATCACAGGAGGTAAAGGTACAAAACCTGTCGCTATATTATTTCCTAAAAGTATTCAAATGTATATTATGCTGATGTTAAAAGTAAGAGAACAGTGTGTACCGAATAGTAATGAGTATCTTTTCGCAAATCCCTCTACTGAAAATAGGTGGCTGAGTGGTTATCATACATTAAAAAAATTGGCGAGCAAATCAGGAGTACAAAATGAGAGGCTCTTTACTTCAACTCGGCTAAGAAAACAAATTGCTACAGTGTTACAGGTTCTAAACATAACAGATAGCGAAATGGAGCAATTTGCTAATTTTATGGGACATACAAAAAAAACTCATGAATCTTATTACAGGTAATAATTGGCTTCATATCATTATTTAAACATGTTAGGTTATTCAAATACCGATAGTTGATGTAGAAATAAGGTGTACAGTAATAATGAATTATTTGGTATAACTGATTGAATCGATTCTGCCTTTACTTGATGTAAATCCATATCAAATGATAAAAACACAAACACTGTTTGACACTTTATAATAACAAATAAATAAAGTGTAAATCTAATACAACAGTGTTTGTGTTTTTATCATTTGGTATAACTGACTAAATATATGCTGTCTGTAATACCAAACTTGACTGAAAATAATATAATACGGAATTAGATAATAATACATTAGACACACAATATATATTTTTAATACACTTGAAATTATAATGTAGGTTACCTCAAGATGTCTACCAGACGGCTAAGGTATCTAAATTATTACTGGCAATCAATAAAGGCAAGACATCAGAATATAAAGGCAAAACGTTAGATGAAATAGAAATCTCCGATAATGTATCTTCTGAAGACTCAGATGTGGAATTAAATAAATATGATAATGTACCATGTACGGAAACAAATATAGGTAAACCTAATATTTTCTAAATAATAAAAAAAGTCATTAACTAGAAAATTATTTATTTCAGATTCGCAACAAAAAAAAGAAGGGCCTAAAAAATACAGAAACAAATGGACAGAAGAACAGAAAACCATTATGAAACAATATTTTTCTCAGCATATAACAAGTAAAAAATCTCCAAAAAAAGAAGAAGTTGAAAATTTAAAAAAAACGCATCCAAATGAATTCAGTAATAAAGCATGGACTATAATCAAAGTTTTTATTTACAATTGTTACAAAGATTTATAAATTAAAAATATATAACATAATTTATGTTCTTTTTTCTTGTAATTTTTATTTTGCAATTTTCAATATTTGATATTAATTTAATATTAAACATCGGAATTATATGCATATAAAACCTGAAATATATGCGCATATGTGTTTCCAAAATTCTATACAGATATATAGCAAGCGCCAATTAAGTTGGCGCGAGGTGGGGGTGCGCAGAAACCGTTTTTAAAAACGTCCACCTCCACTACTCAAGTAATTGTCAGAATACATTTGTCATTGACGTTTGACGGAACATAATGTCTTTGCTAGGGGATCATAAAGTGATACACGCTCAGAGGTTAGAATTATCTGACATTTGATGTAAAACCAAATACAAATCTCCCCACTACTTCTAATCCTGCGCGAACTTACCCCTCCTCGCGCCAACTTAATTGGCGTTTGCTTATATGTAAGTTTAAAATGAGAACACAAAATTGCTGAAGTATAAAATAATTTATTGCAGACACACAAATGTATTATAATACATAGTTAATCATTGTAATATGTAATTGCTACCGAATCAAACGACCTTCTTCTACAGATCGAATTTGTGAAAAAAATTCTAACAAATTATTCCAAAGCTACTAGTGAATACGTGCTTGTACTCTTCATATGTTTATATAGAATCCATAATTTGTGACGTATTCGCAATAAGATCAAAAGTAATGCTTCCGTTCCGAATTTTGAAAGAGCTTTCATGTAAAAGTTGTTCAAAGTTAACGTTGGCTTTATATACAAAATATGAAAAACGAAAATACTTTCTATTTTTTTGCGTAATTCGTATTGATGTACAAATAATTAAAAATAAAAAATATACATTTTCAAATAATTGAAAATATACATTTTCATATAATCGCACCTGTATTATGTTCATAATTAGTCTCAATATTATAATTAGAAAAGAATTTGTTCTTAAGTCAGTCCTAGCAGTTTTATTTTTAATAATATTCAAACATTATTTATAATTTTTTACGCGAATTTATATTTTAATCAAGCTATATATTTAATCTTATATTATAGAATAAATTATTCTAATTTTAATGATGCAATACGAAAATCACATCGTTTCATATTTCCAGAGCTGTTGTTACCAAAGTAAAATGTAACGCAGCAAAATACATGTATAAAATTGATAGGCAGCGTTGCCAAGAAAAGGGCTACATTAAAGACAAACAATGTATTGGGCTACACAACAAACATACAAATATGGGAGTATATAATTATATACAGTGAAGCGCCGCCGTATGGCAAAAGTATTCAACTATTTCATATATAATGTCTGGAGTATGGGCACTTTTTGAGACCCTCACGATTTTTTGGATATAGACGTTTAGGGATCTATTTTAACGTTTTCAATCAAAATAGGGTGGGGTACGTTGTTGAGCCCGCAGATGGGATCGGCAACGCATTCGCGGGCTACAGAACGGTTTATTTATATATTCTATGGGCTACCGTATGACCGTATATATATATATATATATATATATATATATATATATATATATATATATAACAATTGATAAATTATTGGAGTTTTTCGGCTTTTATATAAAATATTTGCTGTAAATTGCTGTCTACAAATTACAAAGCAAATCATACGAAATTTTTAATTGAAAAATATGGTATACGTTGGGACTCGAACCCAAGTCTACAGTCGCCGGACTGTCGCTTTTACCACTTAACCACAATAGACCTAGGTTCAAGTTATTAAGAAATTCATTATAAAGTAACAGTGTTAATGAATCAGATGTCAGTTATTGAATGTAGATGTCAAGTTGAAAGCAGAAGTCAGTTTTGAAAGCTCATGCCAGTTTTGATAGCAGATGTCAGTTAGTAAAAGCAAATGTCAGTTATTGAAAGCAGATGTCTGTTTTGAAAGCAGGTGTCAGTTATGAAAGCAAACGTCGGATTAGAAAGCAGATGCCTATTTTGAAAGTAGATGTGAGTTATTGAGAGCAGATGTCAGTATTTTGAGAGCAGATGTCAGATTTTAATGTTTGAAAATGCTTATTATTACTCCATAGGTATATGAGTGTTCAGATAATTTCTTAGCCGCTTATTAAGTATATAATATTAATAATTGATAAATTATTGGAGTTTTTCGGCTTTTATATGAAATATTTACAAATATTGAATTAGAATGTATGTAATTGCAGGGTAAGTGGGGATGTAAACATTGCTGTCTATAAATTACAAAGCAAATCATACAAAATTTTATTGTGGCTAAGTGGTAAAAGCGACAGTCCGGCAAACTGTAGACTTGGGTTTGAGGCCCAACGTAGACCATATTTTTCAATTAAAAATTTCGTATGATTTGCTTTGTAATTTGTAGACAGCAATGTTTACATTCCCACTTACTCTGCAAATACATACATTCTAATTTAATATTTATAAATATTTCATATAAAAGCCGAAAAACTCCAATAATTTATCAATTGTTATATTTAATAACCGGCTAAGAAATTATCTAAACACTTTATGTATATATATAGTAAGCGCCAATTAAGTTGGCGCGAGGAGGGGGTGAGTCCTCGCGCCAACTTAATTGGCGCTTACTATATATATATATATAAATACATAAGTGTTTAGATAATTTCTTAGCCGTTTATTAAATATAACAATTGATAAATTATTGGAGTTTTTCGGCTTTTATATGAAATATTTACAAATATTAAATTCGAATGTATGTAATTGCAGAGTAAGTGGGGATTTAAACATTGCTGTCTACAAATTACAAAGCAAATCATACGAAGTTTTTAATTGAAAAATATGGTCTACGTTGGGACTCGATTTGATCGTATTTGATTTTTAATCTCTTCTGTCCACCACGGTGTTTGTTTTCTATTGTTGTTGTAATTTACTCCACATATCTCTCTTGCCGTATCCAATATTGTATTTTAAAACAATTCCAGGTATCTTCTATATTCAGGTTTTGAGCTTCTATATTATTACTTGTCAATTCCTTATTCATTTCGGTGTCCATTAAATCAGATCTACTCCGATTTGGCGAACTTATACCGAAATGACTGAGTGGTAAATTGGCAATGGTAACGCAAAGATCCTCGACAGCAATCAATGCTTCATTCTACATAGCGTCGCTGCATGTAATCGTTAGATCTTTGCACCGTGTACGAATTCGATGCAATATATCGTCAGTCATTGAATCTTTGTGCTTATCCCACAACGTATCTGCTCGTCCCGGGAAACATGTAGTCAACATTATAGCGAATAATTGACTAATTTGTGTTGGTGTACAGCCCAATGCTGTTTAAGAAAGCATATCGTCCCAGTGATTGTCGTCTTCGAGCAAGTCGAGTATAAGGCATGCATCTTTATATGTTGGATATTGTTGTTCATTCACTTGAAATGATAGAGAAAATTTTTCTGGATAGGGACACCCTAATGACCTAGTGGTATGAAATATACTTTACGACCTATTCTCAAATCTATCAAATATACATAAAAAATTTCATAAAAATCGGTCGAGCCGTTTCGGAGGAGTTCGACCACAAATATCGTGACACGAGATTTTTATATATCAAGATATCCATATATATATATATATATATATATATATATATATATATATATATATATATATATATATATATATGAAGCGTTGTTCTTCGGGATATTTCGCCGCGTTTGGATGATTTCGTCCTGAGAAGGACAACTTTCTTCCTGACGTTTCGGTGACATCACTTTCACCTTTTTCTAGAGGATCTTCTCGTTGCAATGTTAACTTCAAGAGTGCGTCGATTTTTTTTATATGAGTCCTTCTGAGTTTGTTAGGTGGTCGGAGTTGCCTCCATTTCCACTCCAATTTCATTACCCGGGGTTGTGTATGTTTTGTGTTATTGTGTGTCGTTGTGGCGTCGATTTCCTGTGCCGCTCGTATTATATGGTCCCGTCGTAGTGTGGACGCGTGTCTGACTCCTCGTGATTGGTCCGTCGGTTATTCTGTCGCTTTCGACTATTGGTCGATCGGTTTGCGTTCGGTCCGAGTTAGTATGACTGGGCTGTGACAAGTTGTTATCATTACGTCGCTTGTGTGTAATCTGCCTGTTGAGCAAGGCCGACTTCCATGTGTCAGGCAAATGCTGTCCGTCGTCGCGTTTGTTCATACAGTTTTGCCGTTTCTCAATTTCTATAGCTTCTCTTATAATCCTGTACGTTAACCTCGTACTGCGTGCTATAGTTTTTGTACCGTCAAAGTCGATGGTGTGTCCTGTATGTAGCACATGCTTAGCTAGGGATGATGTTGATTCTTTTTTAGCTACCGCATTTCTGTGTTCTTCCTTCCGTACGCTGGTTTTACGGTTAGTATGCCGTATGTATGTTTGTTCGCATTGATAGCACGGTATTTCGTAGACCCCTTGGTTTTCTAGTTCTATCTTGCCCTTTGTATTAGGCAAAATGTCTTTTATTTTCCTGTCTGTCGTATAAATGGTGTCTATGTCGTGTCGGCGTAATATTCTACCTATTTTCTCAATCGTACCTTTCACGTAAGGGAGAAATGCATTTCTCCGTTACGTGAAAGGTACGACTAACATACTAACTCGGACCAAACGCAAACCGATCGACCAATAGTCGAAAGCGACAGAATAACCGACGGACCAGTCACGAGGAGTCAGACACGCGTCCCCACTACGACGGGACCATATAATACGAGCGACACAGGAAATCGACGCACTCTTGAAGTTAACATTGCAACGCGAAGATCCTCTAGAAAAAGGTGAAAGTGATGTCACCGAAACGTCAGGAAGAAAGTTGTCCTTCTCAGGACGAAATCATCCAAACACGGCGAAATATCCCGAAGAACTACGCTTCAACAAACGACCGCGAAAACATTCGACGAAATATATATATATATATATATATATATATATATATATATATATATTTAAAATTATATTGTATTTTAACATCTTAAAGAAGTATTATATTGCTTACGTGTTTAAACATGTCTTGGGCATATTTCCTACGTCATATCTATTTGATCACGCTATTGTTGCTCTAGAACCAATTAAATAGAGAACTGAATAGTTTTGTGATATGCGGATAGAAGATACCTTCGCGTTCCTCAAATCAAATTAAATCAATCTGTGATAGTCTAACGTGTGTACATGAGTAAACGGTCTCAACAATTTTCGCTATTTGTGCGGAGAATTTACTATTCGTCAGCATAGGCGAAATATTCCATCATTAATAGTTAAAACGTATTACCACTACTTTGGTATAAATATTAGAAATTAAAACAAGTTATGATCTCCTCAAACACAACACACAGTAGCATATAGCTATAGTACATGATTAGACTATCAATCTTTATTATTTCGTTATTTTTTTACCTAAACCTGTATTGTCTTGGGGCCCTGATACTTGCTATACAAGGCTGGTTAAGCGGTACTAACGTTACTATACCAGTTATAGGGCGCCAGCGAGAGAACTGCTACATTTGCTGCACGTCGACTGCTAGTCTAACAGTACTTTATTTGAAAGCTTGGCCTGTGTATTCAAACGAACAGCATACTCTTACAGAAAAAGAATCACTGTTTCAGAGTTGATGAACATCAAAGTGGAGGCATCTGCAGAGAACTGACTACACGTGATAAACCAAATGGAATTCTTGGAGCTACTTTCTCTTTGATCGACGCTTCGTTCTTTGCTGCAAGGAACAAATGGCAACGGTAGTAGCAGTCCTGAAAATGTACCTTGCAGAAGTGGACGAAACGTCGGTCAAGAAAGAAGCAGTTCCAAGGACGCGGTGCCAGCCCGAAACCACAGAGGCAATCATGGACAATGACCGTGGAAGCCTACAATCAAGATTATATATACTCATTAAAGAAAAAAAAAATTTCAAGTTTTTTTACAATTATTGATAATGTCCCATACGTACAGTAGGGAAACATCGGGAGATTTGAGATATTACCCCCTAGGTTGAGACGCACAGTCATAATCTAATACTGACATTCCTCAGAAATTATCGTTGGACCAGTTATTTATCATCTATAATATAGTTGGATTATTATCTGTGTGGCATTCACAGATCAAGAATCACTGATTTACGGGTATACAAGACGTTGATAATATTTGCTCTTTGGTCCCGCAATGCCACGTAACGGTTTATAATACGAACAACAATACATAGCAGTTGAAACTCGTATTTATAGCTTTGATAGTAAACACATTCGAGTATGCATTCATGGCGTGGAATCACATGACCAATATCATGCAATAGAGAAACGATGCAGTTTTCTTTTAAATGTCTTTCGCAGCAATTTCAATTCTAATTCTTTCACAATGATGTATATATTCACGCTGGTAGACACGAGCATTTTCTTTCTAAACTAATACTAATAGATTCTGTGATTTATTATTCAGTGTTGATTTGGGCTCCTTTGGATGTCGTCTTGCTGTATGCTTCCTTTGAAATTATCATTAGTTAGTTGTCGTAACGCAAACATAATCTATAAATATTCACTTAATTTGATCTTGAAGTAACATTGGAGAAAATTAAAATAAAATAATTGAATGGCCGAGAAATTGCCTTCTACACATTTCAGGTTTATAATTATTTTTTCCGGTAAAGAAAATATTGTGGGAGTGCTTACTTCCAGTGTTCGATAATTACTAAATAATTTATAAATTTACCTTAATTTATAAAGTAAAACTGCTATATACAGGCTTAGTTAAAAGTATGGAGACGGCCATTTATTGTCGTTAATATTCATTTTAGGGAATTATGTTCAATATAAAAGTTTGTTAAGATATTTTGATCTACATTTGAGATTATTTGTTTTTTTTTCTTCAATTGTTTTTTTAGATACGCCTGGGAACTGGTAAATTTTTCTCTTCCATTCGATAGAGGTTTTTTTCTTTTTAATATAATATTTTTGTATTTTTTAAATCCATTTTAATAACTTTTTTACAAGAAAAATAAAACAAATTAATAACAAAGTAAATTAAAGTAAGTGTTCAAATTGTCGTCCATTAGTAATCTGACAATGACCCAATCGATTTACAAAACCCCGAACAGAGTTCTGTAAAAAATCTCGGGGAATTTCTTGTATAGTTCTGGTAATTCGGATTTGTAAATCTTCGACGTTATCGGGCTTATCTTTGTAAACTTTGTTTTTTACGTATCCCCAAAGAAAAAAATCTAAAGGACTTAAATCTGGCGAACGGGCTGGCCATTCAATGGTTCCTCGTCTTCCAATCCATCTGTGGGGAAAAACGTTGTCCAGATATTGACGAACATTTACAAAATAATGTGGTGGGGCGCCATCTTGCTGGAACCAGATACTGTTATTGGGCAGGTGTTCATTGTTTTCATGAGGATAGAGCGTAGTACTAGCAGGTATTATTTCATTTTGCAATAACTGCAAATACAGAGCCAAAGTTAAATTGCCGTTGATGAAAAAGGGACCGATAATATGACCGTCTAGAATGTCAACCCAAACATTAACCTTTTGGAGGTACTGCGTATGGTGCTCCAAAAACCACGAGGGATTTTCCGATGACCAGTATCTGCAGTTATGTCTGTTTACTTCACCGGTAAGGCAAAAAGTAGCTTCGTCAGAGAAAAGAATATTGTTGACAAAATTTTCATTATTATTGCAAATATTTAACATTTCTTTAGAAAATTGTAATCTCCTATAAAATCATCTTCCGTTAACTCGTGTACAAGGTGTACCTTATAAGATTTATACTTTTCACTTTTTAAAAATGACACGATCGATGACTGTGAAATATTGAAATTGGCCGCTAATTGATTGGTTGATAAATGGGGATATTCAGATACAGCCAATAAAATATCGAGTTTGTTATAATCGCTTTTTGCTGTTCTAGGTCTACCACTCCTTGGCAAATCTTTAACGCTACCCGTTTGTTCAAAGCGTCTTAAAGTTTTACCAACAACGGATTTAGAAATTGGATTTCTATTTGGATGCGTATCATTAAATAAATTACTAACATCTTGTAAACTTCTGCATCTATCTCCATAACCCAACATCATAAGTATTTCAATTCGTTCATGTTCACTTAAACTCGCCATTGTTAATATTAACAGCAACAAATTGCACAAATGAATTATTTCTGTCAAAAATTTGACATACACAATAACCACTGATAAAATTATGTCGCTCAAGTTTGTTTATCGCTACGCTTCTGTCTATCTACTATGTACCGAACAGCTGTTAAACACATGAACCGGCTTTTTCTTATAAAAAAGTTATTAAAATGGATTTAAAAAAAACAAAAATATTTTTGTAAAGAGAAAAAAATTCTCTATCGAATGGTAGAGTAAAATTTACTAGTTCCCATTAAAAAAAAAATGCGCGGACAGGTGTAACTAAAAAACAATTGAAGAAAAAAAAAATTCAAATAATCTCAAATGTAGATCAAAATATCCTAACAAACTTTAATATTGAACATAAATCCCTAAAATGAATATTAACGACAATAAATCGCCGTCTCCATACTTTTAACTAACCCTGTATGTACGTACAGTTTACCAATTTATTTACATTCGGAATAAATAAAGTTTAGAACTTTACCGGTATTCTCTAGTTCCATCGAATGTTTTTTCACGTAATATTTTTTTTTTGCTATAGCTACCGGGGCTTCCATTTCGAGAGTTCTTGTGCCCTAAATCTTTGTTGTGTCGATTCTTATATCTATAGCTTATATATTTTATTATCTGCTACTTCCCAATATCTCTTTCTATGTTCGCTCCAAAGAAATCGAATATTTCAATCACGCATATTTCGCAGATAATCACAATTTCAGGATAGAGATTATTTTGTATTAATTATGCTTATCTACTGATTTTTCTATCTACTGATATTTATTGTTTGAATTTATTATGTATTCTGAATATGTTTTCTTCTTCTAGGCTTGAATTTCCCACCGCAGTAGCTTACAATAGTCGGTGTACACTGTTTTTTGTATTCTATTACTTATCATAGCTTCGTAAAGTTGTCTCTTAGTTTTTGACATCATTTTAATATTTTCTGTAAACCAGCATTTTCCTATATTTTCTGAAACTTCAATAATCTTTCTCTTTGAATATTTTTCTATAATATTCATTAGAATTTCTAGGGATTTATTATAGCAATTGTCAATCTCCTCAGTTACTGTAACTTCACTCCAATCAACATTATTTAATTCATCCGCAATATCACCTAAGATAGTTCGATTAAAAAACCTTTTTTTCGATTTTGTTGGTATACATTTGCAATGATTTCGAATTCGTCAATGATATTGTCTGTGCTTGGTGATCTGATAAACCCGACGTCAGTACTTCGCTGCAATAGGATGCAACGTTTGTAAATATATTATCAATAAGAGTCCGACTAATGTTTGTGATTCTAGTAGGTTTGTAAATAGATTGTTTAAGATTGTGAGTTCTTAATATATCCATTAGTCTATTAGATTTTTTATCTTTCTCGAGGAGGTCGAAAATCTCCACAATGAAAGATTTGATATAGCAGACATAACTTGAGCGATTATAAAGATAGGGCGCTATCAGGTCTGTTAAGGATAAAGTCAAGCCAAACATAGTTTGGACAATAATATGGTATGGTCAATAGTGTCGAAGGCCTTCGCGAAATCTGCCAAACAACATCGACTTGATTTTGAGTCAATAGAGGAACTGATATACTGAATAATTTCAGTCAAATTAAAGTTAAAGTTGATCTTCCAGACTTAAACCATGCTGCCGCGTGGAGACAAAACATCAAATAGATTTATATAGTTTATTCAAAGCAAGTGCTCATAGATTTTAGACTAACTGGACAAAATAGTAATTGGTCTGTAAGTTTGCAATATCATTTTTGCTATCTTTTTTATATACCGTATGAACGCCGGGGAGTGATTGATCTACCACAATGTAGTAAGACGAAGACGAATAGCGAGTTTATGTGGTTAGGGTTGACAGAGTATATTAAATCTGTTCTACTGTCTAACTGTACGGGTGTTCCATACGCGACATTTCTTTATCCAACACATTCTACA
This sequence comes from Melolontha melolontha, assembly GCA_935421215.2. Classification (NCBI taxonomy): domain Eukaryota; kingdom Metazoa; phylum Arthropoda; class Insecta; order Coleoptera; family Scarabaeidae; genus Melolontha; species Melolontha melolontha. The sequence goes on from OW285235.1 coordinate 75,491,017, forward strand.
TACGATCTAAGTACGAATCAAATAATCTCTCTAACACATTGAATATTCCTATCAGTCGCTCATAGTGTTCAAGCAAGGCGAATATATTGAATCGGAAAACAAGCTTGCGACTGGTGATTCAGTTGCTCCTTGTCATCCGTAGGTAGAGTACGTATAGAAATGCTAACAAATGTCCGTCGTAATTTTTATAACCGATTGGGTTACTGCTCGGCTCAAGAGGGTGGTTTATTTGAGCATTTACTAAATAATTAGTTTTTCTTTTTAGAATGTTCTTTTATTTAATAATTAATATTTATTACCAATAAAGGTATTTTAGTTAAATTTAATATTTTATAGGTAGTTTATTTAAGGAAACAATTTATTTATACTGGTAAACACTTTATTTATATTCTTGCAAGAATCGTTATTGTTTTGAAATTTTATGCTATTACAGAATACTTTTTATTTTTATTTTTTTCAATAAGAGTTACGGTTTTGTTTCATAATTTTATATTATTTATGTGTTTTCATTTGAATAAGAATTTTTTAAGTTCAAGCCACAAAGCTATGATGAAACTTATCATTGAATATTTAGCGATGAAAATATCTGATGCTTCGCCGGTAAGAATTATTATTATGCAGTAAACAAAAACTCTGCACTTTACGGCGGATTGTATTTTATGATACTTTCAACTATATTATATCATTTTATTTAAATTTAAATGTTAAATTTAAAGTATTATGGCCGAAGAGACATAAACAAAAGTATCCGTTATTGTAGGGACGTTGACAGCCGGCATATGACTAATAGTGCGAAAAGCAACGGTGTAGTCGGATAAAATATCCAAATTCGTATATTAACCATAAATAATATACTACAAATATTTTTGTAGTTTGTTAAACAATTAGTTATTAATTTGGAATATTTATTTTGATACATCATTTAGTAATAAACAACCATAACGCTTTCTTAGTTCACCACAATTAAATACGCCTTGTAGGAGTTTAACGTATGTAGCCCCTCCCACTTGCAGTTGGCCAGTCATTACTTATATATCCATCGATCGCTCGACGTTGTGCACACGGTATAGGTGTATGTTTCAAACTTCCGGAAACGTAGAGTGGTAAAATTGTATTAAAAAGAATGAGTCAGTTGATAACGATGAGCATTCCAGTCGTTGAACGGAAAACACGCCACAAAATGTAGCAAAAGCGCGTGATATTGTCGTGCAAGATCCCACTATTCTATTTATTAAACATTATATTGAAACATCTAAATATTTTGTTTTTGTTCTTAGTTGATTTTCAAAATTCTTAATAATGAAATTATATTTTTTGATAAGGATGTAAAATATTTGATATATTTCGTAAATACATAAATGAGAACTTTATTTATTTATTATTTAATTATTTAATTTTTCTTTCACGAATAAATTCGCGTAATTCATTAGTCAATTTTTGCCAGTCTTACTCACTTTATAATGCAATATAAAATATTTAACTTTAACGAAAGAAGCCAAATACATATCGCTTTTAGAAAGGCCTTGTTTTAAAAACATTTGGTTAGTAAATTATATTTGCAAATATAAGTATGTTTTAAAAAGAAACGGAGTTATTTCAGGTGTTTAGAAAGTAATATTCCTGAAAGCTTTCAAGCGTCCTTTATAAAATTACTTATTTATTCATAATTTATCCGAGTTTATAAACTTGGTACGAACCGACAAAAAATAAGATTCTTTCAAAATGTGTAACTTTAATTGGTCTTTATATTCGCCTTAATACGAATTAAATTGAGCAAAAGACGAATCAACGATTCAGAAGCAAAAATAATGTAATTAAAGTTCTTAAAAGCTTTAACTTCCCTCATTTCCCTAATCTTGTGATCGTCGAAATTAAAGATTTTATACAATACAAAGTATAATTTAAATAACTTTCTTATTTCGATTGATGCAGCCTCAGCCAGATTATCTACTAATAAAAGGATTGTGTAGCGTTATGAAATTTTCATTCGAATGCTTCGCACAGAAGAAAGATTTAAATAATATTTTACTACTGATCCTAAGAATGTTCCGAGCGAGGAAATATTTTAGTATGCAGAAAACGCCGACTTTTTCCATCTTTCTCATGAAAAAATGCATGTTTGAATTTGAATACGTAGATTATGTCTTTGTAGAGGTATGTGTATAATAACGCAATCAAAGAAAGTGTCTTTCACTTACAATTTTGCAATTCTATACACATTAGAATGGTAAATATTTATTTCTCATCTTCTTACTACTATAATAATAAATAATTTGCCTTTTCCAAAGACCAATTTTTTTACAAGATTCTCCACACAACTACTCCAGACTACAATGAGTTGTTTTGCTAATCATGAATATATGCGTATGCGTCTTTTAATTTTTTATAAATCAATTTTATTAAGAGAAGTTTCTTTCGGGTTTATGTTTATAAATGGATATACGAGGATCAGTCAAAAACTAATCCCTCCTATTTTTTTTTCCATTTATTTGTCAAGAAATAAAAATGCAATTACATAGATTGAAAAACACAATATTGATGATTAATTTGTCACTTTTCAATATAATCTCCGTTCATTTCCAGTTTTGATCCATCTTTTAACAAGGGCTTGTATCCCAGTGTGGTAAAAAGTACGGTCCCATTTCGAAAGCCATTGACGCACAGACGTTTTTACTGTCGACATATCTTTCCCTGCCGATCTCACAGTTTTGGGCTTTCTCGTCTTCGGTGAGTTTGTGTGATGCCATTCCATTGACTGCCTCTTTGATTCGGCTTCAAAAAAATAAACCCATGTTTCATCTCCGGTCACAATTTATCCAGAAATTCATCTCCCTCCAAACGGAAGCGCTGCAAGTGTTGTGAGGCTATTGATTTTATTGTTTCTTTATTCTGGCCGGTTAATTTTCTCGGTACCCACTTTACATAAACTTTTGAATACTTCAGTTGTTGAATATCACTCTGCCCTAATCACAGATGACGATTATTCAACAACTGGAGTATTCAAAAGTTTGTGCAAAGTGGGTACTCAGTAAAGGCAGTGTGATGGCATCACACAGAGAGAGCATGCGACACAATTCATCTGCAGTCATCCGGCGGTCACCACGAATGATGTCATCGACTCGCTGAATGTTGCGTGGAGTCCTATAGTCTAACAGTGCTGACATCCACTGTTGCATCAGCTTACACATTTTTCAGTCTTTTATTAATGTGAATGGTCGTTTCACCTTCTGCATTAAAGAATTCAATTACAGAACACTGTCTAACACCAACATCGATTCCGGCCATTTTTCAAGCGACTGCAGTGTTACCACTTGTTGACACAAAAAGTTACTACAGTGGTGGATTGTAGACGAGTGTTTGAGAAATAGCGCCAATTTCAAATTTTTCACTTAACTAACTATATTTAGATAGAAAAAAATGGGAGGCACTAGATATTGACTGACCCTCGTATATTTGCTATTATTTCCGGTATGTATTTAATTTGTTCTTTAAAATACCGTTATTATTATTATTATTGCCGATTTTATTCGCACTTCCTCAGCCTAATGCCGGGAAATATTTTACTCAACCCACATATATAAGTATGTACCCGACTGCCGCGACTGACTTTGCGGTATTAGTATGCATCCCAGAACATTAAGTTTTACAAGGTCAACGATTACTTTATTTCGTTTGCACTCAAAGCTCGTTTCAAGTTCAGTATAATCAGAATGGTGTATATCTAGTCTACACTAGTGTACCTATTGTAAGAATCGTCGTAATATTGATGTTATATTACAGCTTGTATTTGCTTCTTAACGTGAATAGGTATATAAAGAATCCGTAGGTTCGGAATAATTGTTTGTGGGGATTATATCTGTGATTGATATTATAAATGGTGTTATAACTATTTTATTTTGTCACCATATTTGTCAAAATTCTTGAGATAATGGTAAGAATTTATAAATTCTGTCCAAATAATTCGTTTTCATAATATGGTTACTGGCTACTATTCTAATGAGATTTGTAACTTTACTTTATCTATGAGTCTTATATATGGACGGTTCGCTGCAAATATCGTCTGTGTATAGAGCAAATTATTATTATTATTTTATGGCATCGAGTTATTTCGCACTTACTCGGCTTGTAGCCGGCTAACATTTTGCACTAGCTCGGTAGTACGCGACTGATGTTGCGGTGTTGGTGTACATCATAAAATAGTATTTACTACAAGTTCTATGATGCAATTTATTGTTATCGTTTTCTTTATAATGAAGGGTATTATATATATATATATATATATGTCCTTTTGTTCCCATATACGTTTAAGTTCCTTCTGCAATAGTGTGTATTTTTCAATTTCGTTGGAGTGTTTGCTGTTAATGTTACTGTCTGCTGGTACAGCTATGTCTAAGGAAGTATGTAATGTGATCCTTGAAATACAATGTCTGTCTGATCTATTTGCTGAAATTTGTTTATCTGTATGTATTGTAATATCCCAATAGAGATTTTATATTTGGTTCTCAAGAATTGTTGTAGGTTATATTTATAGCAGTACGCAGATGTGTCATTAATAAGGTTGTATTTTTGTGCTATTGCTTGGCGTAGTATTTCGCTACATTATTATGTCTATTAGTATATTCTGTTCCTGTGCCTTTAGCGATGTATTTCCTATGGTTTTTTGTACATGTTACTTGATCTTTATTGTTGAGAGGAACCCTTCGATCTGTGGGGAAAGTTATCCACTCTCTAGCCATTTGTAACCATCAGCAACACTTATGTTTCCTCTTGTCATACGGGAACAATGTCTTCCATGTTGGTTGTTTTTTCTCTTTTCATATCGTTTGCTTCATTTCGATGTACGTTAAATCATTAAAAGAATCATGATGTGTGTGGATTTTTAGTTATTGCGATGTATAGGTTATCATGTTGTCGTGAAAGTATTGTCGAAAGTTGTGTATTTGTTTCGCATGGAGTGCGTGCAAATCAGATCTCTTCCTCCCAATTTTCTACTTAGTATTAATCTTTCAACGCAAGAGTTTTTGCATAAGTGCATGTGCTGTGAAATTAGTTAAAGTCTGCCTGTGTCCATCTACGAGTATATATCGAGGGTGTATACACGAGGGTATATCAAAATATAACGAGAATGATGCTATAACTTCTTTCACATCTAGAATTTTATAGCACAAAGAATAGAACATGAAGTAGGCTTTGATTTAACTTTTGACGTTTATTACAATTTAATTACTGAATTAGCAGTGTTTGACGTATTCATCGAAAAAATTATAGTGGAGCAAAGTTGGAGTCTTACCCAACCCAACTGAAACTTTTGAAATGATTAAAACTGCATACCCAGATGATAGTTTATCACGATTTATAGTGCTTGAGTGGCATAAGAAATTCAAAGATGGTTATTAATCAGTGGAAGATTATCCTCAACGAGGGTGACCATTAACACGGATTGATCCAAAACTTGCAGAAATTAACAATTTGATCCAAAACGATCGTTGCTAATTGTCTTATGGTTCCATTCAAAAAAATATTGACGAAAATTTAGGGTACCGAAAGATCGCGGCAAAATGGATTCCAAAAGTGATGGCCGATGAACAAAATGTCAATCGAGTGACAATTTCTCGGCCGTGGAAAAGGCAACTGCAACCTAATCCACAATTTTTAAACAATGTTGTTTCATGTGACGAGAGTTGGTTTTATCATTACTGCCGAACTAAAATCTCAATGTATAAAATGGAAGCACAAAGGCAGTCCAAGACCGCAGAAGGCGAGAACTGGGCAAAGTGATGCCCTTATTTATTTTTTTTTTGATAAATTGGGTGTTATTTATGATCATATTGAACCTAGAGAATATACAGTAACTGAAGAGTATTATTTTAATGTACTTCGAGGAACCCTAAAGGCAAAATTAAAGAAAAAACCACCGCTTTATCAAGATATCTGTTGGATCCTGCATCACGACAGTGTGGCTCCAGGCCACAGATCAGCGATTTGTCAACCATCCCTTGAAAAATTGAAGGTAGAAATTATGGTTCAGCCTCCCTACTCACCTGACTTTGCTCCATGTGACTTCATTTGTTTCCTGAAGCCAAAAAAGATTTGAGAGGTCAAAAATTTTAGTCGAATGTAGAGTTCAACGGTGATGGGTATACTGAATAGACTCTCATAAAATGGTTTCTCGGATGTTTATAACAAGTGCACAAAACGATGGGACAAGTGTATTGCACAGAATGGAAAGTACTTTGAAGGACAGTTGTTGATATATTTAATATATAGGGTAATCATAAAGTAAGGGGTATACTTTAAAGTCTTATATAATTTTAAGAAATCAAGCTAGTAGCAAAAAGTAAATGGAATCTAGTTGCTTTTGGATTTGGGTTTTACTGTATCTATGAAAAACAAAAGAGTTGTCATTACAATTGTTGACATGAGTGTCAAAACGAAATCATTTAATTTGGAGTTTTATTTTTAAATTAAACTCAAGTAGACGTAGTGTTAAATGACTCAAACTGTAATAGCATGGATTTACAAACAAGAATTGGTTTAGTTCAGTGTTATTATGAATGCGACAGAAATTACACCGCTGGATTACGAAGATATCGCATGAGAATGGGTTTGGGCCCTGTAAAATGAAAGCGTACCGCAATTTGCTACAAAAGTTTGAAAGAACAGGGTCTGTAACTCACCTACCAAGATAAGGAAGACCAATAGTTAGTATTGTCCAAGTTGCAGAGGTTCTTCATAAAAATCAGGACATAGCTTGAATATCGCGTTTGTACTGCTGATTGCTAGTGGATTACACTAGCAATCAGCAGTACAAACGCGATATTCAAGCGATTGCAAGTGCCGTATACCATGGTTTGGAAAATTTTACGCAAAATTCTAAAAACGTATACATATAAACTGAAAATGCTGTTTGAATTAAAGTAAGCAGATTTGGCTACTAGGTAGGATTTCTCTTTGTGAGTAATGGCTCAGATGGAAATTGAATCCGAATGGTTATCCCGTATTTTATGGACACATGAGGCACATTTTACTCTGAATGGTGGAGTCAATACTCAAAACTGTAGAATCTGGTCTGCAGAAAATCCACAAGGAATCGTTCAACAAGGTCTTCATGATAAAAAAAGTCACCGTTTGGTGTTGTTTTACAGCTGATTTTATCATTGGTCCGTATTTCTACGAAATACAGAATAGAGAAGCTATATCTGTAACTGTAAACGGTGTAGGATACTTGCAAATGTTAATAGAGGTTATGTTATTCCACAGCTGCAAAACGAGCCCCATGGAATTGAAAACATTTTTATGCAGGATGGAGCACCCTGCATATTTTCCGACCAGTCAAAGAATTGTTATCCAACGTCTTTCAAGATCGTGTGTGGCCATGAATTTGCGAAATGTCTGCTTAACACATTCCGCAAATTCATGGCCACCAAGATCACCTGATCTTAACCCAGCGGATTACTGGCTGTGAGGTTATTTAAAAAGTTTAGTGTTTAGAAGACGACCAGAATTAAAAGGCAATATTATGGAGCAAATTCGTGCAACTCAACCAGAACTGTTACGGAATGCTGTGTAAAATTTGGATGAATGGTTGGTAATCTTACGACAACAAAATGGAGGTCATATTGAGCAATTGCCGTAACTGGTTTTGTGCATACTAAATCCCATTTCCTAAGCAATTAGATTTCATTTATTTTTTGTTATTAACTTAATTTGTTAAAAAGTTATAATAATTTAAAATGTATCCGTTATTTTATGATAACCCGTTATCATAAAACATATCTTCGTAATTATTCCAGATGAGCATGTTAAAGTGAATATTGTTAAGGAAGTGTTAATTGGTTTTGTTAAATTTTTTGAATTTAATTGTGATTTGAGGATGGTGATTAGTCTACAGAGATAATGTTGCTTTAACTCTGTCTTGATATGTGTTCGGCTTATGTTTTTATTATTAATAACATAATATTATTAATATTATTATATTATTATTATTTTTATTATTATTATCGTTATTATTATTATTGTTATTATTATTATTATTACTATTATTATTATTATTGTTATTATTATTTATATTGTGGCGTCAAGTTATCTAGCACTTTCCTAGCCCACAGCCGGGAAACATTTTACACTACCCACATGTCTGTTAATATGAGGTCAGTGATACGTGGCTGATGTTGCAATGTTGGAATACGTTACAGAACGGTACAAATTTATACTACAAATTCTATGATGTAATTTGTTACATTTCTTTTCTTTTTGTTTTTCTCATAATTGTTGATATTATAGAAGTCTATATCTGAGAGAAAGTCGAATCAACATGTCTACACTCTTACGGCGATTAAGTGTAGTTACAAAACCACGGACACGGAATATTGACAAGCTTCAGCTTAAGACATTGAGCCGTTATACAAGCACCCAAAAAACTTATTTGTTGTATAATACATAACGTACATACATAGTTTTTATGACTTCTACCTATAGCAATTACCTCCATACTTATATTTAATTATTTTACAGGTATATGTTATAGAGGAGTCGGAGCTTCAAATATCTCAATTTGCTCTCAGTCATTCGCTAATATTTATTTTTTCAATTTTTAGAATGTAAATGTTTTTAGTATTTAGTAATGGACACGAACTAAAAGTTATAATGAATACCCAAATAAATATATATATATATACATATATATATATATATATATATATATATATATTGATACGTTTCAAGAACAGCTCCTCCTCTGAAAGAGATACAAAAGACCATTTAATTATAATATTTACATGTACTATATATATTTTCATACAAAGGAGGGGAAGAATTAATTCAAAATATAAATACTTTATTATGACGACAAAATTTACTTTAAAATAATTAAATTTTTTATTCTATATTTTTAATACTGTTGTGTATACTCAATTTTCTATTTCAAATTCATATTTAACGCGATTTAAAAGAACATATATAACGTATTTATATTCAAATATATTTAAAGCAATTAAGCTCCGCCTCCAAATGTAACGACAAAATAACCTGTATAGGAACACATGTTGACAGAGTTATGGTAAACAAACTAACATATGTTTCCTAACCTAATGTATTTGTTAATTCATAATATCATTTTTTAAACGAATTTACATTTAAATATTATTTAAATTTTAACTGTGTAAACAATAAAATATGAGTACGAATAAGGCGATTAACGGCATGTAACTATACTAAAAACAAATGAATAAAACGGCGTCTTTATCACCATCATTGTAACAAACGGTCACGTTCATTTTCGCTCCGTACAAATTAATTATTTTCTACGGTAATAACCAGTGCACAAGTTTCAAAATTAGTAAAACGGTTACCATACCTGTCGTCGACCTGTAAACCAAGTTGCAAGAGACCATAACATCAAGATCCGAAGTTAGAATTTTTGGAAATTCTGGCCATATAAATCACATACCCGAACAGTTTACCGAAGATCGAGCCGCCAGCCGAGACCGCGAACACCGTCACGAAAACAGCTGTTGCTGGACTTTGAATATCTCCAGAAAAGCCATCTTAATGGAACAGATCCTGTTCGTACACGGTTGCCTGATTCAAGAAACATTCCAGGACCTATCGGCAGAGATCCCAGAAGTCAATTTCCGAATAAAAAGGTTTTTTTAAATAATAATTTTTACACGCCATTTTTATAATCAAAGGCACCTAAATACCTTGTATATTCTACTTATTCATACTCACCTTTCACTATTAGTTCTTCAAACATCGTAAACTTTTTTTATTAAAAACATTGAATTCATTTGCACTTGTAAAAGATATTACCACTTAGTTTATTTTTCCTAATATTTAACGAATTTATTAGAACTATATTCCTAACCACATGTTCTTTGTTCACCATCATAAGTATATGTATTAGTACCAACTGTTATCGTACGTAACTTTGTGTGTGTGTCACGAAAAAAAAAGGAAAAACTTATTTAATTTTGAATTTTTGCCAGTTTGTTTGAACAATAAAATTAATTTATTTAGCCTTATATTTTGGTTTTATTTCTTTACTTGAAGTGTTGTTCGATTCATTTTGAGTCATTTATTTAAACAATCGCCCGAGAGTAAAAATACCAAAACTCGCATATGAACCCAAAGAGATAAGAGATATAGAGCTAGCCACCTATAAAAATAATAAGCACATTTTTATACATATAAGTATTTGTTATTACATTTGTTATTATTACATTGTCTCATGCATTCACAATATATTAAATATTAATATTTTACATTTGTATCCCTATCAATATTAAGTGAATAATCAGCTACATAACAATTAAATCGTAGTATTCAGGGAACACTATATTTGCCAGCCCAACTTAGGGGCAATTGCAGCTACACTATAATATATATATATATATATATATATATAATTAGACCAGGAGTCTTTGGCGTTAGAACATGTATGGAAAGGATAGTCGTTTTTTTTTTGGGGGGGGGGGGGGAATCCAGCAAAATTAAACTCTATTAATTAAGTCAGTTCTTTATTTTTTAGCACAATATTTCGCATCGAATTCGTATGCTTCCTCAGGGGATCAAAATGTGAACTTGTTTTTTTTTGGAGAAATTACTCATATGCTTGTAATATTCTAAAGTAACACAACTAATGTCAATGGACGTACACTTAGTTATTTCGAAATTACATTTAAAAAACAGGACAACCACATCTAAAAGAAAGCGACATGTGCAATATTGACGAACAAAAGAAATAATCGTACACACACATGTTCTTGTCACAAAGTTAATACTAAAAAGATTTTAAGTATTAACTTTGCGACAAGAACATGTGTGTGTACGATTATTTCTTTTGTTCGTCAATATTGCACATTTGCCTTTCTTTTAGATGTGGTTGTCCTGTTTTTTAAAATGTAATTTCGAAATAACTAAGTGTAGCATACGAAGTCGATGCGAAATATTGGGCTAAAAAATAAAGAACTGACTTAATTAATAGAGTTTAATTTTGCTGGATTCCCCCCCCCCCCCCCAAAAAAAAAAAGACTATCCTTTCCATATATCTATATATATATATATATATATATATATATATATATATAAATTGTTACAGTTGGCATTCAATAAAGAGCAAAATAATTAAAGCAACGAATTCTCTTAGATTATTAAGAAAATTGATTTCTAATATAACTTTAGAATGCACTAAACTGGAAATACGATCGCAGTGTTATAAAGCTACGTTTGTTTATGGGATATAAAGATAATATCATAAAAACTTTTATATTTGGCAAGATAACGAATATTTATCCACTTAAAGAAATGTAATAACAAGAAGTTAAAACATCAATGCACTCGATATGTTGACAATTGAACTAAAACACAAATTTTTAATTTGATATTATATAAATAAATTGAATTATATTAATAAATGTATGAAATAAACGAGAAATTCTACAATATACAGTATTTCCTACTGAGATCTATTACGAAAGAATACGTTAAGTTTATTCTACATTAATGGTTTAGTGTCGATACCTTAGATGTCGAAGATGAATTAGAACCAAGAATAAAACGCTATTTCAGACTACAATATGTTTTTGTCGTTAGAAAAACGGAACACTAACGAGACCTTTCGATAATCGAAGTTGGTAAATTTCTTACAAAAACACTTCCTTTCACTTGATAGCACAAATTTGATGCGCTGGGAGGTTTTGACGTACCGTGAGATAAATGAAACTCTAATTTCCTGTTTGTCATAACCTGTTATATTTTTGTTGACTTGGTGTATGATATATACGTAAAGATAAGTTGCAATTGTGGATGTTGCAGAAGACAGGACACACATTTTAGCAGTTTTGGATGTATAAAAATAGAGGGCGATAACTGAAGGAATAAACACCAAATAATGACGATTGAGAAAAAATTGCTTAATGAAAGTATAATAATGGGGATATTGAAATGGCATTTTTTCAGCTCGTATGTTATCTCTTTTTACAGTACTTACATATAATAAAGTAGATGTTCGGAATTAGTAACAGGAGTAGTAATCGCATTGGTACTCACGACTTGAAGCACGCCTGAACACTTAAATCTCCTATCGTTTCATTTTTAGCCTAAATATCTGTATGCAGTACTTTAATGATATTTATTTTATTGTTGTATAAAAGTTATACTAGACCAGTAGGAAAAAATGCGCTCTAAAAGTTCTTGAATGGAGGAAAATTCAATCGGCATTTTTTAATATTCAAAAACGAAACAGACACAAGCTAGAAAAATCCTTAACCATAATAAAAAATTAATAAACTTAAATTAAAGAACCGCGAAGCGTGAAAAAGACATGAAGCGTAAGAATATTACAGTGAAACTGGACTGAGGAAATTGTCAGAATTCATTAATTTACTCTTATTTTTATGTATATAAATACTTTCGTAGCTATCTAAATCTCTTTAATTATTTACAGTTTTAATTAACCTAGAATTATTTGGAGGCCTGTGTCCCAAATATATCGGACAATGCTAGATTTTTCGGGTGTATTAAATCTAAAATGCGAAATATATAATATAACGAGTTTAAATTGCACGTTTAGTTTGTCCCATATATTTTTGGTTGCAATCCTTAAAATTTATTTCGTAGATACTAGACTTTTGTCACATTTCAATTTTATCCTTAGTATTTCTGAAAGCTGAGTGATGCGGTAACAAACAAACTTATGACTTTGCTCTTTTTAGGTAGGAGGTAGTAAATTCGTTGTATTTTAATTGAAAAATATTGTCTACATTGGGACTTGAACCCAAGTCTACAGTTTGCCGGACTATCGCTTATACCACTTAAGCCACGATAGACCTTGGTTCAAGCTATTTAGAAATGCATGATAAAGTAACAGTGTTAATGAATCAGATGTCAGTTATTAAATGTAGATGTTAAGTTGAAAGCAGAAGTCAGTTTTGAAAGCTGATGTCAGTTTTGAGAGCAGATGTCAGTTAGTGAAAGCAAATGTCAATTATTGAAAGCAGATGTCTGTTTTGAAAGCAGGTGTCTGTTATGAAAGCAAATGTCAGATTTGAAAGCAGATGCCTGTTTCGAAAGCAGATGTCAGTTATTGAAAGAAGATGTCAGTATTTTGAGAGCAGATGTCAGATTTGAATGTTTGAAATTGCTAATTATTACTCCATAGCCATATGAGTGTTTAGATAATTTCTTAGCCGTTTATTAAATATAAAAATTGATAAATTATTGGAGTTTTTCGGCTTTTATATGAAATATTTACAAATATCAAATTAGTATTTATGTAATTGCAAAGTAAGTGGGGATGTAAACATTGCTGCCTACAAATTACAAAGCAAATCATACGAAATTTTGCTATCAAAACTGAAATCAACTTTCAAAACTGGCTTCTGCTTTCAACTTGACATCTACATTTAATAACTGACATCTGATTCATTAACACAGGTACTTCATAATGCATTTCTGAATAGCTTGAACCAAGGTCTATCGTGGTCTAAGTGGTAAAAGTGACAGTCCGGCAAACTGTAGACTTGGGTTCAAGTCCCAACGTAGACAATATTTTTCAATTAAAAATTTCGTATGATTTGCTTTGTAATTTGTAAACAGCAATGTTTACATCCCCACTTACTTTGCAATTACATATATACTAATTTGATATTTGTAAATATTTCGTATGAAAGCAGAAAAATTCCAATAATTTATCAATTGTTATATTTAATAAACGGCTAAGTAATTATCTAAACACTCATATAGCTATGGAGTAATAATTAGCAATTTCAAATATTCAAATCTGACGTCTGCTCTCAAAATACTGACATCTGCTTTTAATAACTGACATCTGCTTTCAAAACAGGCTTTCAAATATGACGTTTGCTTTCATAACAGACACCTGCTTTCAAAACAGACATCTGCTTTCAATAACTGACATTTGCTTTCACTAACTGACATCTGCTATCAAAACTGACATCAGCTTTCAGAACTGACTTCTGCTTACAACTTGACATCTACATTTAATAACTGACATCTGATTCATTAACACAGTTACTTTATAATGCATTTCTAAATAGCTTGAACCAAGGTCTATCGTGGCATAAGTGTTAAAAGCGACAGTCCGGCAAACTGTAACCTTGGGTTCAAGTCCGAACGTAGACAATATTTTTCAGTTAAAAATTTCGTATGATATGCTTTGTAATTTATAGACAGCAATGTTTACATCCCCACTTACTTTGCAATTATATACATACTAATTTGATTTTTGTAAATATTTCATATAAAAGCCGAAAAACTACAATAATTTATCAATTGTTATATTTAATAAGCGGCTAAGAAATTATCTAAACACGCATATATCTATGGAGTAATAATTAGCAATTTCAAACATTCAAATCTGACATCTGCTCTCAAAATACTGACATCTGCTTTCAATAACTGACATCCGCTTTCAAAACAGGCATCTGCTTTCAAATCTGACTTTTGATTTCAAAACAGACATCTGCTTTCAATAACTGACATTTGCTTTCACTAACTGACATCTGCTATCAAAACTGAGCATCAGCTTTCAAAACTGACTTCTGCTTTCAACTTGACATCTACATTCAATAACTGACATCTGATTCATTGACACTGTTACTTTATAATGCATTTCTAAATAACTTGAACCTAGGTCTATTGTGGCTAAGTGGTAAAAGCGACAATCCGGCAAACTGTAGACTTGGGTTCGAGTCCCAACATAGACAATATTTTTCAATTAAAAATTTCGTATGATTTGCTTTGTAATTTGGAGACAGCAATGTTTACATCCCCACTTACTCTGCAATTACATATATTCTAATTTGATATTTGTTAATATTTCATATAAAAGCCGAAAAAGTCCAATAATTTATCAATTGTTCTATATATATATATATATATATATATATATATATATATATATATATATATATATATATAGTAGATTAAATTAGTCGGCGATTTAAGGTCTGTTTTAATTTAATATGTATATATTTAAAACAATCTTACATGTTTCGACACATAGTGCCTTTTTCAAAGAAATTTAAAATATAAATGACATTATATCAATGTCAGACTTATATATCTGTAGTTGTCATGGATAAAATTTAAATATTCAAAGATACATTTAAGTTTAATAATAGTAATTCATGCATCAAAACTTTCGACAGCAAGGCGTCAATTACGGGGAATTGGCAAGCCATGAGTTATTATTATGTCTGCGCCTGTGGAGCAACTTAAAATGTTAAGCTATCGGCATTCGCCTTGAACGCGTAGGAAAAACACGAAAACCTACTTGGACAGCCCAGTCAGGGATCTAAACACGGAACCGTCAGCATGATAAGCCAGTGTACAGATATTTAAATCACAAATGATAGATATTTATATATTAACAACATATATTCATGATTGTAAATTGCAGATCGTTACATTATTAGGTTATAATATATACCGCTTAAATTTTTTATATCACTTCTGTTGTTAATTTAATTTGTTTCTTGTTTAATACTAATCATTTCTTTAATTTCCCTTTTCATTGTGTTGTTCTTTATCTATTATCTGTGTGTTTTCAAAATCGAAATGGTGATCGCGTTGTAGTTTGTGTATAAATGAAGCAGTTTTGTCTGTTTGGAGTATTTGTAGGCTTGTATTCTTTTGTATAAATATTATTTAGTTTGGCCTATGTAGTAACTATCGCAATCTGGTCATGGTATTTTATAGATGACATGTGTTTCTCGATTTTCTTCCATTTTAAATTTTAATTTTGAAAATAGAAGTTTATTAGTATTACTAATTTGATATGTTGTAGCTATATCATATTTTTAAAAGTATGTTTAATTTTTTCTGATAATTGTGGAACATATGGAATCGTGATATATGTTGTTTCATTGTTTAAATTGTTATTGGTGTCTGCAGTGTGTATATTTGGTGTATTCGTCTTTTAATTGTTTGCTCTATAAGTTGTGGTGGATAGTTATTCTCTGCTAAGATCGTTTAAATTTTCTTGATGTTATCTTTTCTGTATTGAGTGTGTGATAGTTTTGCTGCTTTAGAGCAATTTCTAAGTATATATAAACAAGTAATTAAAATCTCATTCACAAATACCTACAAAAGTTTTTCAATCAACTATTTAGAAAATTAAAAGCCCAATTCATAATATAGGTAAGCAATGCATTTGGAACAACATATTTAATAAATTATGAATTGCATAATAAAAAATTCAATTAATGGGATTATTACTTGATACACATTTCTATACATTTTCGTCCCTTTTAATCTGCCTGGAAACTAATGCACTAATTAATTTATTAAATGTAAATAATAATATTGTAAAATCGGGCTTAAGAATATTCCACCTTAATGCGATTCTGCTTTATTTACTACTGCTAGTTACGGATTCCATTCGTGTAATCTTTAAAATCTCATTACCTTTATACAAGTAATTTGAAATTATCTTGACGAGAAATATACACATTTCTTTGGTTGAAGAAGCAAAAATTAACTATTTTTTTAGGCGAGAGGGAGGTGTATATAATATTTATCATATTTTATAGACCTGGCAAAAAAATGGATATTATATTGTCAATTAAATAAACGATTGAATATGCCAAGGTTTCACTTTAGTCCAGGGAAATCCAAAATTTATTTCATAATCCACTACTGTATATTGAGTAAAGAGTATTATTATTGTCCTACTAATTTCATAAAGTAAAGCATTTATTAACATTATTATTAATTGACAGAAAATCATTTCCCTTCTTTTCTTATTAAGCTGTACTTGAGCAATATAATTCGACTTTGAAAACGTAATCTGCAAAGGCACAATACCTTATCTTTGATGTCCGTGACACTTTATTTGATAGCGCTTGAGATGTATAAATGTAATTCAATTACTTACGGAGTTTAGCAATACACTCAAACAAACCATTTATTTCGTTTGAGGTATCCTGAAATGTGTTCATCTAGAAAATTTCTTTATCGAAATTAAATTGAAAAGACATTTAATATAGCGAGATAGTAGCATAACTAACTGTCGATTCATTGGCTTGTATTATTTATTTAATTTTTTTTAATAGCGTACGATCAATCTAAAAATAATAATCGTTTATACTAATTTTGTATCGCAAAAGATTTTTACGAATGATATTAGAAACAAATCTGAAAGTATTCAAAACACCAACAATGGAAAATTTTAGTTGTGTACAAATATAAAATTTACGAGGGCAGGTTAACTTATTCGCGCGATCCCCTAGAGTAGGCCGCGAAATAAAAAAAAATACACACATCACATTTTGACAACTGAGGCATTGTCAGTTTATTGTTAGTGTTTGATAAATATGGGACAAAGCGTGTTTCGTAGACAATTTTTCATTTTACCTTGCTACTAATTAAGTGTAAATGCATTATTTTGAACATCGTGCACTGATTAAATATATTTTAAAGAGAGGTATGTCCTTTACCGAAATCCATGATGATATGCGAGATACATTGAGTGAAGGTTGTGCTTTGTATACAATCGTCAGAAAATGGGGAAATGAATTTAAGCGTGGCAGGGACAACATGATCCCGCATCAGATGGCTGAAAACGACAAGTCCAGAAATGGTGGATAAAGTCTATGATTTTGTTGCTAAGTGACTGACGATTGCAAGCGAAATAGCAGAGGCAGCTGGCACTTCACAGGGATGGGTGCTTTATATTTTGCACAAAGAACTTGATATGAGAAAGCTTTTGGCAAGATGGGTGCCATTACTAATGGCGAGAGAAAGACGTGTTCGCTGTCAAATATCGATGGATAATTTAGAAACTTTGAAACGCAACACAACAGATTTTGCACCGATTTATTACTTGTGATGAAACATGGATTCATTATTATACACCTGAATCTAAACAACAGTCGAAGATGTGGACCATACGTGGAGACCCAACTCCAAAGAAGGCCAAGACAGTTCTGACGGCGGGAAGGGTGATAGCATCGGTATTTTGAGATACAAAAGGGATATTTCGGATAGATTATCTTCAAAAATGCAGCACCGTATATGACGAATATTACGTAAATCTTCTAGATTCACAATGACAATGTACCTGTGTATTTAAGTATAGTTGTTGCAAAAAAATTAAGAATTAAGGTTCGAATTAGTACCGCATCCCTCCATTTTTGCCAGACCTAGCACCACCTGACATTCATCTATTCGATCTATGTTATAGCATCTTCGTACACGTGTAAATTTTATATTATGTTCTCGTTATTGGGAAAGAAATACAATAACATAGCTAGTTTGAAATGTTTGTTACGGTTTATTATTTAGAATATTTTATAACATACATTTTATATAAGTGTCCGAAGAACAATGCATTGAATTGTACATCGTTGCACAGGTGTTCGAATGAGCAATCGAACGACAAAACTTCGTAGATCGAAGCGCTTCCCTTATAACCTTTTATGCGGGTCTGCATCTGTTTTGGCTTCACTTGTGTTTAGTATCTCGGCCACTGCGTACGTGTCTGTATAGTCACTTGTAGTTAACGCAAGTTTTGTGAGTTTTGAGGAAAATCACACCGATTCGGTGGATAATGTGAACAAATAAAACTTGGGTCATTGCACGTTGTCTGGGTCGTGATTTATCGCGCTAGTTTGCTTAAATATTAAGACAGATCTATTTAAATACTTTCGTACTAAGATTTCACAGTTCTCAAACAAAAGAAACAAAAAAATAGTTAGTAATCCTTGTTAAAGTAGAAAAGTAGTCGATTATTTCCAGATGTTAAAAGGAGATCCTAATAACAATACTACATAATAAGGTAAATATAAAGCACCAATATTTAAAATTGATTTGTATAAAACAATAGTATTTTTAATAAAATCTAAATATGTATCTGGAAACAATTTAGAATCAATGAATCATAAATGAAACAAAGATTCATTGAACAATAATGTGATATTTTACATTAATCTCAATTGTTGGTGTAATAAATTAATGCTTTGGCTAAATAAAGTTCTAAAGTTCTGGTTGAAGCAATAACTAATTTTAACAATAAGTTATTATAGGCAAAAAACATTTATCTGGCGTGTGCACTTGTGAGTTGAAATAAATTGAGATTACGTTTTAATACACCGAGCCCCTCCAGCATAATAACTTTTGTTACGTACATTATAAATTTAGCACGGGCTTCGGATATTAATTTATGTATGCATGAATATACCGGGTGAAGCAACGATCTAACGAAGTACATTTGCTAAGAAATAGTGAACATAATAAAAAATTCATATGCCGGAGTTGATAGGGTTGCTATTGCTGCACATTCTAAAAATGTGTAGACTTATACAAAATGTTCCGTAAATCGCTGGCACAACAAAGATTAATTTTTTTAAAATTGAATGTCCTATATATAAGGCCAATTTTTGCAGCTAGAGCCAACAGTTTTCGAGATTGTATTTACAATTAAAGAGAAAAAGTGACATTTCTCTGTGCATTTTTAAGTGCCAATAATTCGAATGTCATGCCATTAAAATAAAATAACTTTTTACGGAAATTGTTTTAATGTCTACTGTGTACTCGCGAAGGTTCGCGAACACACAGTAGACATTAAAACATCATAAAATCTCGTGTATTTTAAATAGTCATATTAAGTGCTTTAGCAGCTTTGTTAAGTATTCCCTATAGATATCTTCAATATTTTTGAAAATATTTAATTTTCTTTTCAAAATTCGTTTCTCTATAAATTAAAAATCATAGTAGCCATGAAAAAGCATAGTAGCTGTTGAAAACTATTTACGAAAAAAAAAAATTGAACTTATATTTAGATTTTATGCTGAACCAAGTTCGACATATAAAAACATAATCACATAAGATTATTTTATGGAAATGATTTATTCAAGGCATATTAAAACAACGGCCAAATAAATTAATGAACATAAAAAATTCAAAGTAGATGTTCAAACTTCTACTTCTGTACATAAGTTAATCCTACGTCGTAAAAATTATTGTTTGACTCTTTGCGGGGGTTCGGCAGGTAATTTCTTATGCTATTTTTCATATTCTCTCTTGTTGGTTTTTTTCTCGTTAACTTTGCCCTACCCTTGATATAACCCCACAAAAGATCTAAAGAGGTAAGATCATATGCTCTCGGCAGCCATTCTATAAAACCAATCCAATCCATCTGTCAGAAAAAGTAATAATTAAAAATGGACAGTGCAGTAGTAATATGTCGGCGTTCCGTCATTTTGAAACCATATTAAGACTTCAAACATTTTGGTTATTCATATTACATACCCAATGTGGATTTTCCATAGAATAATAATAATGCATATTATGGCGATTAACAAGGACATTTTAAATGTCGCTTCATCAGAAAAAAAAGTATCAATGATAGCATATTAGGATTATTATTGATTTGTTTTCTTATTGTATTACAAAAATAAATTCGATTTCCATAATCACGAGGATATAATTTCTGAAGTAGTTCTTCATTCTACGGTTTACCATCAACTGCGAAGTGTCTGTAATGACACTTAAAAGTCTACTACAATGTACGAATTTTGTTCGACATGAAGAAGAATTTCCAAGACTCTATCCTCTGTAGCGGTGTATTTATTTATTACGGATCTTTTACTTTACTTAATACATACAACCATTAGTATGAAATCTATGTTTGAAATTTTCAAAGGTTCTCTTCGGCTGCTGACGTCTATTCAAATAACGCATCCGATAAATGCGTAGCGCGAGTAAACAATTTTTCTATACTTCCTCCAAGATGTATTATACAATGACAATTAGATATTCCTTTGAGAAATTCATTATTATTAAAATAACGTAATAAATGGGATAATAATAAAACACAAAAAACGAATAATAAGAAGAGGAACAAAAAATACACAATAACAGAAACAATAACAACAATAATGTATTAGACCTTAACAGTTGTACTATTACACCTTTGCGGGATATTTTGATAGGACTGCAGAATATTATATTAATTATTTTCATAGCTACTATGATTATTCAGGGCTGCTATGATTTTTAATGCATAGAAAGACGGATTCTTAAAAGAAAATTAAATATCTTTCAAAATATTCAAGATAGATATAAGGACATATTCAACAACAAAGATAGCTGCTAAAGCACTTAATATGACTATTTAGAAAAATATAAGGCGTTCTATTTAAAATACACGACATTTATGAGCGTAAGTTTCCTTCACTATCGAACCCTCGCGTACACCCAGTATACATTTGAGCAATTTCCGTACTAAAGTATTTCATAGCTAGGGACACGAGAGGCCGAAATTACAGTGGACCACATAAATAGTCTATAACATAGTACAACACGCAGTTATTGACTCTATTCATTTGGTTAACCGTACATCTGTTCTTTGTCATTGAATTGTGACGCAATTACTTTTTACAGTTTTACAGTTAAATCCCTTTCTTCATGGTCGTAGATAGAAGCGGGAGGAGATTTTATGATTTATTTTATTTGTTAGTTTATATTTCATAAGATAAATAAATTTCGGTGAGTTGGTTCCTTTTCTTCATTGTTATAAATGTTAATTACATACTTCGTAATTTTTGTAATAAATTCTGTTTAATATCGTTTCATCGAATCTACTTCTCCCAATTATTGTCCAGTGAATTTCGTTAAGTTTCAATAACTTATGTATACATTTTTAATTTTCATTTATTTACATCTAGAATATTTCATTATGAAACAGACATGTAAATAATTTACATATCTGTAACTGTATACTTGGACAATACCTCGTATTTTCATTTATTGTATTTTCGGCAAAGTCTCTTTCGTCCATCAGATGTCACTTATTAAATAATTGCCACCTGATAGGATGAAATTTGCTTTATCTAATAGGCGGTTTCGGCTTAATGTCATATACAGATACAGATCTATTTATAAAGATTTGTATCATTTGTATACATTGCTTCATTAGCTTAACTGACGACGCCTATAGATGGCAGAAACATATGTCTTAAGCAGAAGTAAATGCTGAAAATACGAGGTATTGTCCAAGTATACAGTTACAGATATGTAAATTATTTACATGTCTGTTTCATAATGAAACAAAAGCCTTATACGTGCATATTAACGTATAGATATATTTAAAACCTTTTTGTATATTTACCGCCATCTGGCTCGTTTTTGAAGGACTACCCGTATTGTTTCGTTTCGTACCAGCATAGCTGGTCAAATGAAAGATCGCTTTTTTCGGCAAAGTCTCTTTCGTCCGTCAGATGTCACTTATTAAATAATTGCCACCTGATAGGATGAAATTTGCTTTATCTAATAGGCGGTTTCGTCTTAATGTCATATACAGATACAGATCTATTTATAAAGATTTGTATACATTGCTTCATTAGCTTAACTGACGACGCCTATAGATGGCAGAAACATATGTCTTAAGCAGAAGTAAATGCTGAAAATACGAGGTATTGTCCAAGTATACAGTTACAGATATGTAAATTATTTACATGTCTGTTTCATAATGAAACAAAAGCGTTATACGTGCATATTAACGTATATATATATATATATATATATATATATATATATATATTTAAAACCTTTTAGAATATCTAGAATATTGTTTAAGTTACTTTTTCAGATATTATATGGAAGAAAGTCGAGTATGCTGGATTTAGAATACGAAGGCGACATAAATAAATGTGTAAGGTGCGACAACTATTTGACGTGTACCAGCAGGTGGAAGTGTGAACGCCACCTCAAAAGTATAAAACACTGTTTTGCAATTCGTGGCAAACGATACAGCGAACAATTAACATTTGATATAGGCGTTTGTTTTATAATATGTAATATACCGTTCATTTTGCTAGATCAAAAAGCATTTGTATCTTTCTGGAGCAAGTATTCGAATTATACATTACCAAGTTGGACATCGATAAGAAACGTTATGCCATCTGCTCGTGACTATGTTGAAAGAAGAATTAAAGCTGAATTGAAAGCTAATAAATTGTGGTTATGTGTGGACGAAACAATCGATCGGCAAAAAAATTCTGTGGTGAATGTGATGGTACGTACAATGGAAGAATTTGAATCGTCATCCTCTAGCATACTTGCTTCCAAAAGAGTTGCAAAATGTATTAGCAATGAAATTTTTAAAGTAGTGTTGAGCGCCTTGAACAAATTTCAACTTTCAACAAACCAACTTTTAACATTTGTGAGTGACAATGCCGCTAACAGGCCGAGAGATTGGCAATCTGTTACATGTAACATGTAAAATCAATTCTTTAAAGCTTGTGGCGCAATTGGTACCTAAATGTTATCCACCAGTAAATGCTTTAATAGCTCATACGGAGGCAGTGTTTCTAAAGTCCCCAAAACGTACAAAAAAAATTCACGAGCTGTGTCCCAAAGTGCCTGAACCACCACAGCCGATTACTACGCGTTGAGGAACATGGTTAGAGGCTGCGTTTTACTACTGCGAACATTTTGATGATGTAAAGAGGGCACTTTTACAATTCGATCCGAGACACGCTGAAGCTATTAAGAAAACCCAGAAAATGTTTTAAGATAGTCAGGTAAAAAGTGATTTAGAAACTATTCGCAAGAACTACTATGGACTAGCGGAGGGAATTGAAAAAATACAAAATGATTCGATGTCGTTTGTTGATTCTGTTCAAATTGTCGATGATGTTCACTCACACCTATGTGCGGCGAAAATTTGAAAGTGGTAAGTGTTGTTTAAGTTATCACAAGGATTGCTTTAAATTCGCAAATATAACATCACTCGATGTGGAACGGTCGTTTTCATCATTGAAAAATATTTATTCTGCACGCCGTACTCATTTCACTGAAACAAGCGTGGAAACATATTTAATGATTAAAATATTTAATAGATACCACCCAGTTTGTGATTTCATGGAAGCTTTTTTAAAACAGTAAGTGTTTCAGCACGTTATATAATATAGTTTTC
Source organism: Melolontha melolontha (assembly GCA_935421215.2). Taxonomy (NCBI): domain Eukaryota; kingdom Metazoa; phylum Arthropoda; class Insecta; order Coleoptera; family Scarabaeidae; genus Melolontha; species Melolontha melolontha. The sequence goes on from OW285235.1 coordinate 75,514,958, forward strand.
ATAATTATTTTATGTGCAAACATTCATATGTCCGCATCGCTTATGCTCACTCATGAAAGCCACGAACATAAATGATGTGTACGTAAACATTACTGAAAGCTCGCCTTGATACGGCCCCTAGGCCCATCCACGTTGTTCTCTGCACTGCACTGAAACTTGCCCCTCTTTGCCGACTCGAATAATAATCCGCGTAGAAAGTTATAAAAAATAATCGCATGGAAATGTTCACGAGTTAATTCCATTTTAAGGCCGAAATGAATTCTTTAAATTACTGTAAACAACACAAAGAGCATTTGTACGTCAAAACGTTCTGAGAAAGTTTTCTATTAAAAATGTCGAACTTTACGACACAAATATCGGTTGTCAGATGGCAGCACCAGGATTGCCTATTTCCGAAATAGAAGAGGCATCACTCGTGAAGATTAGTTGAACTAAGAATTATATAAAATGCTTTGAAATCGATCCGGGAAAGAATGATTTTAAAAACGCTTGAGTAATTCTTTAATACGAGAAGAGTATCAATGTTAACACATGGACGCTTATTCTTACCATCCTTTGCTCTATATATATACGCATTTCGATACTTCCGGTTGATTTACGTTCTCTTGTGGAAACACATAAAGGATGTTAGATTCGAGAAGAAGGTGGTCGTTCCATTGGTTTATTTTGCCTTTTCCAATACAATTTACTTTATAACTGTGCCTATCTTGTCAATTACATCTACTTCGTTTGATTTATTATTAGATTTCGTATTGAATTTTATTTAAAACGGTACAAATAAGTTGTCTATGATCGTTTATATTATTATTTGTTATTATCACGTTCATCTATTGTAAAAGTTTTTTTTTTTTGCTTCTTGATACAACAGAAAATCCTTATGGTCCTGTATTGCAGGAAAAAGAGAAAAACAATGTATATATATCCATTTAATGTTGTGGAGAAAAAGGTAATAACGACAAAGTTAATATCCTTCGGGAGTTAGGGTGGAATACAGTATCTGTTTCTGATAAAACTCATATTATTTAGAGGTGTAATAAATGAGCGAAACAGAAAACATCGGAGTTTTCATTACCCTCATGTGATTTAGATAATGATACTCAGTTACAATTTTAAATATTTTGATTGGGACGTCGAGAAATCGAAAGATTTACTTCAGAAGAAGATTTGATTATTTAGTTTATTTTAAAATTATTCCAGTACTGGTAATAATTTTTCCAAATTAAGACGATTTTTATGTATCGTCAAAAGAAATTTGGTTTCGACATTCCATGTTAATTGGGCATAAAAAATTATCACCAAAAGCTATTTCGCTTCATCAACAGAGAAAAAACTAATCAAATAGTCTTGGTTTCCGGCTCCTTCCATTTGTTTATTACATATTTATTTATAAATATTAGATTTACTTTTATTATATTTATCTATTTTTTTCTGTAACAAAATGTTATTTATAAAACAATTAAACATATAAGACAAGAAAATATACAGGCTGCTTCCGATTAACTTGGCCAAACTCTAGGGACGCATTATACCCACCAAACATAAAAGTTCATTTATAAAATTTACGGAAAACGCTAGTACTTAACAAAATAATTTGAAACATACATGAGTGGGTAAAAACCACACCAATTTGTATAATACAAAAGTATTTTTAATAATATAAAATATTATTAAAAATGGGGTGTGAAGAACACAATACAATACGCTAGTTCTTCACTATTGCTAATAATTTCGCAAATTATTAATATAATTTTATTATTGTAGTACTTATAACATTTTATTATTTTAATGATTGCTCGAATAAAGTTCATCCATATGATCATAGCAATCGGTGCCTTGAGATTCAAAGGATGGTCCACCTACCGAAATCTCGTCCACAAAAAGACAAAGACGAACATTGTGATGTCAATATTGACATTAAGTTTCATACATACATGTCATATTTAAGTGTAACACTTTTAAGTTTCGCATAATGTATAAATACACAAATGCAGAAATGCAGAAATGACAGATATCCATTTTAGTTATGGACGTGCAAACGGAAATTCCCAAAAAGCTGTCGGGCTGTATCCTGAAACATATTTAGCGCGACATTGTCCACCTAAAGGTACTTTTACGGCTATTAGTCGTCGTCTTAGAGAGACAGGATCTTTCACGAAGGTATCTTTCGACTGTGGGGCTAACCGAGCAGTTCGTAATGCTGCTATAGAAAAAGATATTCTTGAGATAGTTGATGCTAACCCAAATACAAGTACTAGACGAATTGCTGCTGATGTTGGTATTTCATCGAAGACTATTTGGAATGTTCTTCATGATCAATTATTGTACCCGTTTCATGTACAGACAGTGCAAGCTCTTTCAGATGACGTTTTTTTTTCCACGATTGCAATTTTGTCGTTGGTTTTTAGAATTATGCAATGATCCTAATTTTCATAATAGTGTTCTTTTTTTATTCAAGATATGGAATAATGAATACTCGTAATAATAATATATGGTCGAACGTGAATCCGCATGAAATAGCACATACTCGATATTAACAAAGATTTTCTACATTTTGGCCGGCATAGTAGACAACTATCTATTGGGACCAGTGCTTTTACCACCGAGACTTAATGGTCAGTGTTATAGGCAGTTTTTAGAAGAGTAGAAGCGTTGCTGGATGAAGTTGCAATGCAAATACGCCAAAATTTATGGTTAATGCAAGATAGGGCTCCTGCATATTTTAGCGTTGGTGTGTGAGACTTCTTCAGTACGAGGTTTCTTAATCACTGGATTAAAAGGGCAGAACAAATTGCGCTCACCTGATTGCAATCCACGTGATTTTTTCTTATGGGGACATTTAAAAAGTATCTTATATCAAACACTAATTGTAACGACAACGTATCGAGCATGTTCTTCAATGAATTAACGAGACTCCTGGAATTTTTCACCGTGTAAGACAATCGATGATAATACGCTGTGAGACCTGTGTTTTTGCCCAAGGTGGGTACTTCGAGCCATCGTTAAAATAATAAAATGTTATAAGTACTATAATAATAGAGTTATATTCCATAATTTGCGAAATTCTTAACAATAGTAAAAAACCATCACAACTATTTAAGAGCGTTTTTCGTAAATTTTGTGTATGAACTTTTATGATTATTTTGGTGAGTAGAATACGCCCCTAGAGTTTGGCCAAGTTAATCGGAAACACCCTGTACATATTTCAACATAGACAACAACACAAATATTAAGACGAACTAACATAAATATAATTTTCTTATTTATTTCTAAAGTATAGAGAGAATAATCCTGGAAATTCGATGTCGTGTCACTAGTTCCTAGTCAAAAATATTATGATGAAACGCTTCATGTTTTTAGTGCCATGAATATATAATTAAATGTATTATGAATCTCATTCCTGTTTTTAGATTATATAATATAGTTTCAAATTTAAAATGAACAAACTTCTCAATAAAAGATTCGGATGTAAGCAAGCAGCAATTCCTTGGAAAATTTTGGGAATTGTTAGGGAAGGATTTTCCATAATTTAAAACTTTGCACAAATGACTGTATAAATCCAAACGTAATAAAGCGAGATATCAAAATGTAATATATTGTGAATGTTCGAATGAAATACAACAAAAAATATTTCAGTCGAGTCTTAATGCGTCACCAAGTATTTTGTCTTCAGTTCGAAAAAACAATGATAAAGCCTGTATTTATCATTATATTCCTCAGAGCTAGAGATAATTGAAACAATGAGTTGAAGCTCACAATGAGATTCATAATAGTAATATTTTTTGGGGAAAACTAATATCCATCCATTAACTCGAGACGTGTAAAGCAACTGCGAAAGTATGCCGATTAGTTGAAGCGGGTGAATGATGAAATTAGGAAAAAACTACATTTAGCAAAGGAAAAAAATGTGTTACCCCCACGATTCCGCCTGGAAATGCGTCCTAGCTTACACTGACCAGTTTCAGTGTAGAAATAATAGTAGCAACATTGAAGGTATCCCTTACAACAGTTGACGAAACGTCAACCAGAAAGAAAGGAATACTAAGAGCGCGATTACAGCCTGGAATCCTAAAAATTGTCATGGACAACGACCCCGTAAACTATCTAGCCAGAAAAAAATGTGTTGTTTCGTGAAGATAATATATGTGGATTCATTGTTTTGGTGGCGACAAAAACTCACAAACCGTTTGAATTATTAGAGTCCACTATATTTGTTAGATTTAACTTTAATAGACCTATATACGTTAAGGAATGACTCGATGGAAGAAAATATTTAATCGATATTGAAGTTATCGACGCTTTATGTAACTTCTTTGTAAGTATTTACTAAAGGCTCTGCCAAATTTTTTTCTTTACTGTTTCTCGTATTTTTGTGTTCATCAGTGGGACTTTTAGATTTCATTAAAATGAAATTTATGAAATTAATTTTTAAATCAAGAATATATTATGAGCCTTCAAGGCCTGTAGCTGAGAACTGGTTTATTGTCATTCAGTTTTGAAACTAAGTATCTATAAATATACGTCTGGATATAATAAATTGTCTAAACAAAGACAACATAAATAACGAAAATTCTGTAATTAGCAGCTTGCAAGTGCTAATTCTTTATCGATTAACAAACAGCAACCAAAATATATATGTGAAGTGGAACAGTTGCTATAAAGTTATTTGTTTTCAGTAGCGTGCCACTAAACTTGGGAGTCTACGCATAGACCGCCTTCTCCAGGATTCCTGTTATTTTTAATTTAGAAGGTAGACTTCGTTTATATCGTACAAATAAGTTTGCGAGTTTGCAGGAGAGTTCTTACTGACTAGCGCAAGTTTTCTTATGTAGTAAAGTATGTCAGCTTCTGTATTTTAGAAATCTTGGGACAGGTATTATAAACGATAAAAATTCTACAGACTTTCTTTACTAAGCGGGTAATTTAATTTAATCACTGGATTTGGGTGTTATGCACGTTGAATAAGTATGCTATGAAAGTAAATCTCCCAAGAAAACTATCTCGCTAAAAAATACTGGTATTAAATGTAATTTTTTAATTAAATAAATGTCAACTTGGAACATGAACATAGGCCCTATAATCGAATAACAAAAACATGACCTATAAAACGTGTATAGGTGGTGTTTTAGTCAATAGTATTATATATTTAGTGTGAGTAAAATATCGTTTAGTTTTGCTATAGATAATTTAATAATATTATTCACAAATACATATACTTACATATTGCTGTGTATTTCACCTTAATGAAAATTAAATAAATGAAATCGAAACGGGGCTATTTCAAATGCACCTTATATAATTATGGGGAGAGAATTTTGTATTTAATACAATGTTAATATGTTATTGGTTATGTTATGATTTAGCAATATAAATGGCAATAAATTTAGAAAAATGCATTCTTACGTACCAAAATTAATAAAAAATAATATTAAAATCATTTATTGTGTATCAAAAATCATATCCAATGTACGATTAGTAAATTTTTGTTTTAAAATTAATATCCATGGTCTACTATAGATCTAGTAACACTATTGATATTTAAATGGTCAATTTTTATTCGAAAATAGGCTGAAACAAGCTCGCACATGGGGCACAGTAAAGTTAACACATATAAACGCGCAACAACTTTACACGGCGTCCACGTATACACTAACTTTAAAATAAAATTCTGTTCATGCTTTTAGTTAACTTTAAATGCAAATTATTTACTGTACAGATATTTCATTTCTCGGTTTAGCCACTTCATTTTTGCATATGAAATGACTTTATCGTTATTTCTACAATTTGCCGTTACATTTTACAATTAGAATTAGAATTATATAATTTGTATATAAAGTTAACTAAAAGCATGAACAGAATTTTATAACATCCTGTGTGAATTATTAAACATTAAAATGTTTGCTACATTAATTTACAAACCTATTTTAAAAGTCATACTAAAAATAATTTTTTGACTCTTAGAACTGACATCATTTCATGCGTATTATGTGAATGTTTTTTTTTTCTTAGGAGAAGTAAGAAATAGAATGCCGCCATTGTATTTTAAAGGCGCCAATGTTTATGTTTATATGAAATCTAGAAAATAATATTGAGTATAAGTTTTGTTATGGTAAGAGTTCGAAAACCTGGTACAAAAAGTCAGATGTGAAAAATTTATACTTCCTTGTGAATTTTTAAGGATGATATATTAAAGCAACAATAAGATGTGTGGTCTACGGGCATTCAACGTCCTATTTAGTCACAATTTATCTTTAATCGAAAAATTGCATTGCACGTACCTAATGATCGACAACTGAACGAAACTTGAAGCGAGATGGACAATAACAAAACTATTCTTTTTGTTATTGTCGTTCAATTTTAAGATATCGTACTTTATAATATAGTCAATCGCACAGTGACGTAACATATTTTTTTTTTAATATTTTTTTCATTTTCTCTCCCTTATGAGAAGGAATTTAGGGAGAACCAGTTAGTTTGATATCAAATTCGTATAAACTCTATTGTAGTGACGTAATCGCTACGCTAGCAGAATATGTACATAACTTGATCTACGGCATTTGTTTAGATATGCTATCATTCTCCCGTAATTATTATATAAATATAATCTCTATTTATAAAGTATATAACGCATAAGTAGCTGTTTAGTGTTATATTTTTTACTTCGCATATTTGAATTAGTCCGAAGCCGCAAAGGAGACTCCTAGTCCGATTCTGTTACGGACGAAATATCGTAACTTTATTTATAATACCAAAATTTAGTTTACAATAGTATTATATTTATTTGACGAATTACTATTAGATTTATTTCCTCTCTGTAATACCGACCCTTTGAAAATTAAAATATATTTTCAGCAATTTTAAATAGAAAATATATTAGAATAATTGAAACATACATGAATAGGTAAACCCCACCAGTTTCGTATAATACAAAGGTACTTTTAATAATATAAAATAATATTAAAAATCTGGTGTGAAGAATACAAATACAGGTTCACTATTAATATTTTTTGTGAACGTGTCCGAACATATCCCTCCCCAGAGACTTAGATACGTATTTCGCCTTTCTACAGGCTCATCGGTAGGCTACTGCTGGAGAAAGGATACCTTCAGACACATTCACAAAAAAGAACCACATCGCCATATCACAGAAATTATCCAGACCGAGCGTAGAAGTAAATTCAGCGCTGCCTGTTGTCAGACAGCCGAAGTACCTCGCCCTGTCCACATAACCAATGCGAACCAACGACGCCCTTCCAAAGGTGGCACAGCCATCTCTCTAGAAACTGCATTTTGTTTGTGTCTTCACTCATACTACGGACTAACCGCATGGGTAATGTATCAGAATAATTGAAACAACATGAGTAGGTCAACTCCATCAGCTTTGTATAATACAAAGGTATTTTTAATAATATAAAATATTATTAAAAATCTGGTGTGAAGAACACAAATACAGGTTCACTATTAATATTTTTTGTGAATATGGGATATGTTCGCACACGTTCACAAAAAATATTAATAGTGAACCTGTATTCGTGTTCTTCACACCAGATTTTTAATAATATTTTATATTATTAAAAATACCTTTGTATTAGAAAATATATTCTTAGTTTTCAATGTGAAAGAAAAGCAAATTTTAATGAATTGTATAATTTTATTATGCTTTTTTAAAAATAAACATGACGTGAATGCCTATCACAACGAGAAAAAGTAAACAAAGTAAAAATCTATGGACTCAACAAAACATAAAATAGTGCGTAGTTTGCAAAAAAATTAACGGGCTGGAGTCAATACAATCAAGTGCTTTATTTGTTTTGTGGTTTTCAAACCTCTATAAAAATAATAGTGTATTTTTCCAACAAGCAAATAATTTCATTAAAATCCTTACCATTAAATTATTGTTGTAAAAATTTAAATACTAATGAAAGAGGTGTTTACAATGTACAGTTCAGGCATTGCTGCTCTTTTATTACATTTCCATTACGTAATAAATATGAATAAACCTTTTAAAACATCAGCTTTGTAATTTAAACCATAATTTTGTATTTAATTATTTAGATTATATATAATTTAGATTCTATTATAAACTGCAAAAAATCGACGTAATAATTATGAATAAATCATGATAAATGTTTCGTTATTTATCATGATTTAATAATTTAATAAAATAATTTAATATTTACTTACATGAATTTATTGTCAATTTATTTATTACTCTCCGAAATAATAGAAAAATTTTTGCTATTTTCAAAGTTGGTGAGAATAAAAATGTGATTTTGTAAACTAATAAAATTTTTTTTATAGTTCCATCTAAAATATTTATATTGTCCTTTCAGGTAACCTTTTCCCTGACATTCCCACGATTCACAATATTTTTCCCATACACTATAGATTTTTAGCTATTTTAATTTTCTTACAGTTTCTGAAAATGTAGAGAATGAACGGTTATATTACTGTATACTCAAAGTGGTATGCGTTTATATGTAAAGGATCAGCAATCTTGAATCTTGCAGCATTAACTCCGAAATTGTTCAAGCAACGGACGATGATGAACGAGTAATCGTCAATCTGCTGCGCTTTCTCTAATTTCTTCAATATTATAGAACGTGCTACTTTTGTAGCAAAGATGAGTCCATTCAGTTTCAGTATACCTTTATTGGTGCTCGTGGACATCAACCAAGTAACTGAACTGCAAATACTGCATGACTACAGATTGAATACGAATAATCAGTGGCGGCTGGTACTAAAGGGCACGTGCCCACCCATCCACAAAGATAAACACAGAAAGAAATTCGCATGTAATTCAGTACATTATTTTAATTTATTATTTTTGCGCATTTTTATAACGATGGTGTAAAAGTTTCCTTCCGCACCACAGACACTATGCTAACACTCAAAACTATGTTGCGGGGCACGATTTCAGATGTACCTATTCCGAGCATGGATCGGCCGGCTGCGCTTAACTTGGCCACATACGTTTAGGTCGTCGTTTGGGGCACAAAATAGCGCGACTCCAGTTAACGTCTTGTATGCGTTGTGACTGTATTGTTTTCGGAGCGTATCGTACGTGAATCTTTAGACAAAATAATTCACGAAGATGGCCTGAATTCAGTTACTATTAGTGAAGCAACTGGTTTATTGAAACATTTGTATTGCTCGGAATTTCTCTACTGGTTGAAAATATTTTATTTCATCATGTCACATGTTGAAATATTATTTAATCAGACTCAAATTCGCGGGATTGACAGTGCTCAACTGCAAAAGGCAATTGAACAATTCCAACAGCAAATTATTCACATTAGAAATTTAAGAAATTTACTGACAATGACAATCAAGAACGCAATAATGAAGAACCTGTAAGGAAAAACAAAAAACGACAACTGGAGATAACAGAGCTGTTATTGCAAAGGAAATATGTGACACGATTTTAAGCCAAATTAGCGACCGATTTGATTTTAGGATCACTTAAGTGCAGCAAAATTATTTTGATTCTCAAAATTTTATAACTTATAGTCATTCATTTCCACAAAAAAATTTTTGATGAAACTGTGAAATCTTATCCTATGTTGGACAGTGTAAAATTGAAAAATGAACTTTCACTAATTTATGAGCGCGATGACATATGTGACGTAGTTGGTGTTTTGCCACTTTTAGTGTTCATAACAGACAACAACATACAAACATACAAACTGTTAGATATTATTTGTACAACGTCCATGTCGACAGGCGAATATGAACGATGTTTTTCCACCCTCAAATGCATTAAAACTTTTCTGAGAAGCACAATGTCAAAAGATGGACTGTACGCATTGGTGGTCCTATCAATAGAATAGAAGTTCATTCAGTCTATCCCGGATTTTGACAACAAAGTCATAGACGGCTTTTCCAGCATGTAAAATAGGAGAATGGATTTTATGTACAAAAAATATGTAATTCTTTTTGTGCTCACGCTCTTTCATAACTCACGAGCCGCCACTGCGAATAATATGTATAACTTCTAATATCCATCAAGGATATAATTTCAGATTATTATTCTTCAATATCTTTATTAATGTTTTGAAAACTTTCATTAACTGCACCAGACTGACCTATGCTCACGAAAAAACTTAAAATATTTAAAACCTCTTATCACATTAATATTCGTATCCTAAATACGTATATCGACAATTAAGTTATCATCTTCAGCAGGTAAAAATACTAGTGTTGAACACTCTACAATCAGTAAAGCTAACACGAAAAACTTGACACATTTTTATAAGACGTCCAGGTATACACTGAATTTAAAGAAACTTAAATATGTACCCTTACGCCCTCTGCTTGTATTTATTCTATAAGCAGGTATATGGAATTGGACCTTTTTCTGCATCGTAAATGTTCCTTTCGTTTTTAATTATAAAAATACCTTTGTAGGTGTCCAATTCTCTTGAATTTGATTAGTTTTGAGCAATCTACCATAGTGTCATTATTGATTTCTAACGAATGACGGCCAGCGCTCGATTTTTCCGGTCTATTGAATTTGAAATGCAATACATATTCTTTGCAACGGGTTACCATTAAGTATTTTGTGACCATAAATTAGATAAGGGTCAGATTACTCATATCTAATTTATCTTTTGTGTTTCCTAGAAAAGATTTAATCGATTGTCCGAACTGAAACCCTGGAGACCCCGTTCTTTAACAACACTATTTAGGTTTTTCGTAATTTGATGATAATATGAAGTTTTTGTCATGATTTTGTTGATATATCAGACAAATGGAATCGCGGGTCTTTTTTTAACTAGTTTCTCCAACACATCTTCCAATATTTTTAATCAAATCTAATTCTTTTTCGTATTTCTTTTTTGTTAATGGAAAGTTTAGCAACCAATTAACTAGAAAATTGCACGAAGCCGTCTTTTGTTGTGATAAAAATATCAACTTCTATATTATTCTTATTTCTAATTATTAGTGTTTTTAATAATGGCATCGTATCATTGTTTTCCTTTTACACCGTGGATTTAATAGTTAGAAATGTCGTATACGAACATATCTAATTCTAAAATCCCAGCGTGTTCTAGTTTACAATCTTTAATTGTTTGAATAAATTCTAAGGAATTTCCAAATGACAAACTTTTTGATTTTATGGGTGACTTTTTAATTAATTCACTAACCCTTTAGAGATCAGGTAGACCGATGAGTTAGTACCCGAAACAATTAATCTCATCGAATTATCAGGTTTATGTCCTAAGTACTCACACTTAATTTATATTTTTATCGATTTTGTTCATAATTACTAAATTGTTCCTTTTATCTGTTTTTAATTAAGACGTCCTTTTATCTGACAGTTTTAATGGTATTTCACTCGTTATCGACCAACTTCTGTTTGTGCTGCTGTAAATCCTTAATAATTTGCATTCTATAAGCCCCTCGAACAAAGTTTTTTTTATCCTTGTTCGAAATTCTGTGCTGATGAACTTATTATACTGCAGATAATGCATACGGTGTGAATCTTTTTAAAATCTGTACACGATTGGTATTTATTAAAAAAAAAACGAATATCGGAAACCTTTTTTTATTTTTACAAGAAAAACATCCATAGAATTGGATGTTTTTCTTGTAAAAATAAAAAAAGCAACGATAATGACCTGTTAAGAAACATAAAAAATTTAGATTCTTGATCTACTTAGGTTCGGTTCCTTTTTCTGCAAGTATTAGAACTTGCAATGCTTTAGCTATGCACTAGCTAGTAACAAAGTTGAAATACAGTACGGTGTTAGATTACGTATTTCACATAGTTAATTTAACGTTAGAAGGATATCCAAAATTAATATTTAAAAGACGACATGGACATATTTTCAGTAAATGTTCTAAGCGAATGGAATTAAATTATTATTTGACCACTTTTTACTGTTGCTACAAATATTCGTAATGCCAACTAACAAAACGAAACTAATTCGTAAATTTTACAAAACCTAGTAGCATTCCTAGGATTTACCTTTGATGAGCGACAGGTTGTAGACAGATACAAAATCAATGAGCCAGACCGTGCTAGTCAGTGTAGATGGTCGTGATCAGATTCCTTTCGAAACGTTGTCAAAAATTAAGTCAGCTCTGAAATGAGAATGAAGACGCCACCGTGTATTTTTTTCCTTTGTTGGTTTGTACGCAGTGATCTACGCCACACGAAGATCGTAGGGGACATGTAAAACCTACTAGCTGATAATAAAAGAAAATTGGTTTAAGAACGAAGGTACTAAATTTATTATTATGTTTATTATTTATGTTGCTTACACGAACAAAAACAGGGAAGCAAATAATTAAATATATTATAACAATTTAATAATCAAAACGCAAATGATTATCGTAAGTTAATGTTTAAACACTGTAAAATAAAATAAATGGAATAAATATCTAGCACAGCAACTACAAAAAAAATAAATAAATTGCAGAAATTTCGTTCATTTTCCCTTTACATCTAGATTTAGATTTTTGCTTGAAAACATTCACTAAACTAACAGAATTGAATAATATAACCTAAGTTAACATATAGTATAGCAAAACTAATTACCATAGGGTATAGTCAAAGTTTAATATTATAAGCGAAAATTAAATGGGATATAGCAAAAATTGAACTACTTCACAAGGAGAAAGACCGCAGCTGTCGTTATTAAAAATAAAAGTGAGATTCGATATATACATATATATATATATATATATATATATATATATATATCATTTGATAAATTCTTGGAATTTCGGTTCTATATTAAATATTTAATTAGAATGATATTTCGCGAAGTAATGTGAAATGTAAACATTGCTATAGACAATTACAACGCTAATAATTCGAAATTTTTAATTTAAAAAATTTCGTCCTAGGTGGGATTCGAACCCACGTCCATGGCTTGCCGGACCATGGCTCTAACCAACTGAGCTACGAGGACATGGTTCGAGTTCATCCAAAATGCCTTATAAGGAACGGATGTTAATATTCTGTCGTCGGTTGGAAATTGCTAGATTTTCATTCTCAGGCATTGAATAATATAGAGATCTACTTTTTAGCCGTTCATTTAATATATCGTTTGTTAGTATGTTATTATATATGTATATATGTATAATTAATTACTTGAAAACAATGGCAAACAGAACTTTAACGCAAGTTTGTATAACTAATTAATTATGTAACCAATAAGAATAAGAGTAAAATTAATAAAATAAAGTAGTACTAATTATGCCAACGATAAGTGAACTTTGGAAGCAAAATAACTCTAATTAACGATTTAAACAAATTAAAGTCAGCCCACTCGACCGTTACAGCAAAGGGAAAACTATTACATAAAATGACCGGGGTGACAGTACCCTGATTGATTTTCTAATCAAAATTCGATATAATGAATTACAATGTTTTCTTTTTCGGGACAAAAATATCGCTTAGCTTTCTTCGAGGGTTGCAGTCCCCTATGACAAGACATGTGGCGTCTATCTGGTCAAACGATAACAAACACCTGGCCAAAATGCAGGTTAATAGTAATCTGCCATCATCGAGGTGGACCCTCAAAATTTTGTACCCCAATTTGTTAGGTATGTTCTTGACACCTTAAAGAAGAGTTTTAGGGATAAATAATAAAAGCAAGGGGATTAACAGAAATAAAAAAATATCATAACTTGTCGAGCAGAAATCTTGAGTTCTGAATACAAGCGCCGCGAAATTAACCAACTTAAGCTGATGATACCTTAATTAGGTGATTGGTACGAAGTCGATCTACCACCAGGGGTGCTTAATTCACATTAATCGGCTAACGAAACAACCAAATTCGCAATAAAATGTTCGTCTAATCGACATACGTAACAAGTGTTCATTTGAAAAGTCAATCTAGTAGTATGTGATTTACTGAGAACATTTTGAAGTATGTCGTAAATTAAAATTTACTACTTAACCTACGAAGTCGTATCTTTGACAGTTTCATACATACAAAAAAATAACAAATAATAGGTATTTATTGTAAACTATAACAAATGTTGAAAATGTTGTCCTTCAAGATCAATGCACTTTAAAATCCTCCGTTCAAAATTCCTTTATTTAAACCAGAATCGACGCACGATTATTTTATGGACTAACAGATATTTGTGATTGACATTATCTAATGTCATTTGGATTTACGTTTACGGAACAACAAACACATACTAATATATTTGCGTCTTATTCTATCAAAATTTCAAAGTAACCTAGATTGACTTTTCAAATGAACATCCGTTACAACTTGTTAAAGACGTATCACAAAAGTGCCACTCACGCTAATTAATTCTAGTTACCATTTGAACGATGTTGAAATCAAGTGTAAACTATACGTGAAGGGCTAATTTGTGAAGAAAAAATTAATTCTTGATTCACATCGTCTCTGTTCTTCCTTTTGCTGCAAATCATATGATTAATTATTCGGATTTGTAAAGGTTTTAAATCCTGTTCATATGCAAAAGTTATTAAAGTTGGAGTATTTACTTGTTTTGTATAATTAATTACTGTTTTTTTCTGCAAGAACGTAAGTTATTAATTAATTCATTTTGTTATTGTATTTTGCTATGTTTAGGAAACTAATTAATTAGTTTGTTAGAACATGTAATATGAAGAATTAAAAAAACTGGTAACCATTATAGACATAAACACCAACAAAAGGAAACGCCTAACTCCGTCAAAGGAGACAAATTGATATAGAAGCTACACACATTAACTAAATGCTTTTTAAATAGTATCGAAATTTAGTATTCCCATAAGATATGATAATGTCGAGTATAACAAATTTTGTATTCTACCCAAAAGATAGTTTAAGAAAGTGATGAAGGAACTAACGTTGAAGTCATATGATGAAACTGCGAAGTTAAAATTGGCAGGACAGTATAATAATAATAATAATTTAATTTTATTGCTACCTTATAATTAGATAATGGACGCATCAGGCCGAAATTTCGATGGACCATATAAACAGTCTATAACATCGCTAAGTACAACACGCAGTTCTTGAATAGCATTATTCATTAGGTTAACCGCACATCTGTTTTTTATTGTTGAATTGTGATGCATTACTTCAATATTACAGTTAAATTCCCTTCGCCATGGACGTAGATACAAGCGTGTGGAATTTTTATAATTTATTTTATTTATTAGTTATACTTCGTAAGATAAATAAAGTATAGTGAGCTGGTGTCTTTTTTTCATTGTTTTAACTGCTAATTACACACTTCGTAATTTTTGTAATAGATCCTGTTTAATATCGTTTCATCGAATCTAATTCTCCCAATTATTTTGACTTAGGTGTCCAGTGAATTTCGTTAAGTTTCAATAACTTACGCATACATTTTTAGTTTTCATTTATTTAGATCTAGAACATTGTTCAAGTTACTTTTTCAGATATGATATGGAACAACGTCGAGAATGGCGTCGTGAAACAATGGCGAGTGAAACTGATTGTATGTCAGTTATCAGTGATCCGAAATTTATTGCAAAGTCAGTAAATTATCGTTAAAAAATTCCAAGAAATCCCATGCAAAACGTCACTTAACATCAGAAACACATACACAGAAATTAGACCTGTTGGAATCTGACAATTTTAACGAAGAACTCTGTAAAACTTTAATTGCGGCAAATATTCCATTAAATCAATTTAACAATCCCACCTTTGAAACATTTCGCCAAAACTATACTGGTCGAAATGTCCCTGATGAATCCACCTTACGCAGATATTATGTTTCTGAGTGCTACATCAAAGCAGTAGAATGCATTAGAAGCCATCTTTCAAATCAGTACCTATGGATACGTGCCGACGAAACTGTCGATATATTAGGACGCTGCGTGGTAAATGTTGTGGCTGGTGTACTACATCCAACTATTCCATATAACGCATATGTAATAGCAACAACAGTTATAAATACAGTTGATGCGGAAGTAGTAGGTAACACCATTTACGAGAATATACACCAAATGCTTCTATCGGACGACAGGTGCAAAGCAAAATACTTTTATTTGTCAGTGACAGTGCTGCATATATGTTAAAAACAGGCAGATTATTAAAGGAAACATATCCTATTATGCTGCATTTTACTTATGTAGCACATTCTTTCTACAGAAACTGTGAATATATCAGAGACACCTTTCCGGAAATTGATAGACTTGTAGCCACTCTCAAAAAAGTTTTCAGAAAAGCGCCATTGAGAGTAGCTCTTTATAGAGAAAAACTTCCATCTTTGTCACTGCCTCCCTCTCCAGTAATATATCGATGGAGGACATGGTTATAAGCTACTAGTTTATATGCAGAAAATTTTGATAGTTTACAAAATCTCGTTACATGTTTAAATGACGATGCTCGAAGTATATCTCAGTGCAAGGAACTAATACATATTCTAAATTTAAAAAATCAGTTGTACTTTCTTCAGGAACACTTTCCGAAATTTACCGAGACTAATCACTTATTTTGAAAATCAAAACCTCAAATTAAATGATGGATTAACCACATTAGATGTGGCTATTAATAATTTTAAAAATATTCCGAGTGCCTTCGGATGTGGCCTTCAGCAGGGGTTAGACGCAGTTTTTAATAGAAATTCAGATTTAATAACATTGTCGCAATTGTATATTTGGTTTCCAATTATATAAATAAAATTGAAAACTTTAAAAATACAAATTTTCAATAGTACGCCCGTGGGCGATGAATCTTAGGCCTCTCGTGTCTGGTCCTTACTTATAATAATTTACAGGAGCAAACGCTAAATATATGTTGGAATTAATAAAGAATTATATAACTAGACTACGATATATAAAATTATTCTAAATTGTAATGTTCAAGATCCCTTAAAAATTCATAAAGCAACGTTTTAAAGATATTTCGATTGCGTATATGCATGGTAGAGAAGAAAGAAGGATTTAATTAATATAATAATATATAATAATAATATAATAATAGTATATAATAATAATAATAATAATAATATATAATAATAATACTAATAATAATAATAATAATAATACTTTGGATCTCTACCAAAAACTTTATTTAAAAATGCAAAAAAGTCTTGTTAGACACGGCTGCAATAATACGTCGCGTGCTGAACTGAAATTGCAGCGCGCGAACGCGGGCAACGTGGCCGGGAGGCGAAATGACGGTACGGGTGGGGTACTGATGTGGTCCTCTACTGGGTGGTAGCCTAGCATATGCGCTACCAAACTCTAGGGGGGTCTGCCCGATGGGCGGGCAGGTGCCATTCCGCCTTTCCAGCAGGGGAGAGAGGAACCAAGCTACGCGGCGCAAAACACGGCGCCGCGCAATGCACACACCACTAGGGTCGGTCCTGGGCGGCAACCTTGCCAGGCTGGCGTGAACAGCACACACACGCTCGACGTGTGTGCAGTGCCCCCGCAATGGCGGAAAACGTTAAGATGGCACAAAGTGTGACCGTCGTCGACCAAAGTAGCCGCTAAGAGTGTTCCATTGGTTGGCGATGAGCAACCCCGTGCAGGCTGCGCTTCGCGGGTCTGGGCCTTGCCTCGATGGGGCGGGGGTCGGGCCGTCGAAGTACTGCATGGAAAAGTAAAGAAGTTGCCGGGAAAGGGTTGGCGGCCCTGCGCAACGGCTGGTTCTCCGATCTCTCAAAATTAGCGCGACCGGACACTAAACACATGCACGAGTGCGCTAAAATACAACACCCCTACACTTGCGCGCTCGCACAAACACAAAACCACACACCCAGAGAGAGAAGCAAGCTGCCAGCAGCGGACAACACGTAAGTTGACACCCTGAAAGTACTGGTAAGTATCTACTATAATCAATATTCATATAAAAATAATGAATGCTAGATAACTATGCCACCCATCTTGTTCGAATGAACCGATGGGGTAAGATAATGGCAACCAAGAGCGAATAGTTCTTGTGAGTGGAAGAGATAATAATAATCATAATTTATAATAATAATACTAATAATAATAATAATAATAATATATAATAATATAATAATAATATAAACCTGTGATGGTTGAGTGCGTTATTGATATGATTAAATGCAAAATAATCTTCTTCAATTGAACACGAATCTCCACGGCAGCAGCGTAATAGTTTGTTAATTAGTTTTCTTATTATAATGTTTTGTTGATTTAGAAATGTATATATAATTCCTAGAATCGCCTTTTATTGTATATTTGAAAGATATATTTTGTTTTTCAATGAGACAAGACAGTATAATTTTATGTAGAGAAATAAAGTGGTTTCACTCTCGCCGTACTTCTCTACTTAATCAGTATGCAATCCCGATTTGAACTCTCTGAAACTTACGGAGTGTAACGGCCAGGTACGCTTATGTAAACGAAACCTGGTTTTCAAATGTTGTTAAACCAAAACAGGAAATTAGGAACAACTGGAATAGAATAAGCAGGAAAATAATTAATAACTTAACAGCAACTCCGATAAGATAATGTTTGCTTTAAGTTCTAAACACAGTTATCTATTATTATTATTATTATCTTAAATCATTCGAATACACAAAAATAAAATCATATTCGGGACTCTTTTGTAAACAAACACAAACAAAAACATTAAAACTAATTATGTTATGTATAATTACTATGTATACTCTTTGTCTTTTTAATTATAATTTTGTTTATTGCCCAACAGGTCAAACCCAATTATAGGACAGCAATAAACAAATGCAAGTACATATACATTAAATAACAATAATAATAATAGAGTAACAATAAAAGATAACTAGATAATATAATATAATAATATAGATATAAATTCAAAAACAAAAATAAAATATAAATTCAAAACAAAAAGGAAGACCGACGCCTTCATCCTCAATACGCCCTTAACTTCCACTCCCAGTAAATATGTCGAAGTATATTACCTCGGCATTCTGCACCATGTGAGTCATTGGAGCCAGAAAGCAAATCCGGACAGTCAATTCGACCACATATTAATTTATACAAAAAACCTGCGCTATGTAGCTGCGATTAGACAGTGACTGAACGCCATGCTGCTCCAGCAAAAACAAAATAGTCCATTCCATGACCCGGATAAATGAAACTCAGATACTTCGAAAACCGACGCTGAATTCCTTCTACAGCAACATTCTGAGTATCACAAAAGGAATACCAAACAACAGATCCGCTCACAACGAAGACAAAATATAACGTTTGAGGAGATCGACGTTATTGAAAATTTGGTATATCGTAGGATAAAACCTAAAGTTTTACTCGCTGAAAGGTACATATTTTGCACGTGCAAATTTAAGTTTAAGCAGGGATCGAATGCTATCTCAAGATCCCTCTCAGAAACAACTCTAGAAAGTATTTGACCGTCTATAGAATAAGAAGAAGGAATAGGTGTTAATTTCCTAGTAAAAGACATGGCAAAGCATTTATTTGTATTCAACGTGAAAGCAATTGGCACTAGACCAATTAAAAATAAAGTCAATACCTTCCGGCAAGCGCTCAACATCAGCTTCAATCAATACTATATTGAAGATTCTAATATCATCAGCATAATCCAAGGCATTCGAAGGCAGACTTATAAGTAAACCATTTATAAACAGTAAAAATAATAAAAACCCTAGATTTAAACCTTGGGTGTTTAATGACAGTTTAAACAACATCATTTTAACATATTTAATTTATTGTTAATTATTTTTTTTATAATTATCATATTGTATATTTTACCGATTATATTTAAGCAATCAAATAATTTATATCCAGGTCAGATCAGGTGGGGTACCTACGAACCCCAGATGTAGATATAAAAGCATGAGATACTTTACCATTATAGAAAACGTAATTTATCCTATTGTCCAAATACGACGCCACAAGTCTGAGAAGACAAGGAGGGAAACCAGATAGTATCAAATGCACTGGAGTAGTTAAATTAAATGCTGTCAACCTGACAATCAATAAGATATTGTATGAACCTTGCCAGATTAGTTACAGCAGATTTTCCAGAGAAGAAGCCATCTTGTTGCGAAGAAATATAAGAGCGGATATTAGAGAATACGTGATTGCATATTGCTAATATATTTCTGTAAAATTGAAAAGAATAGCAAAAGGATGATAGTTCGATGTATTGGTCTTGTCACATTTTTTAAAAACGGAAACTAGTCCAGCCCGCTTCCACAATCTATGAAAAACAGATGATGAAAAGGAGATATTAATAATCTTTTGCCAAGGAACAGCAAGAATATTTCGAGCATCCCTTACAAAAAGCTAGGTATTAAGTCGTCGTCAGATGTGTATTTATTCGGAAAAGAGGACACAATTTCTTTTAACTGAGAATTAGATATTGGAGGTATCCAAAAAGATGAGAGCTCCATAATAGGGACCTTAGAAGTGTATGTATTTACAGGGGTAGTATATACGCTAAAGAAAGATTGAGCAAAGGAATTAATAATATCTTGAGGATTATCCATTTCACTAAGACAAAATATCTCCGCTCCAAGCACAAGGAGTGTATCGTATTCCGTGTTCATGTGGCAGGGTGTACATTGGTGAAACTAAGCGACCAGTCGGCGTGCATGTGTCCAAACATGAACGTTGTACTAGACTAAATATAACCGGTTCAGCGCTGGCAGAACACAAACTCAATTCCGGTCATCAAATTCTATTCCAAGATGTAAAGCTTCTGTCCTACTTACCTAGGAAAATCCGTGAATCAATTGAAATTCACAAACATCACCGCAATCTTAATAGAGACGTATAGCCCTGCATCTTCAGGGCTGTACGTCTCAGCCTGAAGCCCTGAAGATGTTCCGAACTACGGACGAAACGTGGGAAATTACGCCTAACTCTACGCGGTTCCAGCCCGGACCCCGAGATCTACATTTAGAAAACGACCGCGGAAACCTACACCTACGATTAAATGAAGGTACATTAAAGTCCTCATAAGGTATGACGTATTTATTAACGAGATAAATCTCTAGAGCTTCAAGGAAGTATTCAAAAACATAAACATGCGTCTCAGGAGGAATATACATATTTAATAAAATAAAGCTAAATTGTATTTTTTATGATGATCCTTAGTAAAATGTTTTTGGTTAGATTTAACATATTTCACATGTTTATATTAAACAAATATTGATTGTAAAAATATGTCGACTTTTTTATCCGACAACCAACTTCTACAATAAAAAAATTGTACGTATTACTACAGTATTTAATATATCAATTTCGGATTTAGAATCACGAAGTACTTTCATATACACTTATTTTCATTAATGTTATGTCAAAAAAGTTTAAATTTGTTGACCACTGTTTCTTATGTTACAATAAGAAAAGGCTAAGGGTGGGCTTATAAAGAATAATGACAACAATAATAATAATGCCGCCCCACTAGAACAACTTAAGATGTAAGAATAGCTGCCGGTATTCACCATAAACTAGAAGGAAACCACGGAAGCATTATCAGACAGGCGAGCCCCGGATCCAATTCTGGGACCCTCGGTACGATAAGTCAGTGCGCCACCGCAAGGCTAACGGCCGGTAATGTGATTTCCACATCGTTTAATATTTATAGACTAGTAGTTAATATATGACTAAAGATAAGATTATTTATAACGCTAAAATACTTTTATCGATAAACCAAGTTTGGAATATGTATATTTTTAATATGATCAACAAAAAGAAATACATATCTGCGATTACAACTTACCTAATTATTTGAAGAACACATGTCAAAAGCAATTCTGTAACAAAAAAGATTTTATATAGTTTTTAATATTTATAGTTGCCTGAA
This sequence comes from Melolontha melolontha, assembly GCA_935421215.2. NCBI lineage: Eukaryota > Metazoa > Arthropoda > Insecta > Coleoptera > Scarabaeidae > Melolontha > Melolontha melolontha. The sequence goes on from OW285235.1 coordinate 75,536,692, forward strand.
ACAATAAAACAAAATATTTTGTTCATTTCGTGTTTCTTCGCTCTCATATTTCTTATATTTGAAACAATTTATTTACAGTAAATTATCGTAGCTGTAATCACCTTATATACAATAATATTACAGCAATGCAAAGTTTTCGAAAATACGAACGTTAGACTTACTAATAATTTACAGTCTCGGTAGGTGCAGTGAACTTTTCCGAACAAGACGTCTAGTTATCCGTTTTCTTGTTAAGCAGGACGTAAGGTGGAAGTTATATTAAGGAGATAAATTTTCCTTTTGAATTAAAGTTGTAAATCAATTTTTCACGTTGTGTAAATAATGAACGTAGTGCTTAACGTATGATGGAGACAGTATTAAGATGAAGAGTCAATAAAGTTGGCGAAAATTATCCGCAAACAGGCAAAAGATAAATTAGTCTACCCTTGTCGTCTGGATAAATTAATTTTTATTGCTTGGCTGAAATAAAAACTTTATGACGGAGAGTAATAATATAAGTTATCATAAAACACGGTTTTTATTTCATAAAAAATTACATTAAACAAGAATAGTTTCTCGCTTCATGAATTATTGATTATAGTGTTATAGCGTGAAATGTATTTGTTGAAGAGAAAACCTGATATGTTTATGCAACTAGAGGCGTATATTAATATTAGTCCCATGAGGTATTCTACTACTCGCTGAGTCCTTTCCTATTTAATTTAGTAATAAACCGCTTACTACAAGCAATGAAATTCAAGACAGGATACCAAATGGAGACACATAGTATTAACCCTAGGACACACATCTGGTAAATTACCTACTCTTACACAAACGGGGCCTCATAAGTCCGCCTATTAAAACACGAATTTATCGAAATAAAGCTACATTCAAAAAATCATTTCACAAAAACCAAACATAGTTATTATATATGTAGATTTTTGTGCGCTGGGATTTATTACTTTTTTTTTAAATAACGGATTGTAAGGCTGTGAGAACTATTATTTTTTAATATATTATATTAAAAAACACTTGTGTACCTTTGGTTATCTTATTTACGTAAATGATCTTGTATATACACAAATCAATGTATATCATGTTTTATCGTTTAAAGTGAATGTAGAACTGGTTGTCTTACAAAAAAAATGGTTTAGGTTTACTCGGCATCTTCAAAGAGACCCCAAGAGGGTTAACGGCAATACAATTAAAAGTAATTAAAATAACGAAATATATTACGGGTCAAACCGGAAAAACCCTACGCCTAATTTGGCTAGCAACTATTCACGAATTAGAATTATTAACTAAGACGTGATATTTACCTAATCCTTTGACAATTGAAAATATTAATTAAATGCATTTACAAACAGAAATAAAGAATAAATTCTTTAGTAATGGTGTTCTCTTAGATTTTTCCAAAGTAAAGAGTCATTTAAAAAGCGCGCCGGTTTTGATATATCGTATTAAGAACTTAATTTTTGCAAAACGCACTAACATAATACATGTTCATCACATCTTCCCATTTCAAGTATGGAAAACGATGTCGGGAATATGAGCACCTCTACTGCGCTGGTATGCAAGAACTATATTCGTGAAATTTGCTGAAATGACTGCCTGGCAAGTTTCCACTTGGATCTTGCCAACAACCCGTCGAATTTGCTCCTTCAAGTCAGGGATGTTTCGGGGTTTATTGGCAGACACCAATGATGTAAGAGCACCCCCAAAGAAAAAAGTCACAAGGAGTTAGGTCACAGAACCTGTGTGGCCATTCATGGTCAGAATTCCGCGCAATGAGGCAATCCGGGAACCGCTCATGCAGCAACCTAAATTGTTTCGCGAGAAGCGTGACAGGTGGCACCATCCTGGTGAAACCACAACTCTCGAATGTCTATTCTATCCAAATGAATCCACAAATGATCTTTTATCTTTGCACGGTATCGGTTTCCATTAACTATCACAGCTTGTCCTGCCTCATCTTCAAAAAAATAAGGCCCGATGATACCGCCCGCCCAAAAGCCGCACCAAACTGTCACTCATTGTGGATCCATTTCCCTTTCTTGAATAATGCAAGGATATTCTGGTCCCCAGATGCGGCAGTTATGCTTATTCATAAATCCATTTAAGTGGAAGTGCGCTTCGTCACTGAAGATAAGCCGTCGTCCATTGTCGTCTTCTCAAAAACCAATCAATAAACTGTCGCCTTTTTTCGTGATCGTCCACTTTCAACTGCTGCGTTAACTGAATTTTGTATGGGTGGTAATGGAGACCATACTGGAGAATTCTCCGTACTGAAGAACATTCTATGTCTAACTCTTGTGTGAACGGCGAAGAACCGATTTCATTAGAGTAACAGCTGCACTGTTACGAACCACCGCAATGTTTTGCTCAGATCGGCCACTATGACGTCCAGTCCTGGACGTCATAGTGGCCGATCTGAACGTTCGCTGTAGAACCCGTTTCATTAAACTTTTTTATAAGTCTGCGAACTGTTGATTTATTTGGTGCTTCATCACGTCCTAGAATAGAGCGAAGTCGCCTGACAGTTATTGCATAAGTTTCTCCGTTCTGATAAAACGTTTTCAGAATTTCTATAAAAGAAAAAGCGATAGGATGCTTGCATTTACTGAACAGCTTATGGTGGAGATTAGGGATAATTAATAACGTCCAGAGTAAACGAAGTATTTCACGAGAACTAGATATTCCAGAAGCAACATTACGCAAACGATTAAAAATTGGCCCTGTTCCAGTATCACTTGGATGATACAAATGTATTTGAGTGAAGAACAGGAAAATGAATTAGCAAAGTATGTACAAGAAGTGGATTGCCGATTTTGGTTCATATGTCAAAGATGGGTTATTTTTGCAGTTGACTGCTTTTTATGTAACTTAAAATAAATTTAAACAATGTAGCTATGCTATTATCTCAATTTAACGTTCTAGCGGATGTATAAACTTCTTTACTGTAGCTTCGTATCTCACAATATCCATATTATACGATCTGTCACTAAATTTAATCTACCTTTGTTTGAAATTTAAAATGTAGTATCTTCTAAAGGAATAAACTTTTCAATAGCTACTTTAGATACCCTTTGTGTTTCTTTAAGGTAACAGAATAGTGCAGCAGACTATTTTAACAGTGAAATGCTTTTCCAAATTTTTCAATTTCGCGTCGTTTATATATTTTTTTCCTTAATTAATGTAGCAGGTGAAACATTTTAGAAATTATTGATGTACTTTGTAGGAATAACACACTTGGCAATATTTGGCATATTTCGCAATTTTTATTATATATCTCTAACATATATGTTTCGGCTGTTATTCATTCTCAAAGAGTTTCTTACAACTAACTTAATCAACGTAACAGTGTAACTTATATACCTAGTTTTGTGATGAGGTGGTGGTTAGATGATATTTATAATGGTGTCTATGATGGGGTATTTATAAACTCTAGTTGTATATTAGCGACTATAACATTTTGTTTCTGGCATTTTTTAATTTCTAGAATTTCTAATAAATCTAATCTTTTACTTTTTATTGCATTATGTACTAAGTTGCAGCTATTTATATCAGGCAAATGGTTTTGCTCAATACAATGTTCCGAGAAGCCTGTATTTTTAATGCTATATTTTATGTCTTTTACACATATTCTGATTTACGTTTTTTAATGGATCTTCCACTTTGACCTATATATATATATATATATATATATATATGTATATATATATATATATATATATATATATATATATATATATATATATATATATATATATAGCTTCACAGTCTTGATATTTAATGATATATACTCCAGATTTTTCTAGTTTACCTATTTTATTTTTGCTGTTATTTAATGTAGTATCTAATTTTGTCTTATCACTAATACGCAGCTAGAATTTATAAACACCCCCATCATAGACACCATTATAAATATCATCTAACCACCACCTCATTACAAAACTAGGTATATAAGTTACACTGTTACGTAGATTAAGTTAGTTGTAAGAAACTCTTTGAGAATGGCATAATAGCCGAAACATATATGTTAGAGAAATATAATAAAATTTGTGAGATATAGCCAAGTCTGTTATTCTTACCAAGTACATCAATAATTATATAATTTTATTTCCAGAGAGTTAATCTGGGTTTGCACTTAAGATAAGTCTATCAAAAAATAAATCATATTTATTATATTAACGCAGGTGTTAATTATGTCCATACTAGATATATTACGCAAGATTAATCTATAGATATGTTTTAGGTTGGATTGTCTGAAAAAGCATACAATATTAAACACAGAACTCTTATGTGTCAACATACTAGAATGAAGAAGCAATCAGAGTAATCAAGAACGTAGGAATTACTGGGGATTTAATATTTAAAGTGAGATAGTAGTATTTATTATATTATAAACGTTTAAAAGTTTATTTACGAACAGAATGTAAGTTGTGTTGCTAATTAAACCGAAAAGCCACCAGATATATGACAAGATAAAAAATATGCACATATTTGTAGAGATTTCCCGGAATATTTTTTATTATTAATATTAACGTCATATATTCCAAAAAAAATCTGAATATGTTTGAAATAGCAAAGCGTTCGTCCACCAATAGCAAGTCGATAAAGTAATCCAAATTTACCTAACATTAATATTTGCGACCTAAAGTTGTCCCCATATAAAATTTTAAAAGAAAATTTCTTTCCTGTAAACTACTGACCATACAATTTAAAGAAATCGCTACAACTCAGTATATTCTATTTTATATTTATAATAACTTAAAACTAAACGCATACTTCTGTCTACAAGGTATAACACATCTTCACAAATTATATGTATTGAAAATGTTTTCGTCTTGTAAGGTAGTTTATTTTTGTACGCCCTTGTTCGAGTGTTACGGATGTTTTCAAGATATTTGAATAAACTTAGGTTGAATTAATAATACAAGTTGATGAATATATAGATGGCATTTATTGTTAGCGTACATATAGAACAAGTAAGAAGATTATCAATGCATTTGTCACAAATAACAGAGATAGCATACCTGACAAATTTGTACTTGAAAAGTTATATTTAGGAGTATGCTACGGAAAGCATTATTTGTATGCATATAATTTATCATCCCAGACAAATAATCCTTTTCGAAATTAATTCAACTATTATATATTTATCACATACATATTTCGAGTATGATATTGTTTCAACTGTTTTGTTTCTAGGTTACTTTGTTTTGTTTGTTTGAAAAGCACGATGAAATGAGTAAGGCGTAGTTAGACATTGGGTATAGAAATATTAAATATTAATTATAAGGAATGGACTAAACAATACAATAGAGTATTCTAACATTTTTCTAATTACTGGTAAATATGAACATTAATATTCTTGGATATTATATCACTCGCGGGGCCATCAAGCATGAATGCATAATATTGTAATGTTTACTGTGGATCAATAGGATAAAAGAAAATATGTATGGTACAATTACTTAATTTTCGTAATATTTAAAAACAAAAAGTTCCCAATAAACGTGTAATCGATATGGCTTTAGAAATAAGAATCGTTAAATTAACAAAATTTTAAATATCATATATTAATGTGCATAACAGAAATGCATAATTGCAATAATTTATTGCAAACTGTAATAACTGTAATACAGCGTAAACAAATTCATATTAATATAATTAAATAATTAAAACAAAAGTTTATCTGGAAACGTAAAAAATGTGAAGCTCCCTATAATATTAATGTTCGTATTCTATATACATATTTCGATAACAAAGCTGTCATCTTCACTAGGAAGTAATAATATTGTTGAAAATGGGCACAGTGAATGTCTAGTAAAGTATTTCGCGATCTTTATGTGTTAGCTTTACTGTGTCCATGTTCAACACTGCTATTTCTTACTACTGAAGATGACAACATAGTTACCGAAATACGTATACAGGATACCAACATTAATGTGGTAGGACGATTTACACATTTTACTTAGACACAGTCTGCAATGAAATTCTGTATCTGGTAAAATAAGCGAATTCTTTCATATAATGTCGCTTTTTTTGTAATTTATTCACAAATTAATGTATGGAAGTCGTTCATGGAACTACTTGATGGGTAGGATCCTTTAAACAGATAAATTTAAAATGGGATACTTCATAAACATTAAACAAAGATTAACTGAAGAGGTATACAACTATAAATTAATTTGAAATATTAGAGCAGATATTGATATATTCTGTAAATTTTCCAGAATCTAGTAGCTTTAAGTGGTGCCTGAGTTTTCTAATTGTCATACTCGAAAAAAATTGCTATTCTGGACTAATAATTCAGTTGATTGTTTAAAAATAAATCAGATCGGGTGTTCAAAGAAGATACGTTATGCGTGGAAATAATAAAAGGCGAAAAAATGATGAAAACTAAATGTTATTGAAGAGAACAAAGTGTTGCTGAAGTTGGTAATTATGTTTTACGAATTTTCTAATTATGTATATAACATATTACACAAATTCGTAACCTATATACGCATTTCAAAACGCAGCTGTCAACTTCAGTAGGAATATATAACAGTGTTGAACATGTACAGATAGAATATCTAACAAAGTGTATCGCGATTATTGTGTGTTAGCTTTGCTGTGGCCATGATCAACACTGTTATTTCTCCTTACTAACGATGACAACATAGTTCTCCAAATACATATGCAGAATACCAACATTAATGGGGTAATAAGGGGATTGACCCATTTATTAAGTTTTTACTTAGTCACAGTCTGTAATTCAATTTTTTGTCTAGTAAAATAGGCGAAGTCTTTCATATAATGCCGCTTTTTCTTATAATTTATTTATGAAAGTCGTTCATGAAGCTACCTAATGAGTAGGATCGTTTGAACAGCCAAGAACAGATCTTAATAAAGTTGGATACTTCACAAACATAAAACAAATACCAATCAAATACCAAAACTACAAACCAGGGGACTCTACGGAGTACAGAAGTCACTTTTACCTCTTTTGCTTCTTCCTCCTTAATAAAGTTTTCCACTGCGTTTTGTAATTCTTTTGCGTTTTTTTGTGTCCACTAGCAATTCTTTTTTCTCACAGTTTAGGCCAGTATATTCCCACTTAATTTTGCTTGATGCTAATACTCATCAGTCATTTCAGCGTTCAGTAGATCTCTCCAAAGATTGTCATGTTCCAGGGATTCCTTCTGGCTCTATTTTTGCTACTATACCATCTTACATCCTCATGATATGGTCGTTTCAATGTTTTTGTCGTTGTTGCTTTCTTTTTATAACTTAAGATATTTGAAATTCATCTCCTATGTTACTATTTAAAATCTATACCTTAGTGTGGACCTCGAATATTCCTCAGTATTTTCATCCCGGTTAATCGTAATATGCTTTTTGTCCGTTTATTGTCAGCGTTTGTTTCTATAGCGTCATTATGGGCTGCTTACTCATGAATTTATTACAGCAAACGACGTCTCTTAGGGCTTCAGATATTACGCATGCTTTATTGGTTTCGCTTCTGATTTCGTGGGGTTTATCTTGATTTGAAGAAGCTTCCGTGTGCAGGTAATTGAATAACCACAGATTTTATTCTCACCGTAGATATTTCCATGTTTAGGCTTTTGACTTTTAGGAAGGATGAGTGAAAGAGATGTGCTCATTTTCAGTTATTATCATCGCATCATCAGTGTAGCATATAATTTTAATCTCTCTTGTTTTTAGTATCGGTTTCGGGAGTTCTTGATGTGGTCCATTATTTGGTCCATTATTCTATTGAACAGCAGAGGGCTTAACGATACGCCTTGTCTAATACCAGATGATTGTATTTCTTGTGTCATTTGGCAATTAACCCATACATGAGTAAATGTATGGCGATTGAGCTGTTTAACAATTTCGATTAAGTTGTTCGTTATTAATTTTTGTTTTATTTATTTACTCAACAGAATATTCCATTTACAGGATAAAATATAAAATAAAATTGAAAATCATATATATATATATATATATATATATATATATATATATATATAACAAGTACTATCAGCAACAAAAAAAATGATATTATAAACACTTTCTCTAAATATAAAAAAATTTTCTAAATATAAAAAAAAATATAGAAAAGCATGAAACAATAAACAAGACTGAAAACTAATAAGATATATGAATATAAGCAAAAGTCTGTGATGTGAACAAAAGTAAGAGAAACAAAAAGCAAGAACAAAAAAACAAGAACATCCAGCAATTAATTAAATCAAGATAAATACTAAAACGAATATCTATCGTAGGTGTTATAGAGGACCGATTGAAGGTCAACAAACTGTGGAAATGATTATCTACATCACAACAAACCTGATTGAAGTTGTTGCTCATAACGTAGACAGGAGATCTGACCAACACATTGGTTCGAGGAAAAGGAAGATAGAAAATACGGGAAGGACGTGTGAAAAATAGTGGGACAAGAAAATTCAAGTAAGATAATAACGTTGTGCAGCCAACTTCGTTGTCACAAAGCCTATGAAGGAAGTTGAGGCTGGCTACAAAACGTCTAAAGGAGAGAGAAGGCACGTTGAAGCGAGAAAGGAGTGTGATCAAAGCCCCTATTGGGATAGACGCCGTCAACTTTGAAAAACATGTATTTCAAAAGTCGTCGCCGAACTTGCTCAGGTAGACCTTTTGTGCTTGATAAATGGATACTCGTACCATATCAAGGTGGCATATTCCAAACGTGATCTTACTAATGAGTTAAATAAGGAAATCAATACACTCATGTAAGAAAATTCACCACAGTTACGGAAAGTAAATCCAAGAGTTTGTGTGGCCTAGTTAGATACATTGCTGATATGCTCAATGAAGGTCAGTTTCATATCGAAGGTAACGCCCCCTTTAATTGTTTCAACATGTGATATACTCATGTCCCCAAGTTGGTAATTAAAGTGTATAACATTAAGTCTTTTGGTGAAAGATAAAATCTTACACTTAACGAAGTTCAAAGGAAAATTATTATTTTTGCACCAAGTCTGTATGTTAACCAGATCGGCCTGTAGCCGAAGACAGTTCCTCGCATCATAGACTCTAGAAAACAAGTTCAAGTCATCGGCAAAGAAAAGGTTATTAGACTCGATCTGGTCGTTAATTACAATAATAAAAAGCAGCAGGCCTAAGATAGAGCCTTGCGGAACTCCAGAAATGGCAATGTAAGGTAATGATAAATATCCATTGTAGAATACACGTTGAGGCCTATTATGTAGGTACAATGTTAAAAAAGTCAACTAGCGGTTTTCTAAATCTAAGGCTCGCCAATTTAGCTGGAAAGATACGGTGATCTGTTCGATCAAATGTCTTGACAAAGTCAGTATATGCCACATCAACCTGTGACCCGTAATCCAATGCGCCAGCAACGTATTGAGAAAATACCGCAAGGTTAGAGGTAGTAGATCGCTTTTTCATGCAGCCATGCTGATTCGGTGATATAAGAGGGTATATTTTTCGGTATCTACAGTGCAATTTCAAAATTTTCGCGATATGATGACAATAGGACGGTAGTTGATAATGTCTGAAATATCACCAGTTTTTAAAACGGGAACAATTTCAGTACTCTTCTAAATAGCGGGAAAAGTAAATGTAGCGAGAGCCAAATTAAATATCTACGCCAATCGTGTAGCATACACGTTTCCACAGTGCCTCACAACAAAGACAAATATTTGATCTCCCGAAGTAAATTTATCTTTAATCATCTTAGTGCTGAGTAGCACATCATCATTAGATAAGTGATGTAAATGGAGAAGCATTGAATTGGTTGATAGAAGATTTATGTTATTAGTCGCAGAGGGTGTATTATTAACGTTTTTAAAATGTATAGCAAATGCGTTTACTATAGATTGAGGATCCTCAAGACTGACCTCCGGGAGCTGCATTCTACCTAGAATACGACTTCTCCTCTTCCTTTCACCAATATAAGACCAAAATTGTCTGGGATCGTGTCTAAGCTTATTTTCAGTATTTGTAAGATAGTCCTTATAAACTGAAGATATTTGTTTCTTAACTAATGCTCTCAGATACTTGAACAGTGTTAGTGATGCAGCACTTTTGGTAATTTTAAAATGCTTAAAGTATTTATATTTTAGTTTTAGGTTATAAATTATTTTAGGAGTATACTGTTTAGGAAAACGTCTGGGGTGATTCACATAAGTCGGAACGTATTTTTCGAACACAGAATATAGAGCAACGTAAAAAACTTTACATATGAGATGTTGTCCAAAAATTCCCAAATAATATAACAAGTGTTAAGGTATTTTTATTACATTTTGTACAATAGAAGCCATAATTATGCAATGACGCTAGTCGGGGTTAGTTTTATGAAAGTAATAATGGTTTTTAGAATATTTGGCCATTAATTTATGATATATGTTTATAGAAGTTAATGTTTCTAGTTTTTTTTTTCAATATTGGCAGTATCACCTAATTCCGACACGAAGAGTGTAATTTGTTCTGAAATCAGACACATTAGTGAATGCAATTCCGACAGTGATCCTAAATCAGACATTTAGTGGAACGTTCTTCAGACTAAATACCAAGCAATAAGGTTTTATTCTATTTTTTATTAAAATTTTGAACAAAAGCATTGCAAACAAATTTCTGGCATTAAACATGTTTCTTTAAATCTTTAACAGAAAAAAATCCTCTTCTATTTATTTCCACGGGAGGTTCGATTTTTTGAACAATTTCATCATAGTCATACCAAATTTCATCTTTCACATTGGGCCATTTCCATTTATCTGTACCAGCCTTAGCCATTGCTTTAGCTAAGACTTTTTCTTCATTTTTATCAGTAATTTGTGCCGGATAATATTCATCCAAATAATTGACAACTACGAAATCGCCCATTTGTAATTCACCAACTTCAGTTTCTGCATCAACATTATTTGTATTTTGATTATTTTTCGACTCGTCTACATCCTGAGATAAGTCTTCTTCGGTCTCTGAGTGCTCCTCCATGTTTTCTTCTACTTCTACATCTTGTTGGATCTTTTTTTTCTTGTTTTTGATTTTTTAATATTTGTTTCACGCATTTTCTTATTTTCTTCTCTTTTTCGCTTTCTTTCCTCTTTTTCTTGAATGATTCTTTTCTGTTCTTCTTCTTTTTTCGCTAGTATTCTCTCCAAGCATCGGATGTCCCAACAGAAGGAACTTTAACACGACTCTTTCTTGATTTCACTTCTTTAGTTGGTTCAGGCCAGAATAGTGAATTTTTAAATGGAGATGGTAGAATAACTCCTGAGGGTAACACTAAAGAACGTTTAGTACTTCTGCAAGGATCCTGGCTTTCCGCATTTTCGTTTCTTTGCTCTCTTGGTAACTCGTTTTCAATGCTCTCTACATGTTTTTCTGGCGTATTTTGAATAGTTTCTATTACCTCTAATATAGTCATCATGTCGTTCACATTAGATATTAACTTTTCAACCTCTGTCATAGAAGGCTCTTCTTCAGTTGATACATCTAACGCATTAATATTTTTCTCTCTCTCTATATCAGTAACTTTCGTAGCAGGTGTCGTACCTGATACATCCTCTAAAACAATATTGTTATCCTCCATTTCGAATTCAGTAGTTAGTGCGTTTTCAATTTCTGTCACAGCACATTCATTTTCTATTTCCATCATCATTTCTGTTTCGGTAACTTTCACAAGATGCGCCTTTTCATGTGTCATATATAATATTATATCCTCTACATCCATGTTGTTCTTTGTTTCGGTCATAACGTCTCTCTCTTTTTCAATACATACTAATGGAGGTATTTTTTCAGTTGCCACATTATCATTTTCCACATTATCATTCAATACGATTAAATTTTCCCAGCCCTCTTCTAAAATCAAGCCCTCTTCTATATCTATTGCAACATTCGCAACTATTTCTTTGTTATAAGGTAAACCAGACTTACGATGCATTTTGTACCAAATATTATACAAACTACTATCTTCGTTTTCACCTGTCCATTCTGCACCCATTAGTTCGTAACATTTATTAAGTACTTCTGGTTCAATATAACTTTCAAGATATCGTAAATGCTGTACTACTTCAGGATCTTACCCCTTTACGTCTCTCAAGTTAGCATTGTCTTCATTATTAATCAGTTTACTGTAGTCTATGTTATCTGCGTTAAAAGGAAACAGACCACAAGCTTTAAAAGAATTTTTAAAGATATTTTCCATGTTTGAGATGGATTTTATAGCGATACCTAAAACGGAAGCAAATGCATCTTTCGTTAAACTTTTATAGTTATTAGCTATTTTATAATTTTTAACTTCATGCTTCCATTTTGCTTTCAAGCATTTAAATAGTCCCACATCCAGGGGCTGTAAAATGTGGGTGGAGTTTGGTAATAAACTTATTACGACTATTTGCTTTTCTCTACAAAAGTCTGTCAAAGGTAAGGTGACATGCGATTTGTGCCCGTCTAAATATAATATTACGGGAAACTCTATATTCTCGGATATAAGCCAAGGATAAAAAATGTTTGTAACATATTCAAAAAAAAGGTTTCAGCAGTCATCCAACCACTTTTTGATTTTCCAACTCCCCAACCTTTAGGCACATGTGATATTATATGCGTAGGTATCCTTTCGTAAGAGTATATCACCATTAGTGGAGCTACTTGACCAGCAGCATTACTAGTAATCAGGACCGTCAAACATTCTTTATCGTCACCGGATCTATCATGTAGTGATTTACTTCCTTTCTTGGCAAGAACTTTACGTTCTTTTGGGGACAAAAAAATGCAGATTCATCCGTGTTAAATACACTTTTAGGATCAGTAATATTAATTCCAGATTAAATAAAATAGTTTTCTATTTCTTTGTGCCAATTTTCTATTTTGCTTTTACTTACTGCTGCTCGAGATGCACATAAGTTTTGTGCTATTCGTTCACTAATATCAGGGTGTCTTTTTCAGAATAAATCATACCAGTGGCGGCCCGTCCTTCCATTCGTAAAATTGTTAGATCGCCCCAAATTTTTCACCAAACGGGAAACACTATCTAACAGTTGATCCTTTGACTTCTTGACTTCTTGACCTTTGACTTCTTGACTATATTTGCAGTTTTTTTTGACATACTGTTAAAAAGGAACATACTTCAGTATTATAAGTATAGTTAAGTATTTAAGTACCAAAGTAGGTACATCCACAAAAAAAAATTATTAACATAAAAATTATGTAGTATTTTAAGTGTAATTAAGTAGGTACCTAATTCAAACATTTCGTGTCCTTAATTCCTACATCCGTGTCGGAATTTGGACGCAAAGCTTAAAATGAACTGAAACATGTGGAAATATTTAAAGTTATATTATTTTAGTTGGAATGAAAGAGAAGGAGTGATATTTGTTACTTTTTATCATGTACCCGTTTCCGACACCCCACGTCGGAATTACGAAATGGATTGTTAATTTGTACCTAATTTCGACATCTTATTTTTTTTTAACAAGAGCTCGTAAAATGGTATATCTACTACGTTAAAATGATACTTTGAAGGCTTTTCATTCGATCTCAACGAATGTTATTCAAATTTTCTTAATTATGTGCATCCTACCTACATCAAAACATAAAATAGTCTAATTCTGCTTACCTTATTAGAACAACGCGGGAGTTGGACGCAACATGTACGACGCCATGAGCTAATCACTTTGTAGGTTAGGTATTAACCACCATAATGTCGGTAAAACAGCAATCGATTTTGGAATGGTAAATATAATATTGCCTTGTACTAAAAGATGTCTCAGAATGGTTTCAAATAATGTAGATTTCTTATTTTAACGAAATAAAATGAAACATTTACTTTAGGCCACTTACCTTACTAATATATTTGCGTCTTATTCTATCAAAATTTCAAAGTAACTTAGATTGACTTTTCAATAAACACACGTTATAACAGCGCATTATATAAAAAGGGAGAATTTGGGTTTCGAAAGATGAAAGACTTGCTATTGTTAGTGGGAAAGTTGAGCGAGGTATCTGAAAAAATGGAAGTATTAATATTTAAAGGAGGCCAGGTGAGTGTCCTTGGGAACTAATGGTAAACTGTCGCGTATGACATCGCTGTCCATATCAGATAAGACGGGATCTAGCAATTTGTTGTCAGAATTAGTAATGCTATTATACTGATTAAAGCTGCACATGTCCATGAAAGATGTTACAACTATCGATTTAGTAGCACTATTATTATTATGGTTAATCTGAGAACAATTAAAGTCGTTTATGGTGATTAAATTAGGAAAGTTGAAAGCTACTTCTTCAAATAATTCCAAAAACGTAATCGAAATAAAAGGTGGTATATAGAGAATAATAATGTGGAATGAACTCCAACGATGTCCACAAAATAAAAATCACGAAACACATCAGATAAATTTAAATCAATAAAACTTAAAGTACTTCTGTATGCCAGCTGAACGCCTCCGCGAGACTGTCGTAGTTCTTCAACTCGCCACTCACCACGGATGAGTGACCACTGAATAGGTATCAGGAAAACATTTGGCACTAGAAAGATCACTCGAAAACTATATTATATTAATAACATTATTTTAATATATTAAATTCTGTAATTACAGTATTACTTTTAATTTCTCTTTTTCTACTCTTTCGATAATTTCTTCCATTGTTTCAATCTCTTTTTTTTTGTTTCTGTACTTTCTTTTCTCGAGAACAAAATATTTCGACTTTATTCTTCTACAATATTATATTCAGTAAATTCCGTAATTTATCTTTCCGGTCCTTCCCTTTCTTCTTGTATTAGAGGCTTCATGCATTTTTTTGCTTTTTTCTAATCCCTTTCATTAGTTGCTTTTCCAAACTTTTCTTCCTTTTAACGTTATCTGTATCAATTTTTCTTCTTTTGTTTGTTCGTTTTGATTTGACGTTAGAAGCTTTACCCGCGTCAACCTTTCGGAGGATTGGCTTGTCTCCTTCCTACCGAATTTAACCCGGTCAACAGAAACATGTGGTACTAGTACGCACGGGCCGCTATTTATTTAGGATTTTCGAATTAATTAACACTCTCTCACAAGCACGAATGGAACAAGTATATAATACAAAAAGATAGTACCTACTTTCGCAATATGTTTACCAAAAACTGTGACTATTCCATAGATTCTGACAACTTGAAGATCCTTGCCAGAAGAAGATAAGCATTTCTTCCAATAAAGGCGGAAGAGCATTCGCGAAAACGAAACAATTTAGAAATTTATGAAATACACAATCTATAATCAAAACGAGAGAAAACGGATATGGGGGGAAATGAAGATATAATTGTGTGATGTGTAAAAAGTAAGATACCGAGAACAAAAATTGATATTGAGTTACACAAAGTTCAGTAGATCTTACGACAATGAATTTGCAGTTCCTTTCATTTCAGATACGTAAACAATATGTAATAGAGAAGAGGAGTTTTTTTATTCGTTTAGTATTTTCACAATTTAACTCTCTAAATCATGAGTAACGTATTCTTCGAAATTTAAATATAGCAAGACAAACGAAATGCGGATATAGGTAACTTTGAAAATACACAGAACATTCTATATCTAAATATTTGAACAACATTAAAAGATGATTACTTTAATATGTTAATAGCCATTTCTTTTTAGATATTTTCTATAAATTCTATTTGACATTTTACAAGTTTAATTACAGTGACATATAAAAAATATAGTTGAGTATTATCGAGCGGTGACTTTTTAGATGTGGCATAAGTCGTACGGAAATTTTTGTAGAAACCAATCAGGTATTTGGCAAGAATTCGTAAATTGATAAATGTGGTCCACTTTCCTTAAATTACACGTTTTGGGTTCGTAAGCTACGGATGCTACGAAGAAAGAATATTGGTACTGTTGGTGACATGAAATAAGTATTCAAACAACCTTAAAGGTAATTTACACCATCTTACATGAAAGTTTGAAGGTATTTTAATTTGATTCCCGATTAAATTATGAGTAATCCTCATAATTTAACTCCAGTTCAAGAAAAGACCATACGATATGGTGCAGATCTATTTTAGATCACTTTGTCGATGGATCGCCTTATCTAATCTACGTCATTACAGTTTGAGAAATTTGAGTATATTACAAAGAACGAGAAGATGGTCGTCACATTTTTTGGGATTAATGTTTCCAATGTACTGCTGAGTGACAATTGTACTGTTAATGCAGAATGGTACATTACAGTTTGTTTGCTTCAAATTCATCAACTTGTTGACGAAGATCGTCCACGAGGAAGAATAATTTTGCATCACGATAACGTTCAAGCTCACGCAACTGTTCAAACGTTACGGGATTTAAATGACTAAAACATTGAAATAACGGATTATTCGCCGTACATTCCAGACCTGGCACCTAATGATTTGTTTTTGCTTTTGTGTGTAAAAGATAAGTTCTGGAGTTTAGGTTTTACATCTGCCGATGAAGCGGATAATACATTTAAAAATGTTGGTGAATATTGGTTTTTACATATCTACTGCTTTGAAAAATTATAGATAAATGTATTTCGTTAAACTATTCTGATGAAAAGCAGGAAGTCATCGATTCTTGTTCGATTAAGTATGTATTTTTGTAGTAATATTTACCTTCGGGTAAGTAATTATCACGGTGAAGAAATAAAATGCGTTTTAAATTCAACTGCTTTCGTTCTCTATTTATTGGATGGGTGTTATTAATTAGCACATGTAGACAAAGATTTTTCACAATTCATAATCAGAATGTACAACTTAAAATTGCAATTAGACGGAGCCTTCATCTAATGAATATGAATTTTATTTGAGGGCAAAATTTTCAATAAAATCATAGAATACAAAGGTATTTTTAATAATATAAAATATTATTAAAAATCTGGTGTGAAGAACACAAATGCAGGTTCACTATTAATATTTTCTGTGAACGTGTCCGAATATATCCTATCCCCAGAGACGTAGATACGTATTTCGCTTTTCTACAAGCTCATCGGTACGCCCCTGCTGGAGAAAGGATATTTCCAGACACATTCACAGAAAAAAACCACCTCGCCCTATCACCGTAATTATCCAGACCGAGCGCAGAAGTAAATTCGGCGCTACCTGTTGTCAGACAGCCGAAGTACCTCGCATACCGTCCACATAATTAATGTGAAGTAACGACGCCATTCCAAAGGTTAGCACAGCCAACTCTCTAGAAAACTGCATTTTGTTTGTGCCTTCACTCATACTACGGCTTAACCGCATGTGTAATGTATCAGAATAATTGAAACATACATGAGTAGGTAAACCTCACCAGTTTTGTATAATACAAAGGTATTTTTAATAATATAAAATATTATTAAAAATCTGGTGTGAAGAACACAAATGCAGGTTCACTATTAATATTTTCTGTGAACGTGTCCGAATATATCCTATCCCCAGAGACGTAGATACGTATTTCGCTTTTCTACAAGCTCATCGGTACGCCCCTGCTGGAGAAAGGATATTTCCAGACACATTCACAGAAAAAAACCACCTCGCCCTATCACCGTAATTATCCAGACCGAGCGCAGAAGTAAATTCGGCGCTACCTGTTGTCAGACAGCCGAAGTACCTCGCATACCGTCCACATAATTAATGTGAAGTAACGACGCCATTCCATTTTTTTTTCTGTGAATGTGTCTGGAAATATCCTTTCTCCAGCAGGGGCGTACCGATGAGCTTGTAGAAAAGCGAAATACGTATCTACGTCTCTGGGGATAGGATATATTCGGACACGTTCACAGAAAATATTAATAGTGAACCTGCATTTGTGTTCTTCACACCAGATTTTTAATAATATTTTATATTATTAAAAATACCTTTGTATTATACAAAACTGGTGAGGTTTACCTACTCATGTATGTTTCAATTATTCTGATAAAATCATAGAAATTAATGTCGGTTGAAAATAGTAAATATATTAAGTTAAATATTATAAATTAATTTTATCGCTGTTTATGAGTTATCAAAATTAGTTTAATAGAGATATCTAAGATCATTGCTGAGAAACGAGAAAACTAATTACAGCCAAAATTCAAATAAGACGACATTCATGCAAAACTTACAAATTGCGGTTTTACTGTAAATTAATTTAGTTTCAATTTTAGTTGGAAAGCATGATTAGATATTTCCATATATTGAAATTCGAAATTAATTATTTGACCTCTTGAACTCGGGAAACTGTGATACATGTAACCTATATGTATGCTCAAATACATTCCATCGGTACGGATTCAAGTTGGTAGCAAACATAGTTTGCCTGTATTTATTAAGGACATTAATAAAGACTGTTGTCATCACGAGTTTAATACGAAGCATGATGTAGTATTTCAGCACTAGTAATGGTAAACATGTCTGTAACAGGATTCTCGAAGATGCAAGTCGCAAATTGCAGATCCAGTTATCAAACGTGGGAAATATATGCTATCACATATGTATACTTTACTATCTCACAAGTTGGTATTGAGAGAAAATAGAGAAAACTCGATATGTTTGCATGTACTCGTAGCTGCTATAGGAAGTCGGTGAAAACAATAATAAGCATAATATCATTTAGAATAATTGAAGAAAAAAGTATCTATGCCTGATAAAATCAATTCATTTTAATTTTCCGTCCGATACAGATGGTATCGAATAATGAATGAATGAAGGCACTTATTTTTGACACTTTATGCAGTACAAGTTTTAGAAAAGTTTATCCTCAAATCTTCTTAAAAAATTCCATTGGAAATTTGTTCCCGAAATTTGATTAATTTTCCGTCCAGTCGATTGAGCGATAATTTAGTTGGCCAACCTACTGAAGACTAATAAAGACACATATAAGTGGTACTTCAATCTTGTAGAATCAGATAGAACCTATTAGAAGGAATTTATTATTTCCTTGGCCGTAATTATAATACGAGACAAAAGAAATATTTTTGGGAGTAGCGGTCGGGTAACTAAAACAATATTTAATTTAAAGTTTCGGTACTATATATAGTACCTTTTCAAAATAAAACATTTATTTAAATGTTAAAAATGGTAAGGCAGCGATATTATAATAAATATACTTATATTAAATTTTTGTAGTGTTAATATATTGTGATGCATTTGTTACATTTGTTATGCATTTCTAACTAAAACTAAACTTTTGTATTAGTAGGTAGACCGTTTTCGGATATGTGTTCGAATGTGTATTTTGACGAGTGGAAGAAATGTGGCTGTGTCAACACTTAGCGGGGGGTTGGTTAGAAAAATATAACAAATACATCACAATATATTAACACAACAAAAATTTAATAAAAGTAGATTGATTATTATATCGTTTTCTTGCCATTTTTAACATTTAAATAAATTTTTAGTTTTGAAAAAGGTACTATACATAGCACAGAAACGTCAAACTAAATATCGTTTTAATTACCTGGCCGCTACTACTAAAAAATATTACTTTTGTCTCGTATAGAATAGAATAGAAATTTATTATACCAACAAAATATATATACAAAATATACAGTGGTAAGGTAAGTATTGTGCAATATGTGAGTGTATGTGCTGGTGTGTGCTTGCTTCTGCCTATGTGTGTACGTGAGCGCAACTGTGTTTGTGTGTGTGCCAGCAAAATGTGTCCGGCTACGCTTTTAGTTTCAACGTTTTTAATATTATCAAAAACTCAGCAACTGTGTAGAAGTCATTGCCTACCAGATGGGTTTTTAGGAGCATTTTGATCTCCAGATAAGGCTTCTCCATCCATGCACTTGGAAGGGCATTAAATAACTGCAGATGCCTGTGCTGAGCCATGGTGGAAACAATTTGGTTGCCGGATCTAAGTTTTGGCTTGGATAGATCTCGCTAATTAATATGGGTAGTTCCGATTTCGCTCGCATTACTTGTTTGGGGATGTAGGTGGATGGTAAGGACATTATCTTATTTTGCAAGAAAAGCGGTCTACAATGTGGGCTTTGGCTCACTTGCGCAATTGCTCGCAATGCCTTTTCTTGTAGAACAAATATGTCTCCTACATGCGCTGATTCACCCTACAGCTCTATACCATAGCTCATAAGGGGAAAAGGGCATAATGTGTGGTGACTGCTCCTTATTAGCTATACTTCTCATTCTTCGTATGGCGTATATTGCAGAAGAGAGCCTGCCCGCTAGCGTATTGACATGGGCCCGCCATGTAAGCCGTGTGTCCAAGGTTATACCCAGCATTTTAGTGCATATATACATACACATATACATATATACACATATACATATATAGATATATAGATATATAGATATATAGATATATAGATATATAGATATATAGATATATAGATATATAGATATATAAATATATAGATATATAGATATATAGATATATAGATATATAGATATATAGATATATAGATATATAGATATATAGATATATAGATATATAGATATATAGATATATAGATATATAGATATATAGATATATAGATATATACATATATATATTTATCGAAGGAATAATACAATGCAACTTGTCGCTGAAGCACATCGATTTTACGATGCCTTACAGTATCAAATATATTTTTGAGAAGGGCAGGATGAATACCACTGCAATACAATGCAAACGAATTCAATTACAAGCAAGTGTAATCTCCTATGTTAACACACGTTCGATAACAAAATTTTGTCGTCCATGTTTCTGAACATCAATTTCAATTTCTTTTTTATCACTTATTTTGTTTTTTTATTTCGTACATACAGGCGAAACACTTAACAAAAATGTATAGGTAACGAATTATTACGCTTATCGTGCGTCTTGCTTTTTCACTGACTATAGACAAAGCTCAAGGTCAATTACTTGTAGTGTGCGGTTTGAATCTGGAAAATGTTTTTTATTGTTCTTTTTATTGTTTATTGTTAATTATTTATTGCATGCTCACGAGTAGGACCACCCACAAAATTATTAATTTTTGCTCAAGACGGAATAACTAAAAATATAAGGAATCCTAAAGCACTTCAAAAGAAGAATGAAAACTTAAAATACGACGGAGGGAGAATAAATCCGATAACATATCGAATATCGAGGTTGGACATGATATGTGATTTCACGGGCGGGTGCCTCGAGCAGCGACATCCACCTGGCGGTAGTTAAAGGAATTAAAGGCACAAGAATATTTTTGAATTTCTAAATATTTTCATATCTTTAATTCGCTTTTTAATGTGCTTTAAAATGCTAGTTACAGAATCAGAGAGAAAAAAGTTTTTACTTGAGTGGCATAGCAGCGCAATTCGGGTTTTTGCTAGTATATAATATAAATAAATTTAAATACCAACCTTTCTTAACTTTTCAGACAGATTGTGTACTGCTAAATTAGATAGTTAATTAATTTTAAATAAATGCATTGCTTTTAGTAAATTCGTTAACGCAAACGAAATTATGTTAACCTAAGTTAATAAAATTACTTGCGTTTTTTATGTATTTATTTACAGAATATGTCATTTAAATTTTCGGAAAATGAAACCAATTTTGTATTCATTTATGCGTAAAAGTAGCATGTGCTAGTATACAAAAAAGCGTTGTGGTGACAATTAATTTCAAAATTTTAATTAGACTGAAATATCATTATACGGAAAGAATTATAAAATTTGTAACAAATCCAATTAATTTAAATTTCAAAGTCAGAGTTTGCACCTCCCGTAGTCCACATCTAACCCTATTTACAAGTAGTGTAATAAACAAGGAACAGCATTCAGGGGTACATTCTAGGAGCGGACTTAAATGAATAATGTAATTCCAAGTTCGGCACAGTAGCGTCAGTAATACAATAATATGTGACAAGCTGTAAATTATATATGTAACGTCGTAATGCACATATTATACGAATTTGTCGAACCCGGGTTTGTTAACGCGACGCAGATGGCTTCCCCCTCCTCGCCGTCGATAACTATGTTTACAAGTTACGTTATGTATGTATAAAACTAGTTGCATCTATGGTGCCGCAAGTATTTTAGTTAAACCGAAAACGCCGTTTGTGGCGTACCGATCTATTGTTTGGTTTCATTTAGTTACTTGAGTTCTATTTCGTCCACATCCGTGGCGAGATACTGTTGAAAGGTGGTACACATAAAGCACGTATTGTTGGCATTTCAACTGCTTATGAACGCTAGAAAGCATTTAATTCGGATTTACTTAAAATGCTAATAGCGTGTAACATTCCATAGAATACGGTGTATTATCCTAAATTTACTTTTGACAAAATTGTGTCAGCGGGAAATATAGTGACGCAGAATCCACCTTCGGAAAATATTATATGTCCCCAATGTACGATGAAATTATGACCTTGATTGTCAGTGACATATATGATATATTTGGGTTTCAGTAGATGAAACCACTGACGTTAAAGGACGCAATATTGCAAATGTTTTGGTTGGAATGATAAACAAAGACGCAGTAATGTCTACACATCTACTTACATCTAAGAGAAATGAAGCAATTAATGCAGAATTTATCACGTAACGTAACTTCATGTTTGAAATCGCTATATCGTGAAAAGCACGATATAAAGAAAAAGCGTTGTAATATTTAACAGATGTAGCTGTAGATGTAGATGTAGCTCATATATGAAAGCATCTGATCGGTTCTTACAACAAACATACAATAGTATGACGCATATAACATGTTTCGCACATGCTCTTCATACAGTAGTTCATACGTAGTACTCGAATGCAGATAAATTTACATCTTCCATCAAGAAAATTTTTGTGATGGCAGCTGCACGCAAGAATTTATTTCGTGACAAACTGCCACATGTGCCACTACCGCCAGTACCAGTTACAACGCGCTGGGGCACATAGATAGAAGCAGCATCCTATTACCACATTTTAACAAGGTTAAAAGTATAATACAGCTACTGGATCCAAATGATGCTGTTTATACTTTACACACTCAACAAGTATTTGTGGGCCCAACTATTCAGGTAGATTTAGTCAATATTCATGGACATTATTCCAGAATACCTGTAGCCATCCACCATCTAGAGATTATTCCGGCCAATCCACAATATCTGATTGATCTTCGTCAATTCCCTTGCCAATTACCTGGAGCTGCTGCTGATAATGTAAAAAAAGTTAAACAGTTCTAAATAACAATCCTGGATTTCGTACTGTGCGCCGAATTGTTGACTTGTTTGATGGTAAAGAAGTAGATAAAATAACTAAATAACTTCATGTACTTTAAATATACCCCTATTTCATCGGTAGATGTTGAACGGCCGTTTTCAATGTATAAATGGATTTACGGTGACAGACAATTATTAACATTTGAGCATATGGAACAATTATATGAGTTGAACTCTGGATATGAACGGTGAACAGTTAGGATGGTGTGATATGTTTTATAAACTCTGCAATATTTCTTCTGGAGATGCATTTACTCTTACTTGGCAAGTACTTGTTTCTCTATACGAACAAAAAATGTTAAATCATTCATGATGTCCTCGCTCCGTCCCTGGCACTGACGTCATGTACTCTGTCGATCCCTAGTAATAATACTACATAACCTGAAGTTTTAGCGTATGATAATTTGCATTTCAGGAAATTGTATTCTATCGACTTATAACAATATAAGCGTTCGATTTTGAGGATTATTAAGTTTTAGAGACGAAATTTTGATTGATGGTTTATATATTTACTTAGTACATGCGCTTCTAAAATAAATAAATCATTCCTTCTCGCTTATCCATAACTCTGTAATTGTGTTTCAGTATTTTGCCAGAATATTATTCTAAATTTATGCTTGTTTCATATTGGCAAATATATCTATAATGTGAATAGCAATATTTGAATTAAGATGTTTCTTTTGGTGATCAACGAAGACGGATAACGACAACATGATATTGAATTAAAATAATATCCGTTGGTGATTGATTATTGTATCGGAGTACGAGAGCAAGTATTGTCTCCAACACAGAAGCTTTTCACTGACGAATGAAAAAAATAATTCTTTGGATTTGTCTTTTATTTATATTAACCCATTTTATCCCATTGTTCCATTAATGGAACATGCTATATTAGCCCCCTCCACCTGATGCAGATTAGTCATACGTATTTACTGCAAGTCTCAACGTGATTTCGATACTATTGTGCAGTGAATAAAGAATCTTTCTAGTGTATCGGGCGTTTTGTTTGAAAAATCTATAGTGCTACATATTTTGAAACAGTGTGAAAAAAATGGCGTACCGAAAGTAAGTAAAATCAAATGTTTACATTTTTTTAACCAAATCTATAGTGGCATTTATCTCTTATTGGTTAGTACCCAAACTAATTGGCATGCACCGAAAAAATATATATTTGATACCCTCATGACAGTAGATTTTTTTTCTAAAAGTTCCATTATTGGAACATTGGGCATGGACGGCTTCATGCTATTTTTTTCTCAATTTTAGGTATTACACTACTGAAGAGCTTATACAACTAGTAGAGGACGAAGAGTTTTGGCGGGCGGATGTTTTTATAACACCCCCGAATGACGGTGATGAATGTGCGGAAGATAGTGGTGACGAGGAGGACTGTAATGATATAAATAAGTTAAGCGGCCGTCAACTTCAAGCTGAAGCTGTGCCAAAAATTACAAACAGAGGGGAAACATTTACTGTTGGTGATGACACTGACATAGATAGTGATGAAGATGAATACCATGATGAAGAAATTAGCCAAGAGGAGAGAGAGACAAAAACTCAAATAGAAAATAATATCGAGGAAAATAATGATGGCTATTCAAGCGAAGATAATATTTCATTATCAGACCTAAGAAAAAAGTTGCCGAGAACATATACCAGAGTTTGGCAAAATTCCACCGATCTTGACGACAACTTACCCGCTTTGTTTCTCCCAAGCAAATGCCACCGATTCCAGAAGACGCGGTGGAATGTTTTAATTTTTTGGACGGAATTATTTGCAGTTTTCTAGCTGAAATGACGAATATATATGGAAAAAAAAGAACCAGCATTTCAGGTTAGCGAGGAAGAAATTCGTTGCTTTATAGCTATACTTCTATTATCCGGCTATTGTTCAGTACCTCGTTGGCGTATGTGGTGGGAGATTGGAACTGAGACCTGTAACTTGTCTGTCGTAAATGCAATGCGTAGAAATAGGTTTGAGGAAATAAAAAGATATCTGCATTGCTCTGACAATAATAACTTACCTACTAATAACAAATTCGGAAAAATGAGACCTTTGATGAATATGCTAAATGAAAGATTTATTAAGTATTCAGAACTTCAAGAAAAACTAAGCATTGATGAAAGCATGGTACCATACTTTGGGAGACATGGGGCTAAACAATTCCTAAAGGGAAAACCAATAAGATATGGTTATAAAATGTGGTGCCTGTGCGAACCTCTTGGATATCTTATGAAATTTGAGCCTTACGAAGGGAAAGTAAAACAAGCTGAAGATTCTATACCAACTAAAACTGTCATAGCAGGGTGTTCCACAACAAGAAACAACAAAACAAAGTTAGTCTCAAAATTATTGCAGAATTAATTGGGAGTAGGTGGGACCGTTGTACTTGCTCTCTTGAAAGATCTACTGCAAAACATCCTTCAAAATATACGGCGATCGCTTTTTTCATCGTTAAAACTAGTTAACCGTTTACAAAATATAGGTATCGCTTATACAGGAACTATAAAGTACAACAGAATTGAAAAATGCCCCGCGATTATGTCTTCAAAACTTATCGAGAAAAAACCCAGGGGTTACTACGATTTCTGCACTGATAAAAAAACTAATGTTACAATTACAAGTTGGCATGACAATAGAATCGTCCTTACTGTTAGCAGCTGCGATCCTACCAGTCCTGTAGGTAGTGTAGACATATGGACGTCTGCAGAAAAGAAAAAAGTTTCTGTTACTCGGCCATTTGTGGTATCTCAATACAATAAGTTTATAGGGGGTGTCGATCGGTTAGACCAAAATGTCGACAATTATAGAATATCAATTAGATCGAAAAAGTGGTGGTGGTCGGTCTTTGCATATTGCGTAGACACTAGTGTTCATAATGCTTGGCAACTACACAGAAAAAGCTACGGAAAAAAGATTGATCTTCTAAAGTTTAAACGAACAATAGTTCAGACCTATCTGACAAAATATGGTAAGCCTGGAAAAGGTGCTGGTCGTCCTATCACACATAAAGAAATTTCCTCAAGAGTGCCCGACCAGGTCAGGTATGATCGATTAGACCATTGGATTATTGCAGCCCAGAAACAAAATCGCTGCGCTGTCTGCAAAATAAATACTACAAAAGCATGTGAAAAATGTGGTGTTAACTGTCATGAAGACTGTTTTGCATTGTTCCACTCTAAATAACTTTTGTTTGCGAGTCAGTTTTATAATATTTTCCATTAGGTATATAAAATGCAAAAATACGTTTTCTTTAATAAATTATACTTTAATATTAAAAAAGATACTTGGTTTTATTAATTCTTTTGACATAAGTGTACCTAAAATATTGCTGTCATTCATGCCCATTGTCCCATTATTGGAACTACACTAAAATCACAAAAGTAGAGTGTAAAATGTAAAAATTTATAACCAGACAGCTTATAAAATATCCCCAACAATTAAAATTTATACCGCAACGAAAAAATTTCGAAAAGAAATAATTCGGGCATAAACGGGTTAATGCACTGGAAAGGTTCAAGTATCTGCCTTGTTTCGTTCGAGGTTTATTAATTTTAATCTGCGGTAGTCATTGTGTTTATTAAAAGACGGAATAAAATTTGAAATAAAAAATTTGAGATCTCATTACTACAGTAGTGTTTATAGACGGATAAAATGGAATGCTTTTAGAAGGTATCTTTACAAGAAAGGGTTTATCGTTTCAAGGAATTTATTATAATATAATTATGTTATTCTGTCACCTAACAAGTAGCAATTAAAAATTGGTCTCGGGATTTTAAGTTCCGAATCTTGTCTTTTTTACCAATTATAATTGTCTTAAATTCGATGGTAACGATAATTCCACTCAAGGAAAAAGATTGATGTAAAATTTTATGAATATCTTGAGTCTGAAGCTGTACAACAATATACTTAATCAAAATGGAAGAACTATAGACCCAGTTTTTTCTAATTACTGGTTTCTATCGGTTTCGAAGAATTCATATTTTTAGTTCCTCTAGAATATCGTATCTCGACCCCCAGGCCGCACCCCACAAGGGGTCGCGATGATATTAATGGTGGGTCGCGAAATAGCCTAAACAATAATGAAAAATCATTTATTATAAACATTTTACTTACAATAAGTACACATGTAAAAAAGAGAAACAAATGTAATGGTTGCATTCGTTTCCCTTTAAAAGTTTCTCCATACGTGGATTTACCTTAGAAACACACAAAGGCAAATTGTTTTCAAGTGATAAGAAATGATTCCTGTATTTAGTATTTACGTGTGAAAAATATTAAATCGAAATTCATGATGTCCTCGCTCCGTCCCTGGTATTTACATCATGTACCCCTGACTGCCGATCCCTGAGTAATAAGAAATATGTAAAAGGCTTTATGACTTGAAATGCATCCCAATGTTTATATTAAATATTGTAAATTGAAGTTCAACCTAATGCTTAAAAATAAATAAGTGATATTTTTTTCATTTTGTCTATATTATATTTTGACGTACTTTATAGAATGAAACCAACTTTTCTTTGTGTTCATTGAAAGCGTTCGATACTAAAGAAAACAAAACTTCTTCAATATCTCCTCTTTGAGAACATACCTTTTAAAGTTACCATAGACTGTAACGCATAGGAACAGTTTAAAACTTTATTGGATCTTTAGAAACGACCTCATTCACTTTGAATTTAGTGTACCAATAAAGGATTCTCGAAGGATAGATGTAAATATGCTTTATATTTTATATTTGTATTTTATTTTTCTGTTGAAGCACTACAGATCCTTATTATTTCTCCAACAAAAATTATTTACAAAGACGGCAATTTAAATATATTTACGTTGACATAAAACTCTTTATATTTTGTCTCTAGAAGAACATTTTATACATATTCAATACATTTTATATTCTAATTTTGAACGTGTTATTACGTATTATACGAGTACATAATACGCATAGACAAATACCACGTCTATCATACTCACATTGATAACGCTAATTACAATTGCTCCACGTTGCAGTGCCAGTTATTGTTAACGCTTATGTATGGAGCATCAAATATTGTTACGCTACTTATAGACGCCAATTACACAGGCCTGCATAAAATTTGTGATGATGTGATTTTTGTTTGTTAAGCTCAGTTTTTATATAGCAATAACTAATTAAAATACAGTTGGTCTCTACCACCGACAGATTTTTTTTCGCACAATAGAAAAGGAAAAAAATATAAAAAAGATCTTATAATAGGCGTTTTAATACATTTTAAAATGAATGTACTACTTCAAATTCTAGATATTAACCCAAAAATGATTTTCTGTTGTGGTTTTAAAGAAATTTGTTAAATAGGCTCTCATTACTTGATGTAAATCTTTTATTACATGTATTAATTTTGGACAAGATTTCCGGGAATTTTTACCTGCTAAATCCTATTTATTATGCTTTCACTTTATTAGTACTGCGAAGAAGGATTTCAAGTTTATCACTCCAAACAAAATGTATATTTTAATGTCATTTACTTCATTATAGCTCTGAGTGTCGATCAGTAAACAAGTAAAATTAATTTGTCTTTAGTGTTGTGCGTGGTATTTGATAAATAAACATTGGTTAAAAATATGTCTAGCCAGTGTTGCAAAAACAAACCAGATGATTTCTGTTATATTTGTGGATATTTCGTCTTGAAAAAGTTTAAGAGACCAATTGGTGAATTTGTGAAAAATGCATATTATGCTTATTCCAAAACCAAATAGGAGATCAAGATAAAGATTGGGCACCGCACGTTGTTTGTAAGGTATGTCAAGAAGGGTTAAGACATTGGACCAAAGGGAATAGAAAAAGCCTTCCTTTTGGAATACCGATGGTTTGGAGAGAACCGCAAAATCATCATGAAGATTGCTACTTTTGTCTTTGTGATATTAAGGGGCATAATAGAAAAACTTTGAAACATATTTTGTAGCCAAACAATATTAAATCAGCTATCAGACCAGTTCCTCACAGTGATCATGTACCTATACCTATCCCCCCAAAGTATTACAAGAAGATATTGAAATCTCTTCAACTTCCGGCTCCGTACAAATGGATAGTGATTTTGAACCATCAACCTCAGGTCAAAACCAACCTCAGCTATTTTCACAAGCCGAACTGAATGATTTAGTAAGAGATTTGGGACTTTTAAAAGATCTTTCTGAAGTACTGGGGTCTAGGTTGAAACAAAAATATTTGCTTGCCCCAGAAACTACCTTCTCTTGGTATAGAAATCGTGAGGCTGGATTTGTAAAATATTTTGCACAAAACGGACCACTCGTGTACTGCCAAGCAATTTCTGATCTACTTACTTTCCTCGGAGCTGCTGAGTACACGCCTTCTGACTGGAGACTTTTCATCGACTCTTCAAAAAGGAGCCTTAAAGCTGTTCTTTTACATAATGGCAATGTTTTTGCTTCTGTTCCGGTCGGTCATTCTGTTCATTTAAAGGATAACTATGAAAATTTACAGGAATTACTTTTAAGAATACAATATGAAAATCACAACTGGGAAGTGTGTGGAGATTTAAAAATTTTAGGCCTTCTCTTGGGTCAGCAGTCTGGATATACTAAATTTCCATGTTTCCTGTGCGAGTGGGATAGCAGAAATCGAGAACAGCATTGGATAAAAAGAGACTGACCACAAAGGGTGACTTTAACACCTGGAACCAAAAATGTAATTCGCGAAAGTCTTATTGACCCTCAAAAAGTGTTACTTCCACCGATTCACATAAAACTTGGACTTATGAAACAATTTGTTAAGGCATTAAACAAAGAAGGAAATTGTTTTAAATATTTGTGTAAAACATTTCCGACTCTGTCAGAGGCAAAATTAAAGGAGGGAATCTTTCTAGGCCCGCAGATTAGGAGCTTGGTGAAAGATCAAGAATTTGAAAATGTGATGGAAGGTAAGGAAAAACATGCATGGCATGCTTTTAACGAAGTGGTACATAAATTTCTAGGGAATTATAAAGACACAAACTATGTTGAGATCGTTGAAAATATGCTGGAAAAATTCAGGATTCTTGGTTGCAATATGAGCATAAAAATTCACTTTTTACATTCCCATTTGGACTATTTCCCAGAAATCCTTGGGGACGTGAGTGAAGAGCAAGGAGAAAGATTTCACCAGGATATTAAAGAGATGGGAAAAAGATACCAAGGGCGCTGGGACACAAAAATGATGGCCGATTACCGTTGGACATTGAGAAGAGATCTTCCTTTAGCTGAATATGACAGAAAAACAACCAAACGAAGCTTTTCTGAAAAACGAAAACGTTTTTTTTAAGAAGCATAAAGAATAAATAACTACTTCTAATAGTTTCTATGTGTATATTTTATTATTTTTTTTAATATAATATAAAACTAGCTTATAAATGTAATAAATCGTGTTTTTTCTATATTTTTTGATTTTACTAGTTTGGAAAATAACTTTACGTGATACAAAAAAAAAAGCAGATTTAAAATCAGCGCTACCCAATTACTAGAAAACAGTTAAAATTTTTAAATCAACTTTCAAAATCAAGTGTTGAAAAATGCAGGCCTGTGTTATTGATGTCCTACGCTGGAGGCCAATTGTTGTTACGTTACGTTTAGGCGCCAATATAGTGATGAAGGTCAAAGGTCCGCGACGTGTTGAAAGCTAAAAGAAAATAATAGTACAAGAAAAACAACGGGGTTGTCATTAAATTTTATTAATGAATAAAAAAAATAACTAACTAATTTGAAACATATATCACTAAATCTTGTCTAAAACAAAAACTTTTTTAGTAAAATAAAATAGTATTAAAAATCGTCATATACGCATTCGGTTTGTCCGATAAAGAGTTGAGGCACATTATGTAATACAGCTTCTGCAGTGGTGGTTGTATCCGTCAGACGGAAGCCCCTGGCTTAGTTTTGCACTTTTTATGGAGACAGTGATAGTTATTTTGGCGTTCGTCAATGAGCAGCGCTGAATGTTAGATTAACTATTTTGGATTCAGAGGATAATATTACAAACAAATCAACGGCTTACCTATGGGCAGTCAGACCCGCACCGTAATTGTGTGCACGTATGTAAGGCACACAGGCGGCCAAATCAAAGGGCGACGAAAATTATTCGACATTACTGGAGACACCAGTCATTAATCAATAGGTTAAGATAATACTACCGCGTAATTTAAAAAAGACGCTGGCCTATCGAGACAAAGAATTCAAGTGGATGACCGGCTATTTTTATTTTAAACAACCATACCATCGATAACACACTTCTTCTAATCGTTATATTTTTTGCGTGTGTATAGAATTTAAAGGGCATCGAGCATTAAACTTGTTAGTGTTTAGTAAGTTATTTGTATTACATGGCTTTTTATAACTTATCGGCGCCTGGAAAACTTATGGTCGCGATAAGAAAATATAACACTGTTTGATTTACCCGAATATATTTTTGCAAGTGTTTAGAATTTTAAGATACATGTGTGTCAGGCTCTAAACTTGTTAGTGTTGAAAATATTATTTACGGTCTATTTTACTAGCGCACCAATTACTAAAATTTATGACTGATATGAAAAGAACATTTCGTATTGTATATAATATAGAATACACTCAGAAATGCACATTTAGTAACTTGTGTAAATGCATTCTCTATAGAATTTTCGAAAATTCATAGATTTATCAATATATAATATATATATTATTGCAATGTTAAATAATAATTAGAGAACGGACATTCTTACCACATGACTAAGTTCTCCGAATCAATAGCCGTTGTCCATTGTTAACGCTGCGAAAATCAGGTGTCCGAGAAAGTCAAACACAAATACTTCATTGTATTACGGCGGGATGTACTCAGCAAAGTTTATAAACATTTCGAGATGCCGATTGCGTTTAATGGGTATTTATCCTCCGACTACAATGGGTGTGTTGTCATTGTAATCGCAGCGGACCAGATGGCCGCGAAAGACTAACAAATACATCATTGAATTACGCCTAGTCATGTGGTAAGAATGTCCGTTCTCTAATAATAATATCCGTAATAGTTCGGACAACAAATATTTCTCGTGATCTTTAATACATGGATGATTTGAAATTTTGAATATATGGATTCCGGACCCTGTGCGTAATATCTTAAATTTGTCTTTACATGCACTCTTTTACACATATGTTAAAATAGTGTAAAAATAGGGGTGGCGAATTTATGCATGCACACAGGCGGCCAAAAATACGGCGCGGCGCTGTGGGCAGTCCACTAAGTCCTCTCCTGGCAGAAATTTATATGGCAGAATTTGAAGAGATATTATTGAATAGCAATTATAAACATATCAAACTCGTACATTACTGGGACAGATACGTAGATGATGTTTTTTGCATATGGCTAGGAACCGATAGACAAACGCAACAATTTTTAACACATCTTAATTCAATAAACAATAGAATACAATTCACCATAGAAACAGAAAAAAATAAAAAATATAATTTTATGGATCTAACTATAGAAAGAGAAAATGATAAGTTAGCATTCAACACATATAGGAAACACACGTACACAGCCACTACTATTTAAGCTCAATCTAATCAAACCTGGAAAATAAAAATGTCGGCCTCTCATAGTTTTATAAATAGACTCCTTAATACATCCTTAAACGAAGATAATTTCAATAAAGAACTATCCATAATAAAAACAATTGCAAGAAACAACGGATACAATGCAAATATTATAGACAACATGCTAATAAAGAAACAGGAATGAATCAGAACATATTTTTACCCTAAAATATAAAAAAAAAAGAATTTAATAATATCTGGCACTACATTAATTATATGCCGCCAATCACTAATAAAATGAATAAAATTTTCAAACAAGCTGAAATTAAAACAGTTATAATAAATAAATACAATTTGGGTACTGCAATTATTAACAATAAAGACCAAACAGAGAAACTAGATAAATCAGGTGTCTATCAAATAAATTGTAGTGATTGCGCACCCCCATATATATCGGACAGAGTGGTTGAAAGCTAAAAACGGAACTAAAAGAACACAAAACATCGATATTACATATCATAAAGAATACAGGTTTCTCGGAACATCGTATAGACAATGACCACTTTTTCGAGATGGCTGAGTGTAAATTGCTGCATAATGTAAACAAAAGCAAGAAACTTACATTATCTGAAAATCTAGAGATCAAAAGAACTTTAAATGAAAAAGGAAATGTAACTAATACATATACAGATATAATAAATACGCATATAATAGATGAGTATATTAAAATAAGGACATCAACTTAGTAATTAGACTAATGACATTGTAACTAGCACTTAGGTATATGTATATATATATATATATATATATATATATATATATATATATATGGACTACCAATAGGAACACATGAGATCTTTCATAGGCATCTCATTTTGTAAATGTGATTGACATCTGTCAGTGTGCCTTTTAGGTAGTAAAGTTAACGTTTTAATCGTGACGAAGTATACGCCACAACAACGTTTGTAAATTGTAAAAATTTATTACAAAAATACGGAATCAGTTCGAGCTACGTACAGAGCAATAAGCCATATTTTTGGCCTTCATGGTCGGCCTAGTGAACAAGGTATTCGTGCAATTATCAATCGTTTGGAAACAAACTTTATTTTGCTCAACCAAAAGTCACGCGTTCGTGTAAGAATCGCTCGTAGCAATAATAATATCGTTTCTGTGGATGCCAGTGTAACCGAAAACTCGAATTTGTCGGTGTAGCGTCGTTCTCTGGCATTGGGACTTTCTGCAATGATAACGTGGCATATTTTACGTAAGAATTTAAGGCTGCACTCTTACAAAATTGTTCTCACACAAGAATTGAACGCGGCTGACCATCGCATGCATCGTGTGTTCTCAGATTGGGTATTGGAGCAGCTGGAAAATGATGCCGATTTCGGGAAGAAAATCATGTTTAGTGACGAGGCTCATTTTTGGATGAATGGGTTCATTAATAAGCAAAATATGCGCTATTGGGTAGCCGAAAACCCACAAATGATTAAAGATATATGTCTTCATCCACAGAAGGTGACTGTTTGGTGTGGCTTGTGGTCTCGAGACATTAGTGGACCAAATTTTTTTCAAAATGAGGAAGGAAATACTGTCACAGTGAATGGAGAATAAGGAACATTTTGTTGCCAGAATTGGAAAAAGTGGGTGTGGAGGAGTTGTGATTTCAACAGGATGGTGCCACATCCCACACTGAAAATGGAACAATCGCCTTATTGTAAGAAAAGTTCGGTGGTTCAATCATCTCACGAAATGGACTTTTAAATTGGCCAGCTCTTCCGTGTGATTTAACTCGTATGGATTTTTTCCTATGGGATTATGTAAAATCATTGGATTACTTCAACACACCTCAAATGATTAACGACTTGACAACAAACATCGAACGGGAAATTCGTCAAATTCAGCCGGATTTACTGGGAAAAGTTATTGAAAATTGGATTTAGTGATTGCGTGCCTGCACACCAGGAAGAGGTGGATATTTACACAATGTCCTATTTCGTCATAAATGGCACACTCTAAGCTTATAATATATATACAAAAATTAGCATTATACCTTACAGATTAAGTTTTTTTATTAAAAAATAAAGTTTTCAAGCCCCTATTGGTAGACTCTTTAGTTGCCTATGTTCACACTTGTTTAGTCATCTTGTCTGTTTGATAATGGTAAGTTGTGTTCCCGAAACATACGTTAGAGAAATATAATAAGGTAGCGAAACATTTAATGTCAAATAATTTCATTTATTCGAATATTTATAATGTTTCGACAAGTGCCTACTGCAGAAACATTCATATATATATATATATATATATATATATATATATATATATATATATATATATATATAGATAGATAGATAGATAGATAGATGATGCGGAGCACACACTCTTTGTTTGTCCAAAGTGGGAGAACTTTCGAAATGAGTATACTGCAGAAACGGGAAAAACTTTTAACGAAGACAGTATGATGAAGAACCTAATGGGATCCAAAGTTCAATGGCTGTTAGTGTCCAAAACCATACGAAGCATCATAGCGACTAAGAAGCATGACCAAAGATAGGAGACTAAAGATGAATATATAGACAACGCCAGCACCGAAGTAATGCGCCAGCGGGTTCCGGTGCGAGGTGTGCAAGACGACTGGAGGAGGGGTTTTTAGTCGGTATAACCCGACACTACCCATGATCAACATCTGTGTGGGTGTCTTGATTTAAGATTTTCCCCTCCTCGGTAAAAAAAAAAAAGATTGATAGATAGATAGATAGATAGATAGATAGATAGATAGACAGATAGATTCACGCAATAAAATACATCATGGCACAGGGAAGCACGAACTTTTGAAAGTAGTAGTGGTAGCCTTAAGAAGCTAATAAAAAGGTGGGAGTAGCATCCTTCTGAGTACAACTACCCGCCATTTAGTAATGAAGGCATTTTATAAGAATGGTGACAACGTGACTGTTGTTGTATGACATCATAATGGCGATCCATCTTGTCATGGGATTAATTGGTTAAGAATTCCGAGGACAGGTTCACCTTTACAATAGAAACCACCAGAAGTTCAACGAACCTCAGAAAATATTGTGGCAGTTTAGACCTCAATTGCCAGGAGCCCACGACGATCGACAAAAAAGCACGCAGTAGTATTGCATCCAATCCAAATAACCGTCTGCCGAATACTCCACAATGATATGTAGTGTCACCCCTACAAAATTCAAGTTGTGCAAGAACTGAGACCATTAGATTATGTGGCGCGACAGCAATTCTATGACAAAATGATTGAAAAGACTAATGGCGACCTCAATTTTATTGACAATCTTATCATGTCGGATGAGGCTAATTTCCATATCAACGGGTATGTAAACGAGCAGAATTTCAGGTATTGGACAGCTGACAACTCACGTCATTTGCATGAAAAGAAAGAAAGAAACAATGCAACGGCAGTAATTCCCGAAGGATATGCTCGAAACTTTTGTAGCTGAACATCTTCAAAACTTTCTCGATCTTCATAATCCTTGCTTTCAGCAGGATGGAGCCACGGCGCATATTCCAACAGGTCCAACAGGGTTTTGGCAAACATGTAATTTCACGGTTTGGCGTAATTCAACAGCCCCCAAGATCACCAGATTAGTTGGTGTACCACAAATCATTTTTCATGTAGGGCTATCTCAAAAACAAAGGGTGCACCACCTGCCCAACGACAATCGCTGAGTTCAAAACGAGGATTCGTGAAGAAATCGCTGTAATTTCCATGTAAGTGTTTCAAAGTGCTATTCATAATCACAGCAGTCGCTTTTAGGAATGCATGTGTTCGAATGGCCATAATCTTGTAGACATTGTTTTTTAGAAATTGAATTTTTTTCGTTGAGGCACTTAATGGCATGTAAGTTAACATTTTTTTAAGAATAAAACTTGTAAATTAATTTTACTTAATTCTGCGAGAGTTACTTCAAAATTTCCCCTTGGCCTGTGCCACTCTGTATTCTCTATTTGTAAAACTAGTAGTTCTTTAATTTTATTTTTTTGATTAGTAATCAATAAAATACTCTTTTTTCTACTTATAGTTTAACTATTGATCGGCCTTCTCAATACTACTCCAGGCGTAAACAACTTTAATGCCTCCAGTCTTTATTTTGATGTAGTTTAATCTCAAGTTCAAATTTTATATACGGACGTAGGACAAGAACCCTCTCGCTTGAAAGGTTCGGAATATATTGATCTATTGTGCGTGGATGTTATCTGTAGTAGTGATGCTTGGGTGTACGTTTCTGTCATGTAAGTGATTACAAACAGTTTGAATATTGTGTACACGTAACGTAAATATTACTATATTATTTAGAAGGGAATTTACGTAATCGAGATAATGTCAAGGTAGAGGTTAATATTACATTTTAAAGCAATTAATTTACAATATGTTAAAAGTGTTTTAACTCTATCATCTACCCATTTATACAAGCGACTCCTACACATATTGATGAATCTAGGTACGAGGGCGATTCGTAAAGTAAGTTCCGTTTGGTTATTAAAAAAACACCAATACATAGAATTAGTTACATAATACATAGAGGTTTTTATTATATACAACTTAAAGCTACAACTTTCAGCTATTTCTTTACGTAGTTGTCATTAAGATTCAGACATTTTTCATAACGATGAAGTAGTTTTCTAATGCCCTCTTCACATAATTGTGCTGCCTGTGAATTAAATCATGTATAAAGTCTACAAGAAGGACGCCTTCATCAATTGACAATTGACGTCTAAAGAGCATACTTCAAGAAATTTCTGCTCAACAGACCAACCAGCGGTCTTCCTTCCGCAAATTTGTCTATCTTGCCTAATTGACTGTTTCTTTCAAGATAAATGTTCTGCTTTATGTCGAGAAATCTGTTTCGAGGAATCGAATGTTTCACAAATTTAATACCTTTATCTTCATCAGATGACCAGTAAAGTTTTGCCCGTGGAAGAGTGTGATATTCACTAAAGATCAGTATTCATCAAAAAATTTCTAGATCTCATTAATCTAAGGTTAACTAAGGATGGTTATTATCTCTCGCATATTTTATGGAGTTTGAAATAATAAACTGGAAAACGTTTTCATCAGACATTTGCATAAGAAAGTCAAGCACATACTTTCGGCGATAACAGCTTGATAAGAAAATAAAACATATTTTGATATGCTTGTTATTAATTCTGAAGTGGTTAAAATTAAAAAAAGCATGAATTAATTTTAGTCGCCCAGCCTTTAGCTAATTCATATTTGCCCATAAGTATCCGTCTATCGAAAAGTTTTCTCGCTATATTTTTTAGTGGTATGGACTGTATATGTTCAACCCATATTACGTAAAACTACA
This sequence comes from Melolontha melolontha, assembly GCA_935421215.2. Lineage (NCBI taxonomy): Eukaryota > Metazoa > Arthropoda > Insecta > Coleoptera > Scarabaeidae > Melolontha > Melolontha melolontha. Next base: position 75,574,678 of record OW285235.1, read on the forward strand.
ATTTAAAGTTATAACGACTGTGGAATACTGTACTACTATACGTGCCTCGATGTATGTATTGCGTTATATTTCTCATTAAAAATATACCGGCCGCAATAACTTCCTGGGAGTCGTATATATTTTTTTAATTTAATGCTGATATTATTATGACATATAATTAGCGACGATATAAATTTTGTGACCAATTCAATTTCTTTATTATCTACCATCGAGTTATCCAATATATTTCCAGTTGCATTAATGCAACATACCAAAAAAAAAATTTCATTTTAAGAAATTTTAATTTTGGCTACACCCGTATAGCATCGTTTCTCAACCTAGGGGATGCTGTCATATTAAAGGCGCTCGCGAAAAAGCCTTCACAATAATGAGAAAAAAACATTTATTACAAACATTTTACATACAATAAGTACACATTTAAAGAAAAGAAATTAATAATGTGACGGTTACATTTATTTCTCATTTAAAAGTTTCTACATACGTGAATCTACATTAGAAACATACAAAGGCAAATTGGTTTCGAGTGATAAAGAGATGATTCTGGTATTTAGTTTCTACCCCAATCGTAGACGAAAAACTCTTTTCACAGATATAAAACATGGCGAAAGGGATTAATATTTTCAATGCTTCTGTGACTAAACTTCCATATGCATTTCGACAAATAAGCCAAAACGTATTTAAATCTTCAGATCTAAATTGCAGTTGTACCGTTTTGTCGGCAGACATTTTGATGAGCCGGTCGTGAATCTCAACTGGTAACTTAGCAGCGGCAACAACGTTTTTACTAAATGGATTCAGTATTCATCTCTTCGAGAAATTATTTTTATCATCGGGGAAATACTCCGTCAACTGAGTTTTTAGATCACGTAAATGCATCTTCATGCAATTTAAACTGTGGTGAATAATAGTGTCTCGTTCATTAAAACTTTTCTCAATATAATCCGAAGTAAGTAGGAAGATGTCCCAATTTTTGCTTCGAAGCCGAATAATCCAGATATTGTAATGTAGTCGGGTCCTGCGGAGGCTACATTGTTGCGTTGGTACGCAGCTGCGTACAAGCATCAAAATAATACGCAGATAAGGTTGGTTTAACGTAGTATAATAATTTAACACATAATAAACATAACAATTACTATATACATAACAATGAATAGTACAGTAGTCAAAGGAGAGATCTAACTCGCACTCGCTATGTCTTACTGACTATCTAGCTATCACTGATCTCTTGTTCTTTAATAGAATATCTTATATACAACATTAGAGTGCCCTCATTTGACTACGTCCTTCTTAATTATAAACAAGATGTGCAAGCGTGCAACCTCTGATTAAGAATGCTTGTGTTTAATAAAACAGGTGGACCAAGGTCGTGTTTTCTAATACAATGCAAATAAGACCAGGGCCACGCCTTGACTATATCAAGTATTATAAACATTACTTAATCAGGTTATCACAATATAAAGCTTCTTAATTAAAGCATGAACTTTGTCTGTCATTAATAAAACGTTTTTATCACGTACGTTTTTGATTAAATAATTTCATAAATTCCTAAAAATTATTTTATTTTCATTTGCAAGTAGCAATCTAGTCCATAAAAATTGGAACACTGAAGTATTCTGATTATATGGTAATCATTAAAGAAAAAAACCTGATCATAATAAATATACTAGGGAAATTTGCCCTTTACTTTCGAAGCATGTTTTAATAAAAATTAAATTGTAATGTTACTAGAACCCAATCCAGATAATACTACTGTATTTATAAGAAATTAACTAGATCAGACACGTACATGTTAGTGCATGAAGTTACGTTCTATTTTAATGTAGAAAAGGAAGAAACTACTACTTTGCTTCCGTTAAAAATAATAGTAGCAATTTGTATCTTTATTTTTCATGTAATATAAATAACTTAACCAGCCTAATAAAACCTGTTAATATGTGATAATTTTTATAATAATTTGCAGTTATAAAGTATAAGGCAATAAATTCACAGATTAATATATATATTTTCTAAATATGTATAAATATTCCTTCCCAATTTCCCAGTTGAGTAATATTTAAAGCAACCTATTTAAATTAACTTTGATTTTGATTTTATTTCAATTAATACACTAATAACAGTATGTTTATTTTTTTTAGATATTGTTGCAATTTTATTAAATTCATTTCATATTACTCCCGAAATAATTAAAATTAAAACAAAAAATTTTAACTGATAAAATCTTACGACTGGTGTGCATCAGGGTCCAAATCGTGGTCCTCTTCTTTTCTTAATTTTCATCAGTAACATTGTGAACGATCTATTGCGAGCTTCTGTTTGCAGATGACATATTTTTTTAATCGACTCCATAGGAGACTGTAATTTGCTTCGGAAACACTTGTCGCCTGTTAGGTCAGTAGTAAACCTTGATGTACCTAAATATAGAGCGATGAGTTGTACTAGGAAGTCCTGCTTTATAATATACTAGCTAAATCCAGTCACGCTTCGCTGTGGCTCAGTCTGATATGAAATGAATGGGAACGTAAATAAAAGTATTGTAGGGAATATAGATTGACCGAGAAAGCACATTATTCTATTTAGTAGCCTATCCTGCGTTGTTGTGGATGTGTTGCATGAAAGGAAAGGAAGCAAAAGATATTAAAACAAAATTTTATTGTAAAACCAGTGGATTGACTACATTTTTTCCGTTTTCTGCAAAAACATAAAGATCAGGCGCTTTACCGACTCTGGAGCATGTTTTCTAAATTCAAACCGAACACTTGCAAAGATTGCCCTTGCGCCATATAATAGTCATAGCGAACGCTAGGCGTGTTGGAATTTAAAGTCTTTTGAAACGGAACATCGTCGGTCGGAATGAGTGGTATTCGTGGAAATAGTACGTCTTCACGTTCATGAGGTCAAATCAGAATTGTTGCCTCAAGTTGTTCATCAATTTTTTAGCTACTAATCGCATGCCATTGCATAACTTTAGCTGATTGATGTTTCGGAATAACAATAACAACAACAACATACACTTATTCTTCTATAAAAGCAATGAGAATGGGGTTTGTTTATTCTGGAAAAATATTATTAATTCATCTCGCAATTCCAATACCCAGGTTAACACTTTCCCTAGCGATAATCATCTAACTTCTGTATGGGAAAGAAGAGCCTGTTCTGTAATAGTAAGCTTTTAATAAAATTAGCCATTTTTACAGCTTCACACAGAATTTTGTTGAGATTTTCCAGCATGTTTTTGCAACAAGAGAATGTCTGTGAAGGCAGCAGTCTGTCTTTTCCGCCCTTGGTATAAGACGATATTTTCATTAATCCACTGTTCTGTCCTTTATCGCCTTTGCATCATCACTACATTCTGTAATATATTTTGTCCAATCTATGTTCGTAAAGTTTCTAGTATCTTCATAAAAAACATCAAAGAGAAACTATCCTGTTGCATGACCCGGCACTGTTTTGCAAAACAACATATTTTATTTTATTGATGTGTCCCTATAACATTTACATATACCTCACAAAACATAAGAACTGAGACATGTTTGCTACATGTGCTGATTCATCGAACTAAACACTAAAAAATTCACTTGAACTCACTTCCTGAATTATCTGATCGGCCATGTCATCGATTCGCCTAGATATTGTGTCGTTAGAAATCTGAATTTTTTAATTTCTTCCATGCCTATTAAAACACTGACCATATCAAGTGCAGCTGGCAATATGAGGTTTTCGGCGATTGTATGGGGTTTGGCCATCTTAGATACTTTTAATGCTACGAGATAAGATGCTTCAAGTACACTTTTCGAAAAATTCCAAAGGGTTGTTTTTATGAGTCGGATGTTAAGATTCCAACTGTCGAACTAAATTTGATGGCTTCATGCTTTCATCGTAGCGAACTTGAAAGCAAATAACGCCCTGTGGGTTTCCATCCAATGAGCTAAAACCATAATTTAAGTATCTGTCATTATACATAAAAGAGGCCCGGAGCCATACTATACGTGATATTTGAATCGAGCGCTTGAGAGGCGTCACATGATGTCCATCGGCCATTATACGACAGTTAACACGGAACTGTTATACTGTGTTTGCCAGTGTTGCGTGGTCAGTTGTTAATGGTGGTTGTGAATAGGGTTCCCCATAATGCCGTTTTCAATCGAACAAAGAGTGTTTATTGTTGAAAATTATTTAGAATGTAAATCGTATGAAAGGTTCACGATAAAATATCCACAAACGTCTGCTCCTTCTAAAAGTGTTGTGCAGAAAATGATTACTGTATTTAGAACTACAGGTTAAGTCGCTAACGCCCAACGCAATCGTGTGAAGACGGTTTGTTTACCGGAAAATATTCAACGTGTTCGAGAGACTATGCTAAGAAGTCCACGGAAATCAACTAGACGTCTAGCCTCCCAATTAAACAGCAAGCGAACGTCATGCCAGAATATGTTGAAGCAGTTGCATATGCGAGCTTACAAAATAAGAGTGATGCAAACATTAAAACCTACGGTCTGTGCAAAACGACAACATTATTGCGAATGGTTACTTACTCATGTCGCTGATGGTTATCTGGATCCGAATCTATACTTTATCATAGGTAAACCATGGTTCCATCTTAGCGGGTACGTAAACTCTCAAAACACTCGTTATTGGTCAACGAACAATCCCAAGGAACGCTTTGAGATGCGAAAATAGGCATTTGGTGTGCAGTTTCAAGCCGACTGAGTGTAGGCCTCATTTTCTTTAATAATAACCGTGACCTCTGAAGTGTATGTAACAGAATTGTTACAACTATTCGTAGCGCAGCTGACGGAGGAAGAACGAGGGTATGCGTTTTTACAGCAAGATGGTGCCACGGCACATACTTCACGGTTTTCAATATCATACGTCCATGGAATTATCGCATTCGAAACATAACTGAAGTTCTGCAATTACAAACGCCTCTTTATATGGTGACAACACGACTTGTTCAAACTCACCCATATGCATGTTTAGACATGCTCTCACAGCGAGTATTATAGAAGGAGACCAAATTACAAAGAGCACCTACACATCAAGTTGTAACTTGTAAATTACTCATGTACAAGCCGTACATGTATCTTGATACCCGTTGCTATAAACGCTGCGATATAAAATAATAGGAACAGTCGTATTACATCTTTTATCCCGTCGGTATTTTCTTATTGTATAAAATTAGGGCAATGTGATTAAATAATATTAAATAATTTTTTACATTTATAATTACAGTAAAAATTAATTTTGACTGTAATTATAATATTGACGCGAAATATTAATTTTATTTTTTTACTATTTGGGGGGTCGCGGAGCTAAGAAAGTTGAGAATCGCTGGGTTAAGTATTTCCGAGAGCCTATTAAATTACCATATTTTGTTCCCGATGCTAATTTTTGTAATTTACTTTGTATTGCATATTGCAAATTTGTTGCATTTTTCGCGAGTAATGTAAATCTAAATATGCTTTCTACATATTACGACGCTAATTTATTCGAATTTTTTATAGAAAAAAATTCGGCCTTAAGTATTGCATATTATCCTGATTTTAAGGGCTTTTGTATTATGTGATTGAGAGTAGGTATATTATATTCAGAAAAACGTTAATTTTTTTCTGAGCATAAAATATTCGACATCTAATTTAAAAATATCAGTAACAGCAGTAACAAACAATGCAAACGGTTTTAGATAAAGTCCTTCAACGGATCTTTAATTCAAAAGACATAAACGAAGTGAATGGAAAAGATGGGACAAAGATATTTAAAAAAGCAGCTCTATGGCATTTATGATTTTGGTTGTCTTACATTTACCTTTTAACATATAAGCAAACGCAATTAACTTTCTAACAAGGGTCTCTATTGAAAATTAACAAGAGGATATATTAAAATAAGATTTATATAACAAAGACAGGTTCTATGTTATACTACTATACTCGTTTATTTACATCAAATTATGAAAAGTTAATTTTTAAATGTTTGCAAATCCATTGGATACTAATTAAATTTTATTAATTTACAGCTTTCCAATTATAATTTTAATAACTATATCGTTATTTCGTTTTAATTGCTTCCTGTTATTTAAACATTGTTAGTGATGTAACTGTAATTTTGTTAAATGTTAAGAGTTAATAACGTTTATGGTTTCTACTTCTACGACTTCGAATAATTTAATTTTGTTCAATTTTACTACATTGTGTAAATGTAATTTTTGTTCATGGGGGTGTTTACGCAGTAATTGTTACACAACAGATGGAATAAGAATATAAGCAATTGGTTTGCCATGAAACCAAAAAAATTTGATTGAAAGTTGAAATATACAAAATTGAAATATTTTGCTATCTGGGTCATAATAAATTACCTAAAAGATGTTGAACAACAAATTGAAGTTTAGCGATATATATATATATATATATATATATATATAATAACTTCGTGACCTTGGTATGATATGGTAAACCTAATCAGTAGGCGATTAAAGGTCTGTATATTACTTCAAAATATATGTATTTAAAAAACTCTACATGTTTCGGCTGTATACGCCTTTTTCAAGAGAATACAAAATATGAATGACAGGATATAAATGTCAAGTAATTAAGTTGCTATGGTTTAAATTATTCAAAGATACATTCTAGTAATAATAATAAATCATGCCTTAGTATTCCAAAAACTAGATAACAAGGTGTGAAAATATGTGTTGTTCGCTGCTAGCAATTTGTGTCTCCTTCTGGGTATGAACTTGTGTGTTGGTTGCTGCTGGCAGCTTGCGTCTCTCTATGGGTGTGTGGTTTTGTGTGAGAGCGAAAGTGTAGGGTTTTGTATGTCGGTGCGTTCGTGCGTGTGTTTAGTGATCGGTCGCATGAATTTAGAGAGGTCGGATAACCAGCCGTTGCGTAGGGCCGCCAACCCTTTCCCGACAACTTCTTTACAATTCCGTGCAGTACTTCGACGGTCTGACCCCCGCCCCAACGAGGCAAGGCGCAGACATTAAGATGGCATAAGTATGACCATCGTCGACCGAGGTAGCCACTAAGAGTGTTCCCTTAGTTGCGATGAGCAACCCCGTACAGGGTGCGCTTCGCCTGTCTGCGCCTTGCCTCGTTGGGGCGGGGGTCAGACCGTCGAAGTACTGCACGGAATTGTAAAGAAGTTGTCGGGAAAGGGTTGGCGGCCCTACGCAACGGCTGGTTATCCGACCTCTCTAAATTCATGCGACCGATCACTAAACACACGCACGAACGCACCGACGTACAAAACCCTACACTTACGCTCTCACACAAAACCACACACCCATAGAGAGACACAAGCTGCCAGCAGCAACCAACACACAAGTTCATACCCAGAAGGAGACACAAATTGCTAGCAGCGAACAACACATATTTTCACACCTTGTTATCTATTTTTTGGAATACTAAGGCATGATTTATTATTATTACTAGAATGTATCTTTGAATAATTTAAACCATAGCAACTTAATTACTTGACATTTATATCCTGTCATTCATATTTTGTATTCTCTTGAAAAAGGCGTATACAGCCGAAACATGTAGAGTTTTTTAAATACATATATTTTGAAGTAATATACAGACCTTTAATCGCCTACTGATTAGGTTTACCCTATATATATATATATATATATATATATATATATATATATATATATAGCAGTTTTAATTAGTTGGCGATTTAAGGTCTGGTTTTACTCAAAAATGTATATATTTAAAACTTAAAGAATATAAAATATAAATGACAGTATATTAATGTATTAGTTATGCAATTGTAGTTGTCATGGATAAAATTATTCAAAGATACATCCAGTTTAATAATAATAAGATATGTCTTAGTATTCTAAATAGTTAGACAACAAAAAACCGAGAATGTCAAGGCATGAATTATTATTATGCATGCGCCCCTGGAGCGGCTTAAGATGTTAAGCTGTCGGCATTCGCCTTAAACGAGAAGGAAAACAACGAAAACCTACTCGGACAGTCAGTCAGGGATCCAAACACGGAACTGTCAGCATAATAAGCAAATGTACAGATATTTAAATAAAACAGCTTAACATCTTAAGCCGCTCCACGGTCGCATACATAATAATAATTCATGCCTTGCCATTCTCTGTTTTTGTTGTCTAACTATTTTTTGAATACTAAGGCATAATTTATTATTACTAGACTGGATGTATCTTTGAATAATTTTATGCATGACAACTACAATTGTATAAGTATGACATTAATATACTGTCATTTATATTTTATATTCTTTGAGAAAGGCATCACTTGCCGAAACATGTAAGATTGTTTTAAATATATTCATTTTTGAATAAAACCAGACCTTAAATCGCCAACTAATTAAATCTGCCATAACATACAAAGGTCACTAAATAATTATCTTTATATGTATATAATACGTATACAGTCATTACAATCAAAAAATGTTATATGACCTATAGGTAAATTCCTCTTTGTTTCGTAGACATCGATGGAATTTAAATTTAAAAAAAATGGGAAAAGCAATTTTATTCATAAATTGATAGATAATTAACACAAAATTAGAGTAACTGTTCAAAATGAGAACCGCAATTTTCTAAACAAGCAGCTATTCTTCGTGTCATAGAATATTGCAAGTTAATTGACGCCAATTCATTCTTTCGAGAATAAGTAGCTTCAACAATACGATCAGTCAACTCTTGGCGTGTATCTGGTTTACCATTACTATACACACGAGATTTGAGGCAACCACACAAAAAAAATTTAAAGGCGACAAATCAGGTCACCGAGCTGGCCAATATACAGAATCAACTCGTCCTATCCACCTTTCTGGAAAGTTTTCATTAAGAAATACCGTCCCTTTTCTCCCAAAATGTGGTGGTGCCCCATCATGCTGAAACCACATGCTACAACGAGCTTCCAAGGAAATATTTTCACAGGAATTCGGCATTTCTTCTTGCAAAAAGTGAAGGTAAGTTTCTGCATTATGACGTTGTTCAATAAAATGAGGCCCAATTAGATGATTATTTAAGAAGCCGCATCCCACGTTGACGGAAAAACGATGTTGATGGTTAACTACGATTGTTTCGTGTGAGTTTAGATCCGCTCAGATATGAGAATTACATGTGTTGTTTATATCATTCCTTGTAAATTAGGCCTCATCCGTAAAAAAGTATGTGTGGAATAACCTTTAAATTATTTTGTAATCATTGACAATTATTCGATTTTCAAGATCTCCAGGAAGTAAATGTTGGACTTTTTATAAACGATATGGATAAAGCCCATTAATGTGAAAAATTCTCCATACGTTGGTTTGAGGAATTCCCGTTGCATGAGATATTCTACGAATACTGGTAGAAGGACGTTAAACTTCATTTAAAACTTCAGCGTTTCCAAATCCATCTTTTTCTACACAACGATTTGGGAAAGATCTTGTCCTCTTGAACAGCGAAAAATATATGAAAATGTTATGTGGTGAGGAACAATGCGATCTGTGTATCGCCTGATGTACTCCGCAGCTGCAGCACGTCCACTTCCATTGCAAAAAGCATATTAGAAAACCATATCAGCATACGTATTATGCATTAGTAAAACGCGGCATAATGACTTAAATTAATATTACAGCACAAAAGTCATTAATTTGTCAATCATACGATAATACGTCAAGGCTTACTAAATTAGAGGAATTCACCTATCGATCATATAACATTTTTTTATCGTAATGACCGCCAGAGTATGCGATATAAATTTGTCGGTCGAGTCGCGGAACACCCAGTATAATATGTATAATATATGCGAATAAATAAATAATTAACGGGTACGCGGTCTGTCAAATAAAAACACATTTATTTCACTCTCTATATTTCGCAACAATTGGTTGCTTCTTCAGGATATACTACAAGATTCAGAAGACCAACAATGTATTAATACTTATAACAATAATAAAATATTTACGAATACAGAGCTCAAAATTAGCAGTGTCGTAATTAAACCCGTTAAAATGGATAACTTTATATAAAACATTAAATTTACTAGAATTGGTTTCACATCAACATTTTAAAAACATATTGCTGTATATCTTTCTAAACGGGACAAATTGAAAATAAGATAGAGCTTAAACAGCAGTAAAATTTGAAACGGCTCAATTTTGAATGCATCCTGTTTGAACATCGATACAGCAAATTTTATGTTTACTACGTATAGAGACTTTTAATTATTTTCTGTAATAGGTTTATGTAACAAAACAGATCGTGTTAGAAAAACACATCTATGTCTGCTTGTTAAATTCATATTCAATGTTCAATGTCATGTAGATTATTATTTCTTTACGATTTAGTTTACAAATATTAAAATCTAGAATTTAAGATCATGCGATACGTACCAAAATTTAAAAGGATATTTAGAACATTATAATGGTAGCAAAAGTCTATAATCAACATGTAAATCTTGCAGATTTATTCGATCAATAAAGATTATTTATTTTGCCATTTAAGAAGTACGTTAAAACTTGGATAAAATTAGATATGTCTGACGAAGCTTCTGTGGAGCGAAATGATCATTAGTGTCTAAAGTAAAAAGTAGTGAAATTAATTAAAAGTTGTTTTATTTTATCCAGATAATAGTTAAAAGATATCCATTGGAATCTTAAGTATATATTACTGCATAATATATACACAACCAATTGGAATAGCCTAAAAAGACAACAAGAACTTTGTAATAAAATAGAACATGATAACATGTCCTTTAAAATTGACATTTTACAATACCTACTTATAAGAAATAGTACAGCATTCATCTAAAAATAGGTGTAATTGAAGATGATCAATAATATTGATAATACATCAAAAGATTCCATAATGTACAGAACAAGAACTTAATATGGTGTCTGTTTCCTATTAAAATAGCTATAGATTTATTTTAACATAATAAACAATCTAGATGTCAAACTGTATTTGAAATTTGAAGGTTATATATGTGATACGAATCACGAATCACACAAGATCGAATGAAAGACAGAGTAAGCTAGTCAATTAGAAAGAGAGGGATTACACAAATTATACAAATTGTATGTAGAAGAAATCTAGCCGTTTATTATTAATTATTAATAAGGAAGGTACATAGAACGAGGTATGTAAGATAAAGATGGAACATGTAAAAATAAAAATATATGTTATGGAAATTTTTATTTCATTTGGAAAACATTTAGAAATCGATGAAAGAACCAAAGCTTTAAAATATAAAATATAATATAAAAAATGGACCAAAGAAGACTTATTTTACATTTGAAAAAGGACTGACGTCACCAGACTTTGTTCAAATCCATTGAAAGCAGTGGTCACATATTAAAATTTGTTCGTTCTAAAAGATATTGTCACATATATTAAGTAAAATCATTTCTAGAATACGTACATTTTGTTTGTCTAAAAAGAGAATCATTATTTTTATTTTACTTAATTAATCGATATTACTTTCACAAACGATAGATATGTATCATGCAGAATTCCACAACTTATATAATGAACTTAGGTCGGTGTGATATATTAAATATGTTTAAGACCTTGAAGCTCGTAAATAAGAAATCTTGAGATTGTTAATTTTATATGAATTATTGATTTATTGCAAAGTAATTTTAATTCCCTGACAGAAGAAATAACAGAGACATTTTTTAAATCACAATTAGGGAAAACGGAAAAGTCTCATAACCATTTAAAGATACCTGGATTTAAAATCTTCATTAAGTATTTGAGATTTCAAATCAAACCTATTGTGTGAAATTATCTCATATGGCAGGGTCTGCTCTCGTCTCGTGAATATGAAATAGCACACTTCTCTTTTAAAATATTACCATTTTGGAAGAACACTAATAAATCTATAAGCGTCGCTATTTTATAAATTTAAAATAGAAACACTGTGCCACACCTTAGTATTTTTTAGAGTATTATACTCACTAGACTAAGGTGATACATAGGTGTGTTTGCAAGGTTTATTAAGAATTAAACAAAAACCTTCAAAGTTATATATTTAGATATTTAGATATTGTATATATTGTAATCATACATAAAGATTTACATGCTATGTTTCATTTTGAAATAAAAATATAATCGATAATAGTAGTAGTAAGTATATGTTGAGCACTTGTGAAATTATTACACTCTTAAACTATAAATAACGCACCTATATTTTCACAAACAATAGTATATTACAATAGTATATGCACACATCGTCAGTACGTCAGTAGTTACTACTGACGATGTGTGCAGTGCACATGAAATGTACATATAGTTAATATACTATTGTTTGTGAAAATATAAGGTGCGTTATTTATAGTTTAATAATCGATAATGTTTAGCACGTTCAAAATTCATGTATATTTTACAAGTTGTGAGCAATAAATGTATTAAATATGATATTTTATCGTCTTATTTCTTTCCTTATTACATTGGAAGAACCCCTTTTGAAAACAAAAACCATGAAAATAATTCATAATACTCTAAACATTATATATGTGTGTGTGACAATTCACGTTTGATAATTGGAGCCCATTTCAGAATCAAACTACACAGCAATATTACATACACGTTAATAAAATATAAAAATAAAAGTAAAAAGATAAAACACGTCGTAAAAAAACTGATGAAATAAAAATATCACGAATGCTTATATCTGTGAATGGTAATTGTTACTGTAGTTCTATATAGATCTAGTACAAATGTTGTCCCAACAGAACAGTTTTGCCTGCTATGCAGCACGAGTGACAGACAATTTACTGATAATTTCCTAATTGTATTATTTCGGAAAACACCGGCATTCGTTGGCCAGCAGGACGTTGTGATTTAATACCGTATAACTTCATTTTATAAAGTTATCTGAAATTCAAGGTGTTTTGTCAGTAATCCACAAACAGTTAACCTCCAGAATAAAATCCAGCGTATTATCCATGATATTGGTCAGAGAATATAGGGAATTGTAATAGAATATATTCTTAAAAGAATCAATATTTGCAGCGGAAGCCGAGCTGGTCCTTTGCCAGACATAATTTACCCAATAAGAATTAAGTAATAAAATTTAAAGTGATTTTATTTTCAATTAAAAAAAATTAATAAACAATTAACATATATTTTATAGTATATGATTTTAATATTTGAAAATATTCTTGCACTAATACTGTATTTGCATGTCCTTTTGTCACCATAATTAATATTTTTTATTCATATAAGCTTACCTATATTGATACTCTACGTTAGCATGATACTCACAGTCGATTTAAAGGCATTAAAATGTCAAATATACTTTAAAGGAAGATTTACGTCCAACGCAGCATCTGTTATTAGTACGAGACCACCTTTATAAATATTACTTTGGAGTTGTAAATATCTTTTCGCGGTTTCATTGATCTATCCACAAGCAACCACCTGTTTGTTCCTTCTCTTAAAAGCATTATAATTTTATATGGTATATGTTGACGCAAATATTCAATAATGCTTTAGAAATACATCCAAAAAAGGGCGGCCTACGCAAATTTTTGATCGACAGTATGCATAATAAAAATTTAGTTTCTTTTATTAGGAAAATATAACACCCATAAAGGTAGTCTGAATATTATCACCAGTATAGATTTGAATAAATAAAGTGTGTAACTAGTAATATTGATATTTCATATTTGACATGGAAAGATATTTGAATATTACTGACACGAAATTTAATAGCTGTCAGTATACGCAATTCTTATATTGTGAAGAATGATATATTTCATATTTTTTATCGCCAGTCTGCATCTCATAAAATTGTTGATCCTTAAATCCAGACGATGAAATATAGCTTTGTTTAGATTTTTTTTTGTATATAACTCTATAATAAATTGAAGTAAATACGATTTTCTAAACATAATAAAACGTATATTTACTAAAATAAGTACCTTAACAGCTACTGGTAAGATATATTTACTACTACACATTAAAAATCCATAATCACTGTGGCGAAAATTTAAAAAGTATGGATGTGCGTTATCGCTGAATTTGATTTTATATGTTGCCCTGTTCTAAGTTAGAATGCAATATTCTTTGAAATAGTTATAACTAGAGCCCGAATTATAAGCTATTATAACATAAATCATTTTTGATGTCACAGTTGAATTACAACAAATTAATGCACGCGGTATAATTTTTTTATGCCTTTTCTGCTTATTTTTAGTTTTTATGCATATTATAATAAAACACGTTTATACGTTTGTTTCAAATACGTTTTAATAACACTACAATTGTTTCGCCAAACATTGGCTTCATCAGGTGTTGATAGTCTGATTATACAATAAAACAACAACTTAATATATATAGTCTCACACTCATGTATGTAACACATTAACAGTGGGGATGTATTGTAGATATTAGAATTGTAGGAGGGGTGAAAAATTAAATTCAGTTTGTTCATTTAACGCTTCGCCTAATTTGTTGTATCTATTGATTTCTAAAGTCTCCAATAAATTAAGTTTTTTGCCTTTATCCTGTACATGTAAAATTTTATAATCTATATTAAATGTATGATTTAAGTCTAAGCAGTGGTTTGCGAAAGTGGAGTCTGTTTTTTGGTTTCTATAACATTTTTCGTGTTCTCTTGTCCTCTGTTGGAAGGTACGCCCCGTCTGACCCACATATACCTTATTGCACTCACAAGTCAACACATAGACCCCCGATTTTGACCCTTTATCCGTTTTATCTTTGTCATTCCTAATATATTTTTGGACTGAGTTATTAGTTTTGTAAGAAATAAACCCATTGCTAACTTTTTGATTAGTTTACCTGTTTTAATAGATGTATTTCCTATATATGTAATGGTGTTGTACTGTTGTTTTTTATATTAGACGGTATTTTAGGGTAGATTAGAGAGAGAGCAAGTTTTTTCTGTTTTTGTTTGAGAATTTTATTAACTAAATTTACTGTATATCCATTATTGATTGCTATAGTGTATATTCTATTTAATTCAATGTCAAAATTGATTTTGTTCATAGGTACGTGAATTAGCCTATGTATCATAGATTCGTATGCTGCTAATTTATGTGAAGTTGGGTGAAAAGAGCTTTAAATTAGCAGCATACGAATCTATGATACATAGGCTAATTCACGTACCTATGAACAAAATCAATTTTCACATTGAATTAAATAGAATATACACTATAGCAATCAATAATGGATATACAGTAAATTTAGTTAATAAAATTCTCAAACAAAAACAGAAAAAACTTGCTCTCTTTCTAATCTACCCTAAAATACCGTCTAATATAAAAAAACAGTACAACACACACATTACATATATAGGAAATACATCTATTAAAACAGGTAAACTAATCAAAAAAGTTAGCAATGGGTTTATTTCTTACAAAACTAATAACTCAGTCCAAAAATATATTAGGAATGACAAAGATAAAACGGATAAAGGGTCAAAATCGGGGGTCTATGTGTTGACTTGTGAGTGCAATAAGGTATATGTGGGTCAGACGGGGCGTACCTTCCAACAGAGGACAAGGGGACACGAAAAATATTATAGAAACCAAAAAACAGACTCCACTTTTGCAAACCACTGCTTAGGCTTAAATCATTCATTTAATATAGATTATAAAAAATTTTACATCTACAGGATAAAGGCAAAAAACTTAATTTATTGGAGACTTTAGAAATCAATAGATACAACAAATTAGGCGTAGCGTTAAATGAACAAACTGAATTTAATTTTTCACCCCTCCTACAATTCTAATATCTACAATACATCCCCACTGTTAATGTGTTACATACATGAGTGTGAGACTATATATATTAAGTTGTTGTTTTATTGTATAATCAGACTATCAACACCTGATGAAGCCAATGTTTGGCGAAACAATTGTAGTGTTATTAAAACGTATTTGAAAGAAACGTATAAACGTGTTTTATTTTAATTTGTTAATGGAGTTTCAACATGTATCTGCCAAGTCAATTAATTATTTTATGCATATATTTCTCTTTGTGACAGTTTTATACATATTTAGAACTTTGGTGAGCAGTTGCTATTTTTGTATAAGAGCTGCAGAGCTGCAGAACACACTGAAAGCAATACAATTATTTAAATTAATTATATTCACTGCTTCTTACAGTATTTTAAAAATATTATTAATAAATATATATGAAAATATATATATATATATATATATATATATATATAAAATATTATATAAGGCATAGTAGAAACTATAATGCGGATTCTGGATAACACACGACTGTATATGCAAAACACTGTATACTAAATGCAGTGAACAATTATAAATATCTGGCTATTCAATCACGTGATTATATGGCTTTGATATAGCGTTTGTGTTCTGCGAAAATTGCAGCTCATGCGGAGATATTTCACCTTGAACGGCTTTCATCCACCAATTCATTGTTAAATCTACGAAATTAAGCAAATTTAACCATCTTTTAGTTTACTTAAATGTAAAACAATATAGAAAATAATTAAATTATTAATATTAAATCAGTAGCTATTTTAAATGTCTGCGCTAGGCGCCATCTGTTATTGATATGTACTAAATACTATTTTAAGATGAAATGGTGAAAAATAAGCTCGAAATATATCGCCATCTACTGAGTAAGCGTCCTTATCACTTTTAAATTATAATAGATACCTATGTGGGTATATAGCGGGTGTTCTGAAACATTCGAAGTCAAGTGGGCTCTGAACAAAAAATCGTATATCTTTACTTAAGTATCTGATTTGTAATAATTATTAAATGTCAACTGTTGTCTGTCAAAAATTGTCAGAATCTAATATCGAAGATACTAATTTGATAACCTATAAAATTGTATTAAGTAAATGTATCAATCTATCTCAGACATGACTTCATATTTGCAAGGACTACTTTGACTTATTTATATTATTCGTTTCACCAGGCGCTCTCTTCTCTCCTCTCAATGTGTCCCAGCCATCTTATCCGTTGGGCTTTTACAAAATCCGTTATTTTTGTGTTCTTGGGGCAGCTGCAGTAGATCGATGTTATTTCGTCTTTCTCACCCGTCTTTTTTCCACCAAAAATCCTCCTCAGCATCTTCCTTTCCTACGCCTTCAGTTTTTCACTCTCTGCGCTGTTCATAACCCACATTTCGCATGCATATACTACTCTTGGTCGTAGAATTGTTGTATACAAATGTATTTTCGCTTTTCTAGACACATTTTTTATTTTTATAGCTTGCTTAATGACCCCACACATCTAGCTCCCTTCACTATCCTTGCAGTGATTTCGTCGGCGCCATTATCACTGCCAGTCAGCAACGCCCCCAGATAGATAAATCCTTCCATGTTCCTTCGATGTTAATTCTCTTTCTTCCTTCTAGATCTATTACCAACTCTCTTTATGCAACCTGGCCGCTCGTCGGCTCTCACATACACATACACTTCGTCCTTTCTTCATTCATTTGTGAAGGACCAAGGTGGCTGCAAGCTGTCGAAAAGGACTTGCAAGAAAATATACAGGACTGAAGGACGAAGGCCAGAAGTCGAGAGCAATGGAGAGAAATTACTAAGCTATGGGCCTAATAGCCTGTTAGAGTCTTATATATATATATATATATATATATATATATATATATATATATATATATATATATATATATATAATAACAAATGATTTGCATTCTCTTTCGCTTAATCATATGTACATAAAAATTACGGGCGGCTAAGCAAAAAAAAAGTGAATAAGAAGAAGACGATATGACTTGGTGAATTTAAATATTTTATATAGCTAACGTTTGTTCTTTTTTGTCTTTTATCGCCTTATGTCCCGACGCAAGTTTTTGTTGTTAGAGGAAAGAACAAGCAGTCGTTCGAGGTAATTAATCAGCCTAATTGTACTTAGCTGCTTTCGGCTATAGTGGTCCGATGTCGCTCCAAAGGGATCCCTTCTGCAAAATGGGAGTCAGCTCCTGAACACGTAGTTGGTAAAGATTTCCCTACGATGTGTCTTCTGGTGTTACCCTCGGTAAAATAATAACACATGAAGAAGGAGATTAGACGGCGAAAGAAACAAAATACGAAAATGGAGACACGAAAGGTTCTAAAAAGGGTTTACTTAATTTACTCACCTTCAGATGATCGACGGGTACAATTAATATGCAGCTTAATCAAACACAAAGCACCCACATTTAGAATTGCGGTAAAACGACCTCCGCAGACTCTAGAAATCCAACTAATTCAATGATACATATCCAAGCTGCTAAACGGTATCGTGTAATACCACTAATATCATTAATCACCTAGAGATCTACACCGGATGTGGCCGTAAAACAACGTGCGCAACTAAAAATTCTTCCCCAAAAAGTTGAAGACCTACCGATACGTTATATTAAAGCGGAATATACCAGGACCAACCAATAAATGGCTAATAACTTGTAACAGCACTAAAATTATATGTGCGAATGCGATATAAAAAAATTCAGTTTTCTGTTTTCCATGTTTATTATTTGATGGTGATAAATCCTGGACAGTGTATGGTGTAAAGTAATTTAAGTCAAAGCGCTAAGAGACATGAAATAACAAAAAATCATATGTCGAATGAGGTGAGTTTAGCACTGTTAGGTCAAACAAATATTTAACATCTGGATTTTTTGCTTTCAAAGTTAATATTTGAATATCCTCCAAGTCACTTCGGATTTTATTGTGAAAAATTTGAATTAACAGGACACTGTTATTCACAACAATTTGGATTGTATGCCAGAAATATTTCGGAAGAGATCTATTTGATCCCACAAGCGTACTCCAATTTTCCCCTAAGGAGGACAGTGACTTTCATCGAGGACGAAAGACTAACAGAGTGGAACTGAGAGATTTTTTGGGAATAGTACAAAGAGCAGTGTGCTCGATGTGTGTCTGGATGTGTTGGCGTTCAACCCAAAGCAGAAGAAGAAGATCACCGAGACGTTCTTGGGGGCCGCAATCCCTAGGTTGAGAAATGATAGTCTATACTATGTCACTGTCTCAAACGATTCTTTGCTAGGTGGTGACAAACACGTATTGTGTGTATATTTGTTCAGTTGTATTACACAACAATAATGCACCAACCAGCAGATCATTTGTTTCGCGTCAGTTTCTAGCCTCAACGAAGACAGCAGTACTACTCCGTCCTCCCTACTTCCCAGATTTTGCCCCTAGTGACCTCTTTCTATTTCCGAAATTGCAACTGAAGTTCAAGGGGCGCCATTTTGAGACGATTGAGAAGATCTAGACCGAATCACGGGCAGTGTTATATACGTTAGCAAGCGAAGACTTCCAGCACTGCTTCCTGTCATGGAAAACTTGCTGGGATCGATGCATTCATATGGAAGGAGAGTACTTTAACTGGGTTGGTAGTGAATAAGTTGGAGGGATAATTGATTGGTTGTCGCGCCTTCAGGCATGTTAAAATTTGTGATGTAACTCCCTTCGAATATATGCAGGTCCGTTTATATTTTTATATATCGATGTTTGTTAATATTTTGGGGGTAAACGTAGTCAATAAATAGTGTTATAGTATATTTATTTATGCGGTTATTGATTTGTATGTGTATTTAAATCCCTTGTTTAGACACGCTTTGTAGGTAATTACAATTTAATAGTGATTTACGGTGGCCCTCTTATTCTTTTATTGCAGTCAGACACAATAACGTTTCGATAAGAACTCCGTCGTCTTCACTGATCTTAGCCCGGGTACTGGCTTCTTGAATTGTATCTTTACTACGAGTATCAACCCTCCCACATAGGTAAGACTCTGGAACTCTGTGCTATATCGAAAAGTAACAGAAGCCAGTTTTGTGAGATTTATTTTTTGCTATTTACCCGTAGCAAATAATGAAATTTAGTAAGTGGGTTTAATTTGTCTTTCTAGTTGTTTATCAGTCGATAAATATATATTTCTTCAGTACATGTACATATCTTTTCTAATCATATGAAATATTACATTAACTAGTTATATTACAAATTATTATTTTGACATTAAATATTGACATTTATGCTCATGATGGTGCTTAGTTCTAGTTCTTTTCAGTATAATTTGTTGTAATACTCTTTAATATATAGTAAAATATGTATGTTTATGTATAGATTTTATTGGGGAACCAGTTTTAGGGCTCGTTATATAGTTAAATTTTATATCATGAGCGAACGCTATTTTCAATAGCACGTTTTATGAGCTCCAATTAAGCCCAGAAATAAACTGTTATTGTACATACTTGTTATTCTATTTACATGGAACGGCAATGAAATCTTCATTACTGAATCAGAAGCAATAGCTTTTCAGATATGTATATTTTACACTTCAGAGATAGATTCGATCCTATTGCAAACTGGAGTAATTACAATTAATACATACGTTAAATATATGTATAGTAGTAAGATGACGATAAATAAATAGTTTCATTATTTACTGGAAGATATAAATGGAAACTAATTTGTAAGACAATCACAAAAAAAATGAAAAATATTAATTTTAAAAATCATTGAGGTATTTACACACAGACAAATATTAGTGAAGCATTCTCTAAGTCAAGAAGATTTAAATCAGTTATTATATTATATGAACTCATGGTAAGTTTGGAACAAATACTTCTACAACATGCATCAAAGTTAGAACGTGATAACTAGAGAACGGATGCAATTTCCATAAAACGCAATCGGCAATTGGAATTGTGTATAACGTCGCTCAGTACATCCCGGCGTAATTCAATGAAGTATTTGTTTGACTTACTCGGCCACCTGGTCTCGCACGATAACAATGGACAACTCAGCTATTGTATTCGGAGGATATAGTGTTCAGAATATAGTCTTCAGTGGTGTCGTGTACGTAGATAAAATAAATAAGTTTATCGTATTTCGTAAGAGAAATAGTTATTGAAAAATTGCAATAAATCAACCGTAAAACGTCACGTAGGATCGTTAAAGCATGAAAAAAAATTGAACCCGTTGGAATCTGACAATTTTAACGAAGAACTCTGTGAAACTTTTATGGCAGCTAATATTCCATTATTTAAATTGAACAATCCAATTTTGAAGTCATTTCTGAAAAAATATACTGGTCGAAATGTTCCTGATGAATCAACTTTATGCAAATATTATGTTTCTAGGTGCTATAGGAGAACAGTAGAACGCATTAAAAGCCATCTTTTAAATCAATAGGTACATATGGATAAGCGCCGACGAAACGGTGGAATATTAGGACGCTGTGTGGTAAATGTTGTAGCTGGTGTACTACATTCAACTATTCCCTATAACTCATATGTAATAGCAACAAGTGTTATAAATAGAGTTGATTCGGAAACAGTAGCTGAAGCCATTAAGGAGAATATGCAAAAAATGCTTCATTCGGACGCCACGTACAAAGAAAAAATACTTTTATTTGTCAGTGATAGTGCTGCGTATATGTTAAAAACAGGCAGACTATTGAAGAAAACATATCCTAATATGCTGCATATTACTTGTGTAGCACATGCTCTCCACAGAACCTGGGAATATATCAGAGACACTTTTCCGGAAGTTGATAGACTTGTATCAGCTTTTAAAAAAGTTTTCAGAAAAGCACCATTGAGAGTAGCTCTTTTCAGGGAAAAATATCCATCTTTGTCACTGCCTCCCACTCCAGTAATAACTAGATGGGGAACATGGCTGGAAGCTACTAGTTATTATGTTGAGAATTTCGATAGTCTAAAACATTTAGTAACACTGCTAAAGGAGGATGCTAAAAGTATTGGTGAGTGCAAGGAGCTCACACAAATCCCTAATTTAAAAAATCAGTTGTACTTTCTTCACGAACACTTTGGAAAATTGCCAAAACGAATCACTTATTTTGAAAATCGAAATCTCAAATTAAATGACGGATTAACTACATTAGATGTGGCTGTTAATAATTTGAAAAGTATTCCAAGTGACTTCGGATGCGGCCTTCTGCAAAAGTTTGAAGCAATTCTTAATAGAAATCCAGATTTAATTACATTGCAGCAATTATGTATGGAGACAATTCCACAAAATCTAACGGCTAAATATGAAGAAATAAAAGAATATTTCCAGTATGCACCTATAACCAGTTGCGATGTAGAAAGGACGTTTTCTATTTATAAGGATGTACTTAATTCAAAGAGAATAAAATTGACAGAAGAAAACCTTGAGAAACTATTGCTAGTCAATATTAATAGTCCTTTACTAAACTCGAACGACAAAATGAACAAATAAAAATGTTCCAATTATAGAAATAAAATTAAAAACTTTAAAAATACAACAACCACCCGTTTGCTTTCCAATTATATAAATAAAATTAATTAATAAATATGTATTTCGTAATTTTAGATAGATAGATCACCTCCCGTATGTTTTCCAATTATATAAATAAAATTAAATATTTTAGAAATACAGCCTTTCGCCAGTACTGCACTGGGCTTTGCGTCATGTGGTAAGCGTGTCCGTTCTCAAGTGATAACAAATAAGCGCCAAAAGTATTTGTAAGATTGTATAAACGATGGTGCAACAAACTACAATGGCTTCATTACTGCAATATAGATGGCTCAAAAATAAGTTGGAAGTTATTATATTATTGTATTAATATTAATAAAAATCGGGCGTTGAGAACACAAGCTCATATTTGTGTGAAAATGTCTTTCCAGACATGCAGGCTCGTGTATCATCTTGCTATAGAATCATCAGTACATGCTGCTAGAAAGATACTTTTGCCATAAATAACAACCTTACTACATTACAGAAGTCATCAAGACAGCGTAGAAGAAAATTCAGCGCCGTTCATTGACTAATGTCAACATCACGAATGCCAAAACCGTAATTGCTGTCTTCATGACAAGCACAAAATTTGGCCAACCTGCGGAAACTGTATTAACGTGCTTCCACTCTACATCGGACGCAAGTGATAGCGTATAGAATAAAATAATTTGAAACATACTAGAGTAGGCAAAATCTTACCATATTTTATCTAACACAAAAATATTTTTAACAATCGGGCGTGGAGAATACAATACAAGTTCATATTTTTGTGAAAATACCTTTTCAGAGATGAAGACATGTGTTTCATCTTACTATAGAATGTAGCACATGTTGCTATCTTTACAGGTGGAATATGTTATATACAGGGTGTTCCGCGACTCGACCGACAAATTTATACCATAAACTCTGGCGGTCATTACGATCAAAAAATGCTATATGTCCTATAGTTGAATTCCTCTAATTTAGTAAGCCTTGAGGTATTAACGTATGGTTGGCAAATTAATAACTTTTGTGCTGTAATATTAATTTAAGTTATTATGCCGCATTTTACTAATGCAGAATATGCTGATATGGTTTTCTTATATGGGTTTTGCAATGGAAGTGGACGTGCTGCAGCTGCGGAGTACAGAAGGCGATACCCAGATCGCATTGTTCTTCACAACACAACATTTTCAAACGTTTTTCGCTGTTTAAGAGAGACAGGATCTTTCCCAAATCGTTGTATAAAAAAAGATGGATTTGGAAACGCTGAAGTAATTTTAAATGAAGTTGAACGAAGTCGTTCTACCAGTATTCGTAGAATATCCCATACAATCGGAATTCCTCAAATCAACATATGGAGAATTCTGCACCTTAATGGGCTTTATCCCTATCGTTTACAATAAGTCCAGCATTTACTTCCTGGAGATTTAGAAAATCGAGTACGATATTGCCAGTGGTTAAAAAATAATTTGGAGGTTATTCCACACATTCTTTTTACGGATGAAGCCCAATTTACAAGGAATGGTATAAACAACACACATAATTCTCATATCTGGGCGGATCAAAATCCACACGAAACAATCGTAGGTAACCATCAACATCGTTTTTCCGTCAACGTGTGGTGCGGCTTGCTAAATAATCATCTAATTGGGCCATATTTTATTGACGAACGTCTTAATGCAGAAACTTACCTTCCCTTTTTGGAAGCTCGTCGTAGCATGACGGTGTTTCTTAACGAAAACTTTCCGAGGAATAGCTGCTTGTTTAGAAAATGGCGGTTCCCATTTTGAACAGTTACTGTAATTTTGTGTTAATTATCTATCAATTTATGAATAAATTTTCTTTTCTCATTCTTTTAAACTTAAATTCCATCGATATCTACGAAACAAAGAGAAATTCACATATAGGTTATATCAAATTTTTTGATCGCAATGACCGCCAGAGTAAATGGTATAAATTTGTCGGTCAAGTTGCGGAACACCCTGTCTCTCTCTCTCTCTCTCTCTCGCACTTGAAACTTGGAAGTAATTTTTCTTTGGATCTTCGCCTTCTTTAGTCAACACATCTCCTCGAAGTCGTTGCTGAAGCGATGCCATCTTTCCGGACATATCTTCATCCCTTTCCTCCAGTTTTTGTTTCAGGTCAGCTACTTGCAAATCGAAGAGTTTTACTTTAGCCGCCATTGCGATATTTAAAATAAATGTCTTACCGCACTGTATATATATATATATATATATATATATATATATATATATATTTCGTCGAATGTTCTCGTGGTCGTTTGTTGAAGCGTTGTTCTTCGGGATATTTCGCCGCGTTTGGATGATTTCGTCCTGAGAAGGACAACTTTCTTCCTGACGTTTCGGTGACATAACTTTCACCTTTTTCTAGAGGATCTTCTCGTTGCAATGGTAACTTCAAGAGTGCGTCGATTTCCTGTGCCGCTCGTATTATATGGTCTCGTTGTAGTGGGGACGCGTGTCTGACTCCTCGTGATTGGTCCGTCGGTTGTTCTGTCGCTTTCGACTATTGGGCGATCGGTTTGCGTTCAGTTCGAGTTAGTATGACTTGGCTGTGGCAAGTTGTTATCATTACGTCGCTTGTGTGTAATCTGCCTGTTGAGCAAGGCCGACTTCCATGTGTCAGGCAAACGCTGTCCCTCGTTACGTTTGTTCATACAGTTTTGCCGTTTCTCAATTTCTATAGCTTCTCTTATAATCCTGTACGTTAACCTCGTACTGCGTGCTATAGATTTTGTACCGTCAAAGTCGATGGTGTGTCCTGTATGTAGCACATGCTTAGCTAGGGATGATGTTGTTTCTTTTTTAGCTACCGCATTTCTGTGTTCTTCCCTCCGTACGCTGGTTTTACGGTTAGTATGCCCTATGTATGTTTGTTCGACGAAATACCGTGCTATGAATGCGACCAATAGTCGAAAGCGACAGCCCAACCGACGGACTAATCACGAGGAGCCAGACACGCGTCCCCACTACGACGGGACCATATAATACGAGCGGCACAGGAAGCACTCTTGAAGTTGCCATTGCAACGAGAAGATCCTCTAGAAAAAGGTGAAAGTGATGTCACCGAAACGTCAGGAAGAAAGTTGTCCTTCTCAGGACGAAATCATCCAAACGCGGCGAAATATCCCGAAGAACAACGCTTCATGTATATAAGCGGACATGTAATTAATATTGTATTTCATGTATCTAACATTTTGAACTGTGAATTTAAGATACTTCTCTCATACTTTTGGACATATTTAAATCAATATCTTTTCATAGACACCAAGACAGGACTTTTCCTCTATTAGACAAGTATGGAAGATTATAAAGTTTACCGTACCTCCTTAAATTTCGGCAAGTGGCTTTTCGTATTTTTTGTATGAGATAGCCCAACATAATATACCTCTAGCCGTACTAATGAATAGAGTTCGGATTTTATGTAAAAGACATATTTTGGATTATTAGGAATATCCAATATTGTGGATATATTCGTTCTACACTGAAATAATGCGATTAACGGCATAAAAAAAACATATTTGGCATAAAATTAAGCTTTAGTTCATATTTTTACTTTGTGTCCATATAGTAAATAGTTTTTACATTTTCAACATAAAATAGCATATTTTTGATGAAACGACCGATGTTCATGGTCGCTATATTGCAAATTTTTTTGTTGGTGTTCTTAACCAAAATATTTTGCCAAAATCTTTCTTAATCAGTACGAAAGAGTAAGAGAAAACCAATAGCGTAGAAATTGTTCGCTTTGTTAATGAAAGTTTGATGACCTTCCAGATATTCTGCAGACTGACAAAATTCTTCTTTTCGTCACAGAAACGGCAGCGTATATGACTAAAGCACGGGCTAATTTAAAAATTTATCACAAAAATTCCACGTGGCTTGTCTAGCGCATAAAATAAATAGAGTTGCGAGAAAATTAGAGGTCAGCTTCCTTAGTTAATTCTTTAATTTTGATCGTAAAAAATATTTAAGAAAGCACCACTACGAGTCCAAGTATATAAAGAAAAATTGTGGAATGTTCCCCTACCTCCTGAACCGGTAATTACTCGATGGGTAACGTGGTTAGACGCAGCCATATTCCACGCAAATAACTATAGTCATATAAAAACATTGTATTAGATATTTCTGATTCAGCCGAACCAATTATAAAATCCAAAACTTTATACGAAAATCGCGAGATTCTAGATCAGTTGACGCATATTAAAGCTTATTATAGTTCCTTAGGTGGATTAATTAAAAAATTAGAGGCTGACCAAATATGTTTATGAGTCAATTTCTATTGCAGAATATTGTGGAAATTTATTGAAAAATGTGCTAGGTCGAACTGGTAAAGTTATGATACATAAATTTTATAGTGTTACAACAATGAATAATGGTTTTCAAAAGTTAACAGAAATATCAAAGATTTTATCATTATCATTAAGTTCGACTGTTAAAGATAATAATTTAGATTTAGACCCCGAACAATTGGCGCCATTAAAATATGCACCTTTCACTTCAGTTGAAGTCGAAAGAACGTTTTCAACATATAAAAATATTTCAAGCGGAATTTTTTTGTGTCGAAAATCTAGAAAAGCACTTAATTATTAATTGGCACAATAATAAGTTAAGTAGATCTCATTTCGAAAGTGAATAGTTATTAATAACAACTATACATATAATTCAATGGATGTTACTTAATAACATAATAACTTGTAAATATCCTTTCTACACTTTACGACGCTATTTTATTCGAATTTTTCATAGAAAAAAATTCGCCCTCAAGTAGGAATCGAACCCACGACCTCTGGCTTGCCGGACCATTGCTCGACCACTGAGCTGTTGAGGCGTGAATTAGAAACTTTTATGGGGATGCTTTGAGTTACATTAAAGGAAGCAGATGAATATATCTTGTCCGTAGTACGGCAGTTGTACAAATTAATTGCGTTTTCGCGAAGTAATGTACTTCGCGAAAACGCAATTAATTTGAACATGATAACTATTAAGTAACATCCATGGAATTATATGTATATAGCTATTAATTGTAATCTTTTATCATATTATTATGCAATATTCTCATTATATATTATGTAATAATAATTATTTTGTATGTATAAATGTAATTTAGACAACTTTTTGTTGTTTTACTACTCTTTCCTTGATTTTCAGTTAGTGAAATACATAAAAAATAAAGTGCACAAAAATCCGAAGTTTACTAATGACTATGCAGTGCACCAAAAGATTATTCAATTTATTGGAATGGATTGGTTTGAAGTTTTAGTCAACTAGTTCTCACATTCTTCTAAATATATATGAATAACATTATCGAAATAAAACCACAGGTATCGACTATTCACTTTTCTCTGCTGCATAATATGTAGAGACCGGACAGATCGGACTGAAATGACGTCATTACGACGGAAAATATAAATAATCTGCAACATCTGTAAGTACATTACGCAGTTATTGAATAGCACTATTCATTCGGTTAACCGCACACAAAAAATGTGCGAATGAATAGTGCTACTCAACAACTGCGTGATGTACTTACAAATGTTGTAGACTATTTATATCGTCCATCGTAATGACGTCCATTTCAGCCCGATGTGTCCGGTCTCTAATAATATGTAACAGTAAAACATGATAATAATATAGCTCATTTTTTATGATAGGTACTTTTTTTCGCCTTCGAATTCAATTTTTTTCGGCTGCATTTTTATATCTTTTTAATAATTTATTTGATTTTTCTTATATGATGGAGATTTCTTTTCCTTCCTTTTGTTGCTATTGTGCTAAAATACCAGTGCATTGATGGATTTTCTTGCGTTCTTATTATTAATTAGAAAACGATTCTCTAATTCTTTTGAGATTATGTCTGTTATGCTTCGTAACAATTTCTTCACTCAATCGATTATTAGTTAATAAATAATAACTTGTCTTTACTTTTTCTGTTGTGATTCATACATATATTGTTCTCTAGTAAAAGATATTTACAACTTTTTAATATTACTTTTTTTAATGCAGATATTACACGTAGGTTCAATCTTCCGCGCTAGTTGCTAGGCGGGCTGAAAAATTATTAGAAAAAATATTACATTATTGAAATGTAAATCGAAACAACGTTAAAATCACAAAGAAGCATTATTACCTATTTTCCAAGCAGTTTAAAATTTAAATGAAGCGTGCCTTCCGGGTGAAATCGATAGCGCACACAAACAATGTTAATAAAATATATATTTACTTTTTATTGTATATCGGTCGAAAATTGATAACACATGTTTGGAGCAGAATATCTAACCTCTACAATGATTCAAACTAACTAACCATCAATGCAATATAATCGTTTTTTGGTATAGTTCGAATTTTGATTGTTTAATATAGTTTATAATTTAGTCAATATCTTTAAATATGTGGTTCGAAATGATGCATCTAAGCCAAATTTAAATTATTTTTTAAAGATTTAAAAAAACAATTACATACATATATTCAATTAATTCGGGTTTTAATTGATAAAAATTCGTTTTTATATTCCTTAGTAATAAACACATAAATCGTCAAAAATTTTAACCAACTTTAATTATTGTACATAACAATCATTCCGCCATCTGAAGAAGTTACTGTGTGGTGAAACAATTGTTATTTTCAATCATTAAAATTAGTAAAAATTTTATACTTTCCTTTTAGATAACGCTAGTTTGCTATTGATATTAAAAATATTATTCGTCCATAAATTCTGACTATGCGTCATCCACGGAAAACTCCAATCCAAAAATGTTCATGCTCTGTAATTTTATTTAAATGAGTAGAGTTAACCAAACGAAACAAGTTATGTATCAAAATGTATTATATATGTAAATACTTTTACATTTTAGTGCAAATTTATTTAGAAACGATATATAATAGACAATGTAAGTGTAGAAATAATTTTATCTGCAACGGATTTTGATAACTATAAGTTACGAACAAGTCTAGCGGTTTATACAGTTGAATCTACAGAACATTTATCTACACAAGCAGTTGTAAATATGTATGTTTCATAAACACACACACACACACACACACACACACACACACACACACACACACACACACACACACACACACACACACACACACACACACACACAAATATATATATATATATATATATATATATATATATATATATATATATATATATAAGTAAAAATTAATTAACGGGTGAGCGGTCTGTCAAGTAAAAAAAAAACTCCTTTATTTCACTCTATATTTCATAACGAATTTGTTACTTCCTCAGGAGTGTAATTGAGAGTTAAAATTTAGCAAACAACGACACTAAACATGTTAAAATTAATCAAATTTAAAACATTAAATTAATATGATGTTGGTTTATCGTCAACCTTTTCAATAAACCCTGACGATAAACCAACATCATATTAATTTAATGTTTTAAATTTGATTAATTTTTAACATGTTTAGTGTCGATATTTGCTAAATTTTAACTCTCAATTACACTCCTGAGGAAGTAACAAATTCGTTATGAACTATAGATTGAAATAAAGGAGTTTTTTTTTTTACTTGACAGACCGCTCACCCGTTAATTATTTTTTACTTATACAGTAATAATACTTAATAGTATATATATATATATATATATATATATATATATATATATATATAGGGACCTAGGAACCTACTTTCTAAACGAAATTTACTTATTTATTTATAAGTTTGGCATAAAATCGGAATGATCCCGTTTGACAGTCAATTGTATTTGCGAATTCTACTTATTTCAGGGTTTATCAGTTTATTGTTATTTATTTCTGAGTAATCAAAACTGCCATATTATTCAACTCTTTTACGACGTAGAAATACCTACTATAAAAACGTTTATGCTCCGATATATATATATATATATATATATATATATATATATATATATATATTTGTGTGTGTGTGTGTGCGTGTTTGTGTGAAAAAAGTATTTTTAAAGATAAATAAGCTATACCTTATGAATATGAAATATGTAAAGTAGATTGTTAGTAAATTGTTAATCTGATATTAAAATTTGTATGTACGAGTGGGTATATTCTTAGCCTACTATTGAAACAACTAAAAGTTGGGGGTTACAATATTTTATTATTCAACATAGTCTCTTGTTAAATTAATACACTTAATACAGAGATACTGCAATGCCTTTAACCCGTCAAAAATTGACGTCCTTTTAAACTTCTTTTTCAATAGAGGGAACAGAGGTAATTCGACCCCTAGATCCCGAAGTATTCATGATAATGCGCGATTTGTAAGCAGGGGTATTGTCCTGCAAAAACCTTTCGCTAACATGTTTCCTTAATTTTCTCTCGCAGCGTGGGTGTTAATTTAGAATAAGAATCTCTAGTGATGGTCTGATCCTTTTTTAGGAAGTCGCTCATAATTATTCCACGGTTATCCCAAAAAACTGAAACAAGAACTTTTCCCGCGGATTTTTGAACTCGAAACTTCTTAGGCCTTGGAGAACCATGATGCTTCCACTCCATCGATTGCTATTTTGTTTCTGGATCGCAAAAATGGACCCATAGTCACAAGACAGTTCAAAAAATCCGGATCTCCTTCAAAACGGGCACGGAATAACCGTGTTGCTTTCACTTTTGCTCGTTTGTGTTCGGCGTTCAAGCGTTTAGACATCCATTTTGCATAAATGTTTTTCATACGAACTATATGATGGGACGCATTCATGTGAAATTCTTAGTGCCTCAGCTATATGTTTCAGTCAAATTCGATGGTCTGATAATATTATGTCATGAACTGCGTCAATATTTTCGGGGATTGACCCCGAAATCGGTCTTCCTGGTCGCTTCTCATCTTTAACGGAAAGTTTTCCTCTTTTAAATGACGCAATCCAATTTTTAACAGTAGCATATGATGGGCATTGATCGCCAAATGTCTTAAGCATATCTTCGTAAACTTCCTTGGCACATAATCTCTTCAAATACAAGTATTTGATGATGCCTTGATACTTCAATTTGTCGATTTTCATATTTGCATTCTATCAGAATAATTGGAACATACATGAGTGGGTAAAACCCCACCAGTTTTGTATAATACAAAGTTATTTTTAATAATATAAATTATTAAAAATCTGGTGTGAAGAACACAAATACAGGTTCACTATTAATATTTTTTGTGAACGTGTCCGAACATATCCCTCCCCAGAGACGCAGATACGTATTTCGCCTTTCTACAGGCTCATCGGTACGCCCCTGCTGGAGAAAGGATATCTTCAGACACATTCACAAAAAAGAACCACATCGCCATATCACAGAAATTATCCAGACCGAGCGTAGAAGTAAATTCAGCGCTGCCCGTTGTCAGACAGCCGAAGTACCTCGCCCTGTCTACATAATCAATGCGAACCAACGACGCCCTTCTAAAGATGGCGCAGCCGTATCTCTAGGAACTGCATCTTGTCTGTGTCTTCACTCATACTACGGACTAACCGCATGTGTAATGTATCAGAATAATTGAAACATACATGAGTGGGTAAAACCCCACCAGTTTTGTATAATACAAAGTTATTTTTAATAATATAAATTATTAAAAATCTGGTGTGAAGAACACAAATACAGGTTCACTATTAATATTTTTTGTGAACGTGTCCGAACATATCCCTCCCCAGAGACGCATATACGTATTTCGCCTTTCTACAGGCTCATCGGTACGCCCCTACTGGAGAAAGGATATCTTCAGACACATTCACAAAAAAGAACCACATCGCCATATCAAAGAAATTATCCAGACCGAGCGTAGAAGTAAATACAGCGCTGGTTCAGCGCATTGGTTATGTGGACAGGGCGAGGTACTTCGGCTGTCTGACAACGGGCAGCGCTGAATTTACCGATGAGCCTGTAGAAAGGCGAAATACGTATCTGCGTCTCTGGGGAGGAATATGTTCGGACACGTTCACAAAAAATATTAATAGTGAACCTGTATTTGTGTTCTTCACACCAGATTTTTAATAATTTATATTATTAAAAATAACTTTGTATTTGCATTCTATATGCTTTTTTTTTAATTTACTGCACAGCAACAGTTCAACTTCTAGAGATAAGACTTTACAGAGATACTGTTAAAATGTTATTATTTCTTGCCATTATAACAAGATTTTGTTTTGTTTAAGGAAAATGGCCTAGGCTAACTAGATATCAATAACTTTCGTACATTAAAAGGACATATCTAAACTAGATTGTTAGTAAGTGGTCTGAAAAAAAATATGAATGATAGATTATTGATAGCAACGTGAAAAAACAAAGCCAAAAAAAATTAAGTTATAGAAATAACACTAATTATTTTCTAAAATCGAATAACTTGATAAAATTTAATTAAATACTAGATACAAATATTTCTTTTTAAATAAAAACTAAATGTAATACACATGTCAAATAAAATATGATGAAAGAGAGTACTGTGACGTAATAATAGAGTTGTAATAATTATATTAAAATGAATTGCGAAGAAATTATATATAAAGAAATAAACTAGAAGATGTAAAGCAAATATAAAGGCATAAAATTTGGATTGATAAGGGATCATCAAATAGAATTAAAGATGCCGGATTAAATTTAACAAACGAGTAGATTTAATGTAAAGGATTATATATTGCATAAGTTATTTAAATAAGGAATATAGGCGAAAAAGTTCAAACAAGGACAATTAATTAATAGAAAAAGAAAAGATTTTTAAGAAGATTTATTCAAGTTTTTATAGATATTAAAATTAAATATTACTTAGAACTTAATAAATTCTAAATAAATAAACAGTTTGTTTAAAATTGTACATGAAACAGAAATAAGAAAAACACCCTAACCACAATATATATTAATAAATACTATAAACTTATTTCGGCAACTAAGTTGCCATCTTCAGTAGAATAACCTTAAAAAGTGCAAAAAAATGTTAAACGTAGCGTTTTTGGCTTAGAAGATATGCTCTTCACCAAATCGCCAGTGGGATAACACATTTTTTCAGTTTTAAGGTTATTCTACTGAAGATGGCAACTTAGTTGCCGAAATACGTATATAGTATTTATTGATATATATTGTGGTTAGGGTGCTTTTCTTATTTCTGTTTCAGATTTCAAGCAACATTCTCCACTAATTTCGAAAATTCTACATAATAAAATTTAATTCTATTGAAGAAATTTTTATAATAACAATCACATTTCACACACACATATATAATATATATATTATACATGTGAATCAAATATATATATAGGATAAAATAAATTAAAAGCGGGCAAGCTGTCTGTCAATTAAAAACTCATTTATTAATTATCTAAATATTTCGCAACAACTTTGTTGCTTCTTCAGGATATAAAAGTGACGTACAACGGACAATAAAATTGATTTTTTTTGTCCGTTGTACGTTACTTTTTTTTTTTTGAACTCTACATTTTTATCTCCGAAAGAAGCAACAAAGTTGTTGCGAAATATAGAGATAATTAATAAATGAGTTTTTAATTGACAGACCGCTTGCCCGCTTTCAATTTATTTTAACCAATATAGTACGGTCATAATTTCTATTAAATTATTATAATATATATATATATATATATATATATATATATATATATATAAGGTAAACTTAATAAGTCGGCGATTAAAGGTCTGGTTTACTTCAAAGTATATATATTTAAAACAACCCTACATGTTTCGGCAATGATGCCTTTGTCAATGGAATAAAAAATATATTTTTTATTCCCTTCGGCATCATTGCCGAAACATGTAGGGTTGTTTTAAATATATAGACTTTGAAGTAAACCAGACCTTTAATCGCCGACTTATTAAGTTTACCTTATCATACCAAGGTCACGAAAATATTATATTTATATATATATATATATATATATATATATATATATACCATGAGCTTAACATAACGCTGTACATACTCCAACCGACGTTGTTATGGAGACCATTCAATAGATGTGCATATTACAGGTGTATGATATGTTACACGAAGTTACTGAATAATTTAAAATCGTACATTGTCAATTTAGTGAATGTTGTTATGGTTACTTACAGAAAAAATATTTTTTGAGCACAGTGAATAATTTAAAATTGTACATACGAAAAACACGCTAGTTTAACTTATTATGTGTTTTAATTTATAATACATTTAGTACATCTTATAATACATTTCTTCAAAAAAACCTTAAAATAAAACTTTTACTAATTCTACGCAAGATGTTCAAAAATATTGCCGTTAACAGCCAAACAGTAGCCTAATCTATTATAAAATTCATTTAAAACGTTGCTTATTTGTTGAGGGGTAATTTCCCGAGAAGCCCCCTGAATTCTATTTTTGAGCTCTTCAATGCTGCCTAGAGGAACATTGTTGTACACTGAAGATTTCACCCTTCCCCAGTAAAAGAAATCCAACGGATTTAAGTCTGGAGACCTTGGTGGCCAACTAGTTGGTCCCCCTCTTCCGATCCATCGATTAGGAAATCTTTCACTTAAAATTTGGATAACATTTCTCGAATAATGAGGCGGTGCGCCATCGCATTGGTACCAGATTTGTTCTAAATTTTGATCATTTAATGCTGGAATAATTATATTCCGTAGTAATTGACAATATTTTTCTGCATTTATGTTACCATCGATAAAAAATGGGCCTATAATACTATTATTAATGATTCCTGCCCAAACATTTACTTTTTCAGGATATTGCGTTCTCGTTAGGTTGTACAAATGTAAATTTTCCTTCGACCAGTACCTACAGTTTTGGCGATTAGGTTCACCGTGTTTAATAAATGTCGCCTTATCAGTGAAGAGAATTCTTTTGAGAAAATCGTTGTCAGTATTTATTTTGTCAAATAAATTTTCGCAAAAGCGTATTCGTCCTTCATAATCATGTGGCCATAATTCTTGATGCATTTGGTACTTAAATGACTTATACTTGTGCTTCTTCAAAATCTTTAAAACGGTCCCTTGGCTTATGCCCATTTCCGAAGCAATTTTTCTAGATGTTGCGCACTTGTCGTGTTCCACATAAGCCACAACATTTAATTCCAAATCTTCTGTTATTACTCTTGGTCTTTAAGATCGTTTTTTATTGTGGATAGTATTGATACAACCAGAAGTTTTCAATTTATTAATTGCATTTGCTATCGTTGAATGACTAGGAATAGGTCTATTTGGATACTTGACACTAAAGAGAGCTGCAACTTCGCGTAACGACGATCCTTCTAAATATCACGCATAAAATTGAATTTGTTCCTCTGTTGTGTACATTGTGAGTAATTAAAAGACTCTACAAACAAATTTAACGTTTTAATACTGACAGAAGTTACACAAATTATATTTATGAAACTGACGTAACTATGGTTTTCAGAAAAAGTTAGCTGTAA
Organism: Melolontha melolontha; assembly: GCA_935421215.2. Taxonomy (NCBI): domain Eukaryota; kingdom Metazoa; phylum Arthropoda; class Insecta; order Coleoptera; family Scarabaeidae; genus Melolontha; species Melolontha melolontha. Next base: position 75,610,287 of record OW285235.1, read on the forward strand.
TTAATCTAAAGCATGTACAGCGTTGTATTAAGCTCATTGAAAAAATGTGTGACAGCCGTATCCATCCGGGATGTGCAGACGTCGACGTTTCATAGTTATTACTAATTGTCAATACGCCTTACCCAGAAATAGATACGACTTTCATTTCTATTCTGCGTGTATATATACTAATGATGTTAAACGTAATGCTAATGAGAACACATAATTATTGAAAGAGCGGCAATGGCATGTATGTGAGAATTCAATAATTATATGTTCTCATTAGCTTTACGTTTATCATATATATATTAGGGTGGTCTTTAGATGTATGGAAGAAAATTTTTTTGAAGTTATACATCGTAACTCCCTCTAGAAATGTTTGCTTTTGTGTAAAAATACGGTATACAAAAAATTATGCGTATCGAACAAAGGGGAAGGGGTTGGTAAAATGAACAGAAATATAATTTTTTTTATGTATTTATATTTTTTAGTATACAATATACCTATAACTTTATTATTATAACTTAATTAAATTTACGGTAACTGCCACGATTTGCAACAAGAATTTGATTATAAAAATTTCAAAAATTGCGGCGGCAACTAAATTATTTACATATCCTGATAATAGTTTACAAGCATAGATTTCTTTTAAGCCAACGAGTTCTAAATATAGCTTTTTATCCCTTTTTTTGGAATACTCTTACGCGTTTTTGTTTAGAAAAGTAGCCATCACTGTGGTGCAGCATTTAAGACAATTAAAAAGGGACTTCCCCTATAAAATGACAATTGATTAAAATTCACTGGGGTGGTAAAATTTTGCCATCGTTAATAGGAAAAGAATCTATTGATCGGATTCCAGTAGTTATATCATAAAATGGCAAGGAACAATTACTTGGAATCCCAGCAATATCATCTGGAACGGGAAAGCAACAACCGGAAGTAGTGTATGACCTATTGCAAGAATGGAACGTAATTCAAAAAGTAGAAGCTTTATGTTTCGATACCACAGCTTCTAACTTAAGCCGACTTCAAGGTTCTTGTGTTCTTTTAGAGCAAGCGAACGGAAAATATCTTTTATATTTACCATGCCGTCATCACATCTATAAAATAAGTTTAAGAAGTGTTTTCGATTAAAAAATGCAAAAATCATTAGGCCCTAACGTACAAATATTTAGCAGATTTAGAGACGCTTGGATCAAAATTGACAAAATTAACTTTATGAGTGGTGTTGAAGATCAGATTGTGAAGGATGCAGTTGGGAGTGTATCCGAGATTATAAAATTTGCATCTAAAAATCTTGAAGTAAAGCAACCACATGATGATTATAAAGAGCTTCTTCAATTAAGTATAGTTTTTCTTGGTGGTACAGTTCCGGAATTTACCTTCAAAAAGCCTGGAGTATTTCACACGCCCGTTGTATGTCGAAAGCTATTTATTGCCTTAAATTATATTTATTTCGAAAATAATTTATGGAGATAACTAGTATTCGTGACATTTGCATCTTTGTTGTAAGGGTGTACTTAAAAAATTGGATACAAGCACCAGTTGCAGCAGAAGCCCCTATGCAGGATTTAAGATTGCTAAAAGATTTACATGCTTATAAAATTGTTGATGAGAAGATTAGTCGTGCGTCACTAAGCAAATTAAGTTTTTGGTATTTAACCCCAGAAAAACAGCAGCGTTGTCTTTTTATGATCCAAATGTTACATATGAATCGAAGAATCTTATGGTGCAAGCTCTGGATAACCCTACTGTTTGCGAATTAAAAAAATTGATCGTAACTCCTCATATTATAAGCCAATATTTGAATAAGAACATCGAATATTTTATAACCCAAAAATCACGTAATTTTTTTAAAAGGTTTGATATTCCAACCGACTTTTTAACAAAAGATTAAAAGGAGTGGGTAAATTAACCTAGTTTTAACGTTGGCCTTAATATCGTTGGAGATATGATTGTTGTTAATGACTCGGCAGAACGAGCAGTTAAGCTAATGGAAAATTTTAATTTAGTGTTATTCAAAGATGAAAAAGAAAAGCAATTGATAGTGCAAATTGTTGCGGATTATCGGAAACTCTACCCCAGTGTGAACAAATATTCTCTTTTGAAATAAAATAACATATAAACAACTAAAAACAAAGCATTTTTATTTATCCCTTGTCAGACAGAGATCTTGTAATATTATCAAATTTGCGGCCACAAGGAATAAGTGAATGTTTTATGTTTTTCCTATTTATTAACTTTGTTTTCCAAAAGTAAACCATTCTTCTATCTTTTTATTAATTTTCATTTATTTTCTTAAGAAAATATGTTACCATATATGTATATAAATATATAGATTTTACTTTGTATTCTAGTCCTTAAAAATTTGGTTTTAAATGAAAACCAGAGAAGCTTTAAGACGACATCGTCTCAAGGAAATTTAAAACATGTTAAAATTAAATTCACATATATATTTTAAAAATATTTTTTAGTATAAATAAATGTATTTTTTACAACCAAGAAAATTTTATTTTTAATATTTTTGAACCAAATTTCAAGAGCGATGCGCCACGTCTTAACCTCGCCCAATCGTGATAATTTTTTGCACACCGTATTTTTATAATATAACGAACATTTTGACGAGTTGTTACGGTCGAACCAACAAAGTTGAAAAATAAGGACCACCCTAATATATATAGTCATTTTCAATATTAACGCACCACTCAATGTTTCTGATACATTTTCTATAATTTTAGTATTATCTAAAAATTTTTGATTTTATCTCAACATGATTTACATAATTCACATAATTTAGCAGCGTTATCTCACTGCAAAGTAATTTTGACATTTCCGATCAAAAAAGCCCAAAGAATGAATTAGGATATTAACTTTTCGTTTATTTCCCAACATATCCAACTTCAGGGCTGAGGCTAGTATAATGATATTTGGGGGCTTGATCTAGAGAATAAGGGGGATGAGGCACAAACTAAAATTTTAGTTGATCCATCTTTTTGCAAGCAACTTGGTTTAATGTGAGAAGGAACGTTGTCGAGATGGAAGAGAATTTTTTTATAAGCTATTCCAGGTAGCTTTTCAGAAATTACTTTCTTTAATTTAACTAGTATGGCGGCATTATAAGATTTGCATATTTTTAAAATAATCTACGAAAATCTAGTCTTCCTGTCCTGGCTTTTTTTGGGAGAGGGCTCTTACAGGTATTTTTATTGTTGGGATTGTCATTTTGAAGCCAGATTTAATTAACCATAACAAGTCTTCGCAAAAAAAAGCTTTGTTCGTGTTAAATAGCTATAAATTATCACTTGATGTTCGTATTCCTTCATGTTTTCAAACACGATTCAAGATTTTTCGAAACCCACCTTGTTGACAGCTTGGACATGCCCAATTCTAGATGTAAAATGTGACGTACGCATTCAGTCGATATACTTACGATATACAACGTCTATCTCGTTGATGTCAATTCTTCGGCTATTTGAAACGATATGATTAATTTTACTGATAATTTGCATAGACTTTGCTTTTTGAATTTTGTATTTTTTTTTATACACTATATTCGCTGCTGTAACTTTCAAGTTAAAGGTCAGAAATGAAGCATTCATTTATCGCTATAAAAGATTCGCTACACTTGAATAAATTATTTTGGTACTGACTGAAGTTTCTATTTTTAATTGTCACTGCTCGGCATTTAATATTTTTCTTTTAATAACTGCAGAGCCTACTCTTCAAAGGAATGCTAATCCCTTTTGGAGGAAAATATTTTTATTTGCCAGATTCATTATGTTAAATAATTTGTTACAAGTTACCACAAAATACGGAAAATCGGAAGACGTGTATGATGTCTTCCGATTTTCCTTATTTTGTGGTGTACGAGAATTCAAACCTGATCTATGAAAAATCATAATTTTAATATTCAGTCATTCTAAACACGAGCCCATTGAAGGAGATTGAAACAACATACTTTAATTAATTAAAAAAATTACTAGACATGCACGTATATACTCACGTATTTATTCTATGACTTTTTATAGAAGACATGCAATGGTGACGGGGAAGAAATATTTTCTCATTTTCTATCTTTGGTTTTGCAGCTGCTTATCTTGTCTTAAAACTGTCTTGATTCATTGGTATTCAGACATCTTGAAATTTTAGGCTAGATAAAGTCTTCCGTCTTGTCTTCCATCTTTGTCTACTGCCTCTTTCAATTCTTTTTTTAATTGATGGTCTTCTTTTGCTTGGATTGTCGCTTGGTCACATGCAATTCAATTATTTTCTTAAACACATTTAGTAAAACCTAATTTTTACGTTTTATCCAATCGTATTTGTTTTTTTCTCGTTTTATAGATTCCATTGGCAAGCTTTTCTAAACAATACAAGTTGTTGGGTAACTATATCAAACTTTCAGAAAATTCCAAAATTATATTTTTCTCAGTTGCTTCTCTATGCATTCTAAAAGATATCACTGCAATATATATAATTTCCCACTCCATCTAAATAAAGTCCTAAATATTATTTACATATTTTTTGTGAGAAGAATTCGCATTTGTTCTTACACAAAAACTGTTTTATGAATTTAAATTCTTAAATTGGTTTTAGATCACATTTCTCTTAACAAATCGACTAATTACATTATATAATTTATTCAGATACATACTCCGTTTTAGATGGACGAGATTGTCTAAATCAGATATTCTGTCTCATGCGTCATACGAAGAAAACACAGATATTCGTAAATATAAATCGAATTAAATTAATACGAGAGGCAGATTTGAAGAGACCTTGTAATGATAACATCGTTAGTAATTCGATCTTCGCAATTAGTAATGATGACGCCGAGTTGACTGCCTGGGAAATTTAACACTCCACCCCAACTACATAGAATTTGAATCCAGTACATTGTAACAATAAATTGTAGTTCTTTTATTGACATGAATGATAGTATGCTATGAAATGTCTTGTTTTTTGCTAATTATAATATGTAAAAGAAGGGAAAATTTCTTACTAATAAATGGAGAATTTACGCTGCTTAGATCTGGTTACCTTATAATAATGGCTATTAAAAATGGCAGAACACGACTGCAATTTTAATTAAGATTTATATGGTATCTCATTAGAAAATATCGGCAATTAGATAACAGATATTTATTCAGCAACTGTCCGTTTCTGCTGGATTTATAAAAGAAACGCATTGTTCATTAAATGAGTTGATAATGTTATATTAATTCTTATTATAAATTCAATATTTGAAATAAAATGGATTTACAACTGATATTAGCATGAGGTTGTATACGAAAAACTACTGGTGTTGAAAGATCGGTAATCGAAGGTGCGTAAAATAGGTCAGTTTGTAAACGTCTCTACCGAACGTGTATTTAATATCTTATTTGAAGATAAAAGTTATTGGCAGAATGAGGACCGACACGACGAAAAATAAAATCGCGTGACAATTTCTACTCAATGATTAAATATGTACAAACTCAATCCGAGTAAGTTTTTGCGGCATTATATAACTGTGGGCCAAATATGGATCCATTACTTCACGCCAGAAATTAATAAAAACAGTCGAAACAGTAGATTCTCATTGTGGAACGAGAACCAAAAAAAGACAAAAGTTGCTCCAGAAAAGTTATACCAACGGCGTTTTGGGTTTTCCAGATAGCTCTTTTTACAAATCGCTCTGTACTGTCATATTTAACCTACTAAAGGATGAGTATACAGAATGGTAAAAAAGATTCCTGCGAATTTGCGCCATCTCTATGTTAGGCCACGAAATTTGCGATCAATTCTCGTACGCTGCTCTTTATGAGTTAAAATTTTGTTTTTATTAAAAAAGTCGTGACAGAAAATCAGCAATGGTATTTGTTCTTCCTGGTCCACACATTATGTTGCAATTGTAATCACCTATAATCAAGCCATTGATGAACCCATGCCATAACGGTTTTGCGCGTTGGCGCATTACCTCTACTATTATCACCAAACTGCTGTCGAAAAGCACGCGAACTTCATCTTATGAACCAGTTCAAATGTAAATTTCCACGGAAAATACACGTTGTTGCTCTCAATAATTCATACTACTAAAAAATTTTATAAAATTTAACACAAATTGTAACACTCTGTTTGTGACACTGACGCGAATTTATGTCTAGTAATTATTCGATTGGTTTCAGACAGACGCCTACTCGATAAAATTTAATAACAAAGCCTATTGAACCTGATCTGCTAAAGAAAAAATAATCATATACTTCGTTTAGATTTAAATCGCATATCAAAATGGTCTAATATCGTCTAATATGGGGCGCCTGTATTAGTTGCTTTCACGTAGTAACAATTTTGAATTTTTAATTGTTGATTAATTAGTTAATTTCACACAATTAGTAAGAGAACTATTTAACTCGTCTTATTGTATTTATTTTTATAATGTTTTTTTTCCTTACTATGACTTTAAATTGTAATTTCTATTACTATACTTGCAATATACTGTGTGTGTAATACCTAATGTAAAGTTCAACAACAAATCTGCCGTAGAACTAAGAATTTTTGATCTTAGGTTAAGGCAAATTGAAATTGATTAATTAACTAATTGTCATTATTTTGCTGCATTTTGCAGATGAATTTAATTCATCTAATTTTGGTGTTTTAAGTTTTTTCAGTATAAACTCATGTAATTTCCTTATTTTTTGTAATGTGCTCAAGAATTGAATGATCTAATATACTCAGTGTCAATTTTTCATAACTTAAATTTTTTATTTTACTTATTTGCGGCTTGAGAGCCATTTGTTATTCACTTGATATTCACTTGCTAATTACTAGTTTCTTTTGTGCTGTTATCTCAATATACCAATTAACTATTTCCGATTCTCTTATTTTATTTATTTAGGTACCCCTTTCTACTTTAGTTTAGTGTACTGTTTTGGTACAATTTAAGAGTCTGTCAGCGCATGCGCTTACGATCACGCAAATCCTTTTTTTAGTTTTCAGTGTCGAGCCATTGTAAGTAAAAGTAAGTGGTGCTATCTATTATTTGATTTAGTCAACCCATTCCCGTCTCCACTGACTAAGGGTATACACGATAAATAGAGGCTCGTTGCAAAATTGTGCGTTACGACTACCGATTTCGACAACTTATCGACCATCTTCTTTACGTCAGAATTGCGCATGCGCGCTCTATGTAACAATACATTGTTGAAAATTAATAAAGATGGTAATATCAATTTAATTAAAAAGAATCTGACGAAGATGGAAATTTAATTTTAATTTTAAGTACAACATATACGCATACGAAAATATGCTTCTGTAATAATAGTTATTTATGTACCTAGGTTCGTAAGTACAGTTTTATGGTCGAGAATACGATTGCAAAACCGAGACCCGTAGGGTCGAGGTTTGCATGTATTCGAGACCATGAAAGTGTACTGTACGAACCGTGGTGCATATGAGATTTTTCGTCATACTTACGTTTTTTTTTAAATAGACGAATTTGAATGATTTTCCACTTTACTTTTACTATATGTATACACATTAGTAACATCAAGTCAGGAATATTTGTCGTATCTATGGTAACCATGTTTGTGTCGATATAAATTTATATTTTTGATAAATGTCAAAGTATATGCAATAGATTTTCAAAAGTTTTTCTTTCTAAATAAAATTTATAAACATGAATCAAATAGAGATGGATGCTATTATAGCTTGTACTGAGATTTTGCCGGAGAAATCTAAAAACAGATACAATGAAACCTATAAAATGTTCAAAGATTGGTGTCACCAGAGGTATGTGGAGAGTATTTCAGAAAGTGTAATGCTGGCATATTTTCGTGATAGATCTATGAAGTTAAAATCACCAAACAGTTTATGGTGTGAATACTCCATGTTAAAAACTACCATATTTATTAGCGAAAATGAAGATATTTCAAAATATCCTAAATTGAAAGGATTTTTGAAGCGTAAAAATGATGGTTTTAAGACTAAAAAGTCTAGTATCTTTACAAACAAAATATTACAGAGGCTGTTTGCTCAACTGTGATACAGAAAAATGAGAAGAAAGGTGATGATTCCATTAGGAATCCAACATTAATAATGTTGACATTATTGAAAATATAAACTTGCCTAGTAAGAAAGAAGACTCTATTGTTCAGATAGCTAATTGTTCTAATTGTTCGTTTACATTTAATATTACAAAATCATAAGTTTTTGTACAAGATTCTATTTTTCCTAGTTATGTTAATTAATAATGTTTGAAATAAATTTGTCATAAATTTTCTAATATTGCTATTATTTCCCTAGGGTCGTAATAAATATTACAGCCCGCTACCATAGCAACTGTCAATACGGTATGTAAAGTGTCACTTACGTTTCAAAAAAAGGTGTCATAATTGTTTACTTACGCAGTAGGTGTGACGAAAATATATATAATCTAACAAATTTTGTCAACGTCACTTTCGTATTCCTAAGATATTATTTGAAGTAAGTTGTAGAGTACTCATCTGGTTTAACGATTGTAAACTAATTTTGATACATACGAACAAATATTCTAATTGTTTATAGTCTGTCAATGCAGTGAACTCATTTCCACGTAAGTATTAATCAAATTAGTTAAGAGCTTCCCCGTCAATTACAGAATACTGTTTTTACATGGAAGAACTCTGCTCCTGCTGCTTTTTCTCTAGCGTCATAAGCTAGGTATATTGGTTTATTCTCTTTGTGCGGTACAAGTTTGTATGAGTTATGATTTCCTTAACATGTTGGAATATACTGTTTTCATTGGGTGTCCAACTTCACCTAGTTTTTTTCGGGTTAATTTATGTAGGTTTGCTGTGTAAATTAGGAGTCAACCGTTCGTAAAAACTTACGAAAGATTAAATTTTGTAATGTTGGTGAGTGCTGGTGCATTTTTCATGGCTTCTAGTTTAATATACGATGATTTTATTCCAAATATACTAATCTCGTGTCCTAAGTATTCAGTTGGAGGCTTCATAAATGTGCATTTGGCTAGCTGTCTGCGCATTCCAGCTTCACGCAACCATTTAAATATTCCTTAACACTAAGGTATGAATTTAATTCTACGCTCGGTCTGAATAATTTCTGTGAGATAACGAAGTCGTTCTTTTTTTGTGAATGAGTCTGAAGATATCCTTTTTTCAGCAGGGCGTACCGATGATCCTGTAGAAAAGTGAAATACGTATCTGCGTCTCTGGGGAGGGCTATGTTCGGACACGTTCACAAAAAATATTAATATTGAACCTGTATTTGTGTTCTTCACACCAGATTTTTAATAATATTTTATATTATTAAAAATGCCTTTGTATTATACAAAACTGATGGGGTTTTACCCACTCATGTATGTTTCAATTATTCTCTTCCTTAATACTTTCTAAATGCTTTTCATTTGTTGTGTCTGGTATGGTGTTGTCTTCAAAATATACAGCAACGTTCTCGATTCCGTTTTATAGATTTTCCATGTATCGACAGAAAGTCCATTCCGATATAGTGCTATCAAAAGAGAAGAGATTACATCTAATCTTTGTGTGTCAAAACAATTAGATGTTTGCATGATGCTTCATCTACTTCAAATTGAAGATATGCGTCTTTAAAATAAATCTTCGAGTAATTTAATACATTGGCCAGTTGCCTTTTTAATTGATCAAAAAGAGGCACTGGGAGCTTCTCAGTAATTAAAACCATATTTAAAACTGTTAAAAAATCACCACAAATTCGTATGCTTTCGTTTTTCTTTGGTACGTTAACTGTAGGCATTGCCCATTCTATTAGTGTTTCATTTGGGTCTGCTGTAGATCGAATTTCTTCTTTAACTAAACGGTCTAGTTCTACTTCAACGTTTTTTTTTTTTGGATTACAAACTTGATGTCTTGCCAGTTTTAAATTTTCTTTAATATGTAACTTTAATTTTTGTAATTGTTGACTTTTTCGAGCGACTTGTAAAATAATTCGCATTACCATTAATGATTTGCTCCAGCTATTTTTTATTTGAATTACACACATTGATTTTAGTGTTCCAGAAAAGGTATGTTAAAGGCCTTACTCCAACTTAATCCGAATAGCATTGGATACAGTTTATCCATGATGACTACAGAAAGCCCTTTGGTAATTTTTTCTATCGTGATGCTGAATTCTGTCTTTCTCCTTGAGTTAATATCACCATATACCCTTAGTTTTGGAAGTTCTGGGAGTGTTGGTTTACTTATCTTTTTATCTGTAATTTGGAATTAGAATGTTTAATAGTTTCTTAATAGTTCTGTAAAAGCAAACGGCACCACTATTTTGAAATATTACATTGTGATGTACATCTCGGGCGTATATTTAAATTTCTGTTCAAATTTTAATGTAGTTTTTCCACGTAAATTTCTAATATTAAAATTTCTTCATCTAGTCAATGCAACAGTCTTTACTTACTAAATTAATGCCAATACATAAATTTTATCATATAGATACTTTATCGGTTATTGTATGATTCATTCGATGAATGGTTTGAAAGCGGGGATTCACAAAACTATATAAGTTAAAAATAAAGTTGTTGAATCGCTGATATTATCAGCAATACGTACTTTTCTCATATTCGTATTCACTGGTCATATTGCAGTGTGTAAGTAAAAATGTCGAAAACAGCGTCTGAAGAACCGACTTTATTGCGAAAGTGGATTTAAGATAAAAAGGATTTGCAGATCATCGACGACCACTACATTTTTTGAGGGCAGTGTTTCAAACGAGTAAGTACATATGTATACAAGTGTCTCGGATAATTATGTTCAAATTTTAGGAGTGTAAAGTAGACTTCATTTCAAGTAACAAAAACGCAAAACTTGTATATCCATTTTTATTTGTTTGAATGTTACAGATCTATGAATGTGATTGTCAGATCATGAAAAAAAATGTAATCCCATAGTCAATAAAAAATGATTCTATTTCAAAAAGTTCAATCAATAATATTTTCGAAAAGTCCACCTCCTTGTTGAATGCAGGCTTGTGCCCGTAAGCCAACAGAAGAAGTACGTATCCGAATTTCATACCTGTTTTGTTGGATTTGCTAGGCAGCCAGGTGAATACGATCCAAGAACTCTTCTCTTGTGTTCGAAACTTGCGCGTAGACTAAATTTTTCATGTACCACCATAAATAAAAGTCAAGGGGATTAACATCGGGTGATCTGGGTGGTCATGCAACAGGACCACCTCGACCAATCCATCTTGAATAATTGACATTAACCCAATTTCGGACAGCAATTCCGAAATGTGGTGGTGCCCCATCCAAGTGAAACCACATGTCTCGTCGAACATTCAGTGGGACATCCTCTAAAAGACCTGGCAGTTCGTCAATAAGAAATTGAAGGTAATTATCTGCATTTAACCTCCCAGCAAGAACGACAGGACCAATCAACAAGTCATCGATTAGGGCCGCCCAAACGTTAATAGAAAATTCATGTTGAAATTTAGATGGGCGTATAGCTTTTGGATTTTCTGATGACCACCTGTGGAGGTTTCTCAGATTTGTAACACCACATCTTGTGAACGTAAATTCATCTGTCCAGAGGACTGTTCTGCAGAAATTAATATGAAGCCGTGACTGTCTTAATATCCAGGTAGAATAAACTAGACGAGCATAGTGGTCTGCCTCAAGCAACTCGTTTCCCCTGCGATAGTGTTATGGATATAAGCCCTCACGTTTTAAAATTCGCCAAACTGTCATTCGTGGTACTCCTAGTTGTCTAGCGATTCGTCGTTTACTGAGAATTGGATCTCTTGTAACAATAGCTACTGCTTCTTCCTCCAAGTCTGCTGGCAAATTTACTTCTCGGTCGAAAAGATAATCACGCAGTCCGCATTCCCGAAATTGTCTGTGTACTTCCAGAAACGTTCTGTAATGAGAAATGCGCCTATCGGGAAACCGATGTTAGTATTCCATCACAGGCCTATTATTGAATCGTATAACTTTTTTTTAAATAAAATCAGTTTGGATTGACTTTAGGATAACATTTTTTTTCATGATCTAACAATCACATTCATAGATCTGTAACTTTGAAACAAATAAAAATGAATAGACAAGTTTTGCGTTTTTGTTACTTGAAATGAAGTCTACTTTACACTCCTAAAATTTGAACATAACGATACGGGACACTTGTATATAATCGAGCATGTATATTTTAAGAAATCTTTCTTCCCCCAAAAGCACACAGACTGTTTACACTTGTATTTTTTATGCTGATCTAGTTATTTAATTTTTATAATCAAATTGTTGTTAAGTTACTAAATTATTGTATTGTTATCTTTATCTGTTGTTTTTTAAACTAACGTATTACATATTTTTATAGACAAAATGGTACAAGAAATTCCAAGTAGATCAACACTTACGGACTGAAAGTCATGAGTTCAAAAAAACGTGGACCAAATCACATGATCAAAAACAATTAACTAGTCAACATCGAGACAATAGTTAGCAAGTAATTTATTCAAGAGATCTGTGTAATATTCTGTTTCATAATCTGGACAAGAAATTGTTCCAAGATTTCTTAAAGAAACACTACTCTAAAGAAAATGCCAATATACCTTCATCATATACTTTGAGAAAAAGATGCGTTAACTAGTTTCTTGTTACCGCAAAATTACCATAAGGATGCTGTTGCTGATGCTGCTTCGTATATGGTGAAAGCAGCAGAAAATTTAAAAAAAATTTCCTCTAATTTGTGTAATACATTGCACGTGTCTGGCCCATGGATTAAAGAGAGTAGTCAAAATTGTTAATTCGGAATTTCCTTTAGTTAATAGTTCAGTAAGTAACGCCAAGAAAGTTTTTGATAAAGCTCCACTTCGAGTTCAGGTGTATAAAGAAAAATATCTAGAATTGCTACTATCCCCAGAACCAGTTGTTAGGCAGTGGGGTACGTGATTAAACACCATAAATTTTCTTGCCGAAATGATAAATAAATGAATACTGTTATTTGCGGCAACAATTATAAAATGCATTAGTTTATTTGAAAACCCTTGAAATTACTAGTCAATTGTGTTTCGTTAAATGTATTGCCACCGCAATCACAAAACTAGAAGGCAGAGGATTTTCATTAGACGAAAGTATTTCTCTACTAAATTCTGTAAAAAGTCGTCTCGAAACTTCGATAGATAAAAATAATGATATTTGTAAAAAACTTAGTTTGGTGTTAGACAAAAACCTAGGATTTAAAAAGCTCATGCATATTAATATCTTGCAAGGAAATTTTGAAGAATTGGAATTTCAGTCCAAAAATAATGTGCAAATTGAAGTATGCTGCTATAACTTTCTGTGAAGTTGAACTGTGATTTTCCAGTTATAAACTAACTTTAAGTGAAGGACGACAGAATTTTACAATGAACAATCTAGAAAAGCATTTGATTACTTATTGTTATTATTCAAGTAATAATTAATTATGATTAGAAAAATTGTAATGTTGTTTAAGATTTAAATATACATATTGTTAATAGAAATGTTTAAGGGCATAATAACGAGCGATCAAGATAATTTGTAATCGAGTCATTCTGAATCCCAAATTGTATGTCGTTGCTTGAACTGCAATTACATTACAAACGTCAAGTAAAATGTCAGTCGAATATACCTGTAACTATGCAACGGTTCCAATCGGAGAAGACATACGGAATCGAATGCATGAATGACTCGATTACAAATTATCTTGATCGCTCGTTATAATAGTTTATCTTGCATATTTGCATGCATTTTCTTTAACTTTTTTAGTACATGTTTTCCAAGGTCTATTAATTATTACATTAATTTTCTTGCTTCGTGACTTCGCGGATATTTTGAGTATATCTTCGTAATCACTATCATCATCGTTCTACATTTTATAAATTTTCGCGATTTGTACGAAACATATATTGGAAAATGTAAGAAATATGGCTATTTATAATTATTATTTATGTTCATATTTAAAACATAATTTTTATATAATAAAATTGCTGGTAAAGGGCAATAAGAACAACACAATTAGCCCAACTTACTCTGAACACTGTATCTTGTCCTTAAACGACAGAGTTAATTATTGTTACCAATCGAAACATTCTCTAACACAAGCTTTAACGAATTAATTAAGAATATTTATTATTATATTTATTCTTGTACAATATAATGACCATTCTAATTAAAAGGAACGATATTACTTATTTTGATCTTCGTTTTTATATTGTTAAAACTCTATTTGTGGCGAAATTTATAATTTATGGAATATAGTACAATTAGTACTACATAGTAGTCCATAATCTAGTGGTATTGACACACTACTTGCATCATAGAAATTGTCGGTAAATATTTGGATTATTTCCAATAAGGGTAAGTAAATAGGTTTACAATAAACAGCAGCGCTCCTAAATCTATGCTAAATAAAGGGTTTACGGCAGCTCAAACGTTAAAATGGGCGGGAGATGCAAACAAAGAGGTACATGATCTGGTAGTTAATGGTCCCATAAAGGCGATTTTAGTCTTTGTTGGGGCGATAGTTGTTCTACTGAAGTACAGTTTCCACAAAGATCGATCTAAAACTTTGGTCTTACAAACTTATATTAAAAGAATCTCTTCGTGGTTTATAGAATGTAGACGTAAAGTTGGAAAAGTAACTACAAGAAAAATAACAAAATATAGAAACGCTAAGAAATAAGTACTAATTAAACTTCTAGTTTCAAAAATTCTTTTATTGTAAATACCACTACAATATTGTTTCGCCATACAATGGCTTCACCAGGTGGATGAAATACTGAATATGTACAATACAAGTTTGAGTATTTATGTGAAAATTATTGGGGAAATGGTGGTGGAAAAATTTTTACAATCTTAAATTTAGTAGAAGGGAGTTGTTTAAATCTAGTTGGTCATTTAAAGCTAATCCTAAACTATTATATCTATTAATTTCTAAGTTTTCTAACAGGTTAAATTTTTTACTTTTTTCTTGAATGTGTAAAATTTTGAAATCTATATTAAATCTATGATTGATATCTATACAATGACTTGCGAAAGTTGAACCTGTATTCTTTTATTTATGGCTTCTCTCGTGTTCTTTCATCCTAATTTTGAATGTCCTCCCCGTTTGTCCTATGTATACCTTATTACAATCTTCGCATTTTAACTTATATACACCAGAGTTTGATTCTTTGTCTATTTTATCTTTGTTGTTTTTAATAATGTTCTGTATAGTATTGTCTGTTTTAAATGATATATGTTCGTTATTAAGTTTTTTAATAAAAATATCAATTTTTTCCGAAATTTTTCCTAAGTAAGTGATTGAATTATAGGAATTAATTATCTTGTATTTTAATTTTGGATAAACTAAGGAAAGGTTTTTAGATTTTTGTTGGCTGTTTAGGATGTTATTGACAATATTTATAGAGTAACCATTGTTTAATGCTATTGTGTATATTCTATTTAGTTCAAGGTCGAAATTACTTTTGCTCATAGGTACATGAATTAATCTATATACCATTGATTGGTATGCTGATAATTTGTGTGTTATAGGATGAAAAGAATTAGCGTGTATTGTGGTATCTGTATGTGTTGGTTTATGGTATATAGCGAACTCGTGTTTATTAGTTTTGTGTGATATTGTTAAATCTAGAAAATTAATGCTTTTATTTATTTCTGTTTCTATAGTAAAATTTATTTTGGGGTGAATAGTGTTGATATAATTATGTAAAGTTTTTAATTGTCTATCTGAACCGTTAAAGCAAATTAATATGTCATCAACATACCTAAACCAATATACACAATTACCAAAGAAGGGATGTGTGCTAATTGTAGTTTCTAAATTATTCATGAAAATTTCCGCTAATAAGGGGCTTAGTGGGTTTCCCATTGCTAGACCCTCTGTTTGTTTATAAAATTTCTTTTTAAATTGAAAATAATTTTGTTCCAGGCACGTTTGTAAGACCTGTAAAATTTCGGTCTTTGTGACAATGTTCGTGTTTCTACTTTCTAGTTGTAAAGTAATTAAATCTATTACCTCCTGGGGCGGGATACTAGTGAACAAATTCGAGACATCAAAAGAAATGAGTTTATATTTGTTTGGTAATTGCAAGTTTGAAATGTTGTTAATTAATTCCTGGGAATTTTTAACGTCGAACTTAGATTTGAATTTAGAATAAATATCTCATCGTTCGGATTTTAAATGCCGCAATAGTACATATTATGTAGATTCTTTTTCTTGTTAATGAGAATAATGTCTGGCCTATTATTTGTAATTATTCTATTTGTCTGTATTATCTTCTCCAGTACACCTAACTGAGAGGTTCATTCGAGTAACATCGTACAGACTTGTTCTAGCGCGTATGTATATTTTGTCAATCGCCAACAGACAACGTTGAGCGCACTTCGCTCGTTTAAAGTAATATAGTAAAATTACTTTCGGATGAGACTGGCGCAGAAACACATTTTAGTAATTAGAAAGAGAGCCACCTCATAAATGAGAGAAACAGCTAGTATAAATCCGTGTACTATACGAGCCACAAACGTTTATCGCTTATTTGTCAGTCGGAACCAGGCATTTGATCGGTGTGTTTCGTAGTGGTGTTGTACGTACATTGAGAGTTTTCCTATTTGTAATATTATTGTTGTGTTTTATCTATTAATTAATTTTTTTTCAAAGCTATTCAAGAGTAAGAATGCATCCTCTTGTAAGTAGAAATATACTTATCATAAAATTCCTGAAAATATAATTGTATTTATTTACACAGGGTAAAATGTCTGATATGGCAACAAACTCTGTCCTGGAGGAAGTGAGCCCTTGTTCGAAAAAGAGAAAAGTTATTCTTGAACAATATCGTGAAATAATTTTTAATGTATATAACTATTTTAAAAAAACAAGATGTGACAGGTAAATATATTTACAAATTAGGTGGATACATAATATTTAACCTGTAATAATATTACTTTTTTTAAATCAAATTCAAAATTATAATTTATGTTGTTCATCATTTATAGGTCAGCTGCTAGATACAGTTGCAGAAGCAACAGGTATTTCTAGGAGCACTGTAGGTCGAATAATTAAAGAAGGTCATGCTGTTGAAACAAGAAAAGTAAATTCATTCTTATCTACAAAAATAAAACCACCAAAATCTACTGTCGATAACTGTGGGGAAGAAATTATTCGCAGAATTATACATAATTTTCATGTGACTGCAAAGAGAAGACCCACAATAAAAGCCGTTTATAATAAAATTCACGATGATGAAGGAATCGGTTTTGCAGGAGGGCTATCATCTTTTAGGAAATTATTGCTGCGAATAGGATTCAGGTCCTTTTTTTTATTATTATTAGTAATATCACTCTAAACTTTTTATTTGCTAGATGGAAAAAAAACTATAGATAACCGTAAGATTTTAATGGAGCGGTTTGACATAAGAGATCTGAGGTGTTCTTACATCCGCAAAATAACAAATTATAGTACCCAAGGACGTCAAATAATATATACAGGTATAAAAAGCATTTAGAAAATCTATTTAGTACATATTTTAAGTACATAAGTAATTTTTAGATGAAACTTACATACATGCAGGGCATACATCTCCTTTTAGATGGGTCGATCAATCTAATGAAGGATTAAAGTGTCCAATTTCAAAAGGGAAGCGTTTAATAATTGTTCATTCTGGTTCTGCAGGGGGTTTTGTTAATGATGCGTTATTAATTTTCAAATCTGGTCAAAAAAGTGGCGACTACCATGACGACATGAACTTCATAAATGATAAAAAATGGTTAGAAACATCTTTAATTCCTAATTTGCCTGATAATTCTGTGATTGTTGTGGATAATGCCAGCTACCATAATGTTATGTCATATAAACATCCAACATCAGCCAGTAGAAAGTGTGATATGATACAGTGGCTAAACGAAAGGGGCATAACTTACGATGCAAATTGTACTAAATCGGAGTTGTACAATTTAGTAAAACTTCACAAGCCAAAACATATACAGTACAGCATAGATGGTATATTTGCAAAAAAAAGGCCACACCATCCTGAGATTGCCACCATACCACCCAGAACTAAACCCGATTGAAAAAATCTGGGGCATTGTAAAGAATCGGGTTGCATCAAGAAATGTTACATTTCATATAAATGATGTTGAAAAATTGGCGAGAGAAGAATTTTCAAACATCAAGGTAGAGGAATGGTCAGAAACTTGTCGACATGTGGAAGGTGTAGAAAAAGATTACATTATGAAGGAGCACATAATGGATGATTTTTGTGAAGAATTTATTATTAATGTCAATAATGACCCTGAAGATGATTTCTACGATTTTTCAAGCGATGAAGACTGAAGATTTTAAATGTTTCAAAATATATTACATTAATTTTGTCATCAGCGAAAATAAATATTTGATTATACATTGTATGTATGTATATTTGTTTTAATAAATACAAAAATTTTTTAGGCACATGCTTGTGTATTTATCTTCTTTTAATGTCTCTAAAGTGAGATTTTGGTTAGGAGTAAAATTATAATGAGAAAAAACAAAATTAAGGTTAATAAAAACCATATTACAAAATATGGATTAATATAATAATAATTTGTAAATACAAAGACTTAAATGTGAAAGCATTATAAAAAGAAATATTTCATTGTAAAATACAATTTATAAAAAAATTGTTACATAATACCAATTGATTTAATAATTATTTTATTCTTCGCGAAGTAATAAGTTTATTTAAAATCGACAACAAAACATAATTATTATGGTTTAATATAACTAAATATTATTTAAATTTAAAACTGCCGCCTATATTGTCAAGACCGCTCAATGTTTTTATTTTAAAGTGTTCAGTATTTTTGTAACGTCATCGCTCGCGCATCTTCAGTCTCATCCGAAAGTAATTTTACTCTACATTATTACTGTTAAAAATCGAAGCGCACAAAACCTAAAATTATACAAAAACTACACTTAAGTCTAATGTAAGCATATTTATTATATCCATATATACCAAATCAAAAACAGTTCATTTGTTCTCTATAAACTCACAAACTACATAACCGATTTTGATAAAATTCTGTGTGTATGTTCTTTATGTTGTGTGGAAGGATATTTTCATATTTTTTGTCCAAATTTTTTCCGCAAATATTAAAGAATTAATATGTGAATTTCTATAGGAAAAAATCGTAATGTCATTTTAAATTATTGTATAAAAAGCATGATAACGTGACATATAAAATATGACAGTACAAAATATAATACGAGTATACTGTCACTTTTTATAATTATATGTAATTGAATCTTTATATTAAAAAAACTCTTTGAAAATTGTTATAAGTGCCGAAACATGTAAGAATTAAAGTATCTTGAATCCATAAATATTCAATTAACAGATTCTAAATCGCTAAATAAAGAAAATCTAAAGAAAAATGCGGTTCTTGAAAACTCAGACTCTAGATTTTGACGTGAATGTCAAACATTTAAAATTTTGTACTTTTTCATTCTCATGACAATGTCACATTGGACAAATCCATAGTCAGTTTATTTTTTAAAATACCGCAATTACCAGAATTACACAAATCTATTATCAAAAATAAATACTAATTTTGAAGTAAAGTTTTGTATTCTGATATTTTTTAAATCTGTGTAAAGCAGGACACTATCTGCAGTTTTATTAATATTTTTTTTAAATTACTATTTCTGCAATACATTTTGCATTCTACGCGAATAATTGGTTTGCGTAGCGTTTAAAAGAAGTTTATACCGCTTAAAATGTTTTGGTATTTAAGTATCTGGGTTTTCAAGGGCCACAACTGCACATATGTATACTGTTTTCAAGTTGTCGCTTAGAAATTGTCTCGACAGAATGGCAACTGCCTCGACATTTCGGTGAGCAATGCATTTTTGTCTGCGAGCACAATTATAGAATTGCTATGTGTGATTACAACAGGTGGAAATTATCAATCCTCATGTGTATATGTAGCATGTTCGCAAATTGGGAAACCATCTGCTCTGTTTGTTTATGCACCAGATGGATTAACGAAGAATATTGTGTATCCAAAGACATTGGAGTGATAGATTGGTTATAATAAAATATTATTGATTCGTTGTTTAGCTAGAGAATAAACAAAAATTTTATATCGGGTAATGGCAACTAACACTAAGGATGTTTTCATTTTTCTATAGAATGTGGCCGAGCAGCGCCGGGCTGCGGGCAGCTAGTTTTAAAATAAATTTATAATTGAACTAAATTCGGCAAGAAAACTAAGGTTGTGTATGTGATTTAGAATAATTCTTTTCTCTTTCGAGAGCAGGAAATTAATTTTTTTCTTTCAGTTTCTAAACCTTGGAAAAAGGATCAGGTATAAGAAAAGAGAAGCTCTTGAAAATAGAAAAATTCTTAACAGAAAGAGGGAAAGGATGATCCGTAACTGAAAGCCAATGCAATATTCGTATTTTCCTACATCTCAACTTTCGTAAGATCACATTATATTTTCATTTTGTTAACGCTCTCTTAAAACGAGATTACATCGTCCTGAATATGAACAGAATTAGACATTTTAGAAATTCGTTTCTCTTTATTTCGCTTTGTTTTCACTTTTCTAGGAAAACTCACTATTTATATTATATTTTCGTTTCTATTATTTGATTTTCTTCTATCCTTTATTTGCATAAGTGAAGTAATATTCTGGGACAGAATTAATCAAAAAAATAAATGTAAGCAGATTTTGACGGGCGTTGTGAGTATTTTATTGGGATGGATGGAGTGATTAATAATGTCAAACAAGTCCTCAGTAAAATTAAATGGTTCGATCGTAAGAGACTCTTAACAGTAATTAAGATAAAGGGTTAAAATAAACAACTATTTAAATTCCAAAAGACATTGCTCGGCAGCTTCTTCATCGACGTCAGTCAGGCTTTCGAATAAGTGTGGCATACTGTCTGTTACTTTCTTGTGTTTGTATTGCAGCCTTTTCACTTACATACACACTTCTAACGTTTTAAACTTAACATTTATTGGTAAAAATACATATTATTGTATAGACATTGTTACAAATTTCACTTGACAGGTTTATTTTCTACTCATCTGCCCTCTGGCGGAAGCATCATCTTACTATATAGTATATATAAAATACCATATGATCATATATTTCCACCCTCTAGAAGGCAATGACATTTTTCTTTTTTAAACTTAAGTTGGTACCATCATTTAAGTTAACTTATTTTGCAGCGTGTGTGTGATATAGGTTATTTTATACTGATGACAGATTAGGTTTTGTCATTTTGACAAATAATTACATACAAACGTTTCAGTTGAAAAAATAAAAAGTTTAATAATAAAAACAGCTACAATAAATGTTCAAAGTGAGCTCCTTCATTTTCTATGCATAGCGCAACTCTTCGTCTCATATTATTGAAGGTATTCCTTAAATTATGTGGTGTAATTTCCTCACAGACATTTCGGATAGCATTAGTAAGTTCTTCAATTGTATATGGACGATTCGTAAATACTCTATTTTTTAGATGTGGATAAATGAAATAGTCCATAATTGTTAAATCCGGAGATCGTGGTGGAAAGTCTACTATTCGATTATCAAAGAATTCATGCAATAATTCCATCGTTTCTCTTGTCATATGGGCTGTTGCATTATCTTGCTGGAAATATCCCTCGCGGAGCTCATCATCATGTAACTGATTTACAAATGGTAGCAATAAATTATTACGATATCGTTCTGCATTTATCGTATTATTAAAGAATATTGGACCAATAATCCGTCTACGAGAAACAGCAAGCCAAACGCCTATTTTTTGTGAATGCAAGGGTGTTTCAAGAATTTCATGTGGATTTTCACTAGATGCCACCAGATGCGCATCGTTTGTTTATTTATATATCCTGATAAATGAAACCATGCTTCATCGGACCAGAAGGATTTGTCAAGAACGTCATCGTTATTAATCGTACCTAAGAACCACTGACAGTAATTAACTCTGGTTACATGATCGATTGGTAAAAGCTCTTGCACGCAATGAAATTTGTATGGAAATTTTTGTAAGTCTTTTTCAAGGATTCTCTGGCAGGTCCCATATGACAGTTGTGTTTGTTGTGAAAGCTTACGAATCGATTTCTTAGGTGATTGATTTATTCGTCCCTCAACATCTGCTATATTTTCAACTGTCCGCTTTAGTGGTCTACCAGCACCTGGTTTTCGAGACACAGACCCTGTTTCACGGAATTTAACCACTGACTTTTGAATTAATTGCCGCAAACTGTCATATGTTGTTGGAAAATTTGGAAATTCTGCCGAAATTCTTCTATACAAGGCTGCAAGGAGTACGACCATTCTCCATTTTCTAATTTTACACCATTCCTAAAGTATGATTCGATCAGAAAAACTTTATGATTTATTGTAAACATGTTTAAGTGTCAATTAATAAATACATTAATGAAAGATGAGTTTTATTTATCAGAACATACACATAATACCAGATGTATTTTATTTGTCACTACCAACACGACATTTTCAAGAAATAATTTCATGGCTTGCTAGAGGGTAAATATAAATGATCATATTGTACATAGATAGAATAGAATAATAAAATAGAATAATAGAATAGATAAATAGAATATGTAACAATGTCTTACAACAAAATTAAAAGGAATCTCCCTCATTCTGAAGGTTTCCTTCTCTATTTTTACCTTAATAACAGACACTTTGTTGTCAAACAAAAAAAAAAATGTATTCACACCTTTTCCTTATTCACGTAGGAGTACATCAGAGTAGTGTTTTAGGTTAACGTTTCTATTTACGGTATACTAGTGACCTGCCTACAACACGAGTTACACAACAGTTAAATGACGCCGCAGCTCTGTCATCTCATTGTGACCATGAGAAAGCATTCAGAAATTTGCAAAACAACTCTAATATGATCCAAGAATGGCTACAAAAATGGGATATGAAAGAAAACTCATCTAAGTCCGCCCATCTTGAAGGAAACTTTTCCGCCTGTGAAAATTAATAATTGCAACCTGCTTCAAACTGAAGAAGTAAAATATCTTGGCATGCACTTAGATAGAAGGCTAACGTGCAGAAACACATTTTAACAAAACGTAAACAATTAAGTCTAAGACTGAGACAAACGTACTGGATCATGTGTGGACGTTCACAATCATCCCTTGAAAATAAACAAATAATGAATCCCATTTGGACGCATTACATACAACTACGGGGCCGGAGCATTGTCGTGATGCAGGATCCAATCGATATATTGATAAAGCGGCCGTTTTTTCATTAATTTTGCTTTTAGGCTTCCTCGAAGTACATAGTACTCTCTAGTTACTGTCTGATTTCCAGGTACAATGTGATGTTAAATAATGTCCCATTTATCAAAACAAATTAAGTGCATCACTTTAGCAGCGCTTTTCAAAGTTTTCGCCTTCTGCGGTCTTGGACTGTCTTTGTACTGCCATTGCATACTTTGAGACTTTAATTCCGGGTCGTAATGATAAAATAAACTCTCGTCATATATAGTCACATTGTTTACAAACTATGGATTATATTGCAGTTGCCTTTTCCAGTGTCGAAAAATTGTCACTCGATTGACTTTTTGTTCATCGATCATCACTTTTGGAATCCATTTACCGTGACCTTTCAGTACCTTAAATTTTCATGAATAATTTTTTAAAACAATGTCAGAAATTCGATATATGCCAATCTGACGATCATTTTGCCTCAAGTGGTTAATTTCTGGAATTTTGGAATCAATCTGTGCAGCTGGTGGCCGCCCGCGTCGAGCTTCATCTTCCACTGACTCGCATCCGGCTTTGAATCTCTTATGCTACTCAATCACTCTACATCGTGACAAACTATCATGTGGGTATGAAATTTAAATAATTTCAAAAGTTTCAGTTGGAATTTTACCCAACTGAACACAAAATTTTGTGGCATATCTTTGCACCACTCTAATTTGTTCGATGGATACATCAAACACTGACAGTTCAGTAATTAATTTGTAATAAACTTCAAAAGTTAAATCAAGGCCTACTTGAGGATATGTACACTAGAGACGGGGTTTTATGTTCTGTTCTTTGTGTTATAAAATTCTATTTGGTGTTTAGAATTTTTCGTTGCAATCTTTCATTCATTTTCGGGAAAATGATTCGTTTATTGTCATCAGATAAGCTAATACGATCAATTTCGTAATGCATGATGATACTCTATGTACTTATTTGTAACTACTGATTCCATTTTTTAAATTTAAAATTGATTAATTTTTGGAGATTTGACGTCCTCTTGAATATAGCGTTGAAATATTTGCTTTCTGCATGGCACGTCTACCTCGATTGAGGGTCCTCATTCAACTGAATTATAATAATAGGTAAACAGATGGGGCGCACTGAAGTCTAAAATTTAACCTTCGGGTTTTAACACAACCTAACCCACGACCAAAAATTCCCGGAACTTAAACTTTATTTTTTGAATTTTGGCCAGCTTTTTTACCCAACTGTGCTGCATGACGAATTCACTGATACAGCGAAACATTCCAATTCCTACTGTGAGAAATATGATTAATGCCTATAGTAAGTGTAATGGCGATAGAGTGTTATTTCTACAAGACGACGAATTGCTCAGGTTAAACAGGTTTTAACTTTCAGACTTACCAATTCACTTGAATAAGACTAAATTCTAATTTTATTTCGTATCTTATATTTTAAATTAATAGCGGCCAAACAACTAGTATACCTAGTCTAAATTTCTTATACAGTATACTCGATGGAGCATGTTTGTACATGTTAATACCGCCATATCAGATGATGTAATACCCAAATTGTGACCAACTTCATGAAACATATATGAATGAAATACGTAACTATGAGGCTAACTTTATAAAATATAACTGTGAATTATTATGAAAATAAAATCCAAACAAACAAATATTTCAGTTTAAATAAGACATAAATCCGAACATATTCATAGGGAATTTATTTGTGCTGTGAGTAAAATGTGTAGTTGAATAAAGTTTAAAAACAATGCGGCAACAGATATTAAAATAATTCATGCTCTTTAGTTCAACATAAACAAACATTTTGAATATGAATTTTACTACATCTCCAGAGAAGTCTGATATTAAAAATGCACGAAGCTTGTACAGCTCGATTTCATTCGTTTGAATTACTTCGAATGTAATCTTCTTGTCCTGGAATTGTTTTTTTTCTCGATTTTTGAAACTGCAGCATGACTCGTATTGTGCATTATTCCCATTTGAAATACAACTTTTATAGCGCTTTCGCAGTATATAATTTGTCTTTAGAGAAAATGTATATACAAACTTTGAATTTAATATCCTGGATATTTTGTATTAAAATTAATTTATCATAGAGATTTTGCACTGTTTTATTCATAGAAAATTTAAAAAATTTAAATATAAAATTGTTAATTATGAATAAGTACCTACTCATTCATCATGTTTATTTGAAACTGAAAACTTTACCATTGTAATAGATTTGGTCGTCTTTACTTGTTGGAATTTCATTTAATAAAATGCACAAAACACTTGAAATAAAACAAGTGTTAGCATTTCCAAAAATTGTATTAATAAAAATAGGACATGTTGCGCTCGCACTGTGGCTATATAAAAAGCGTTCAAATAAGCTTTGCCTCTAGTAGGCCATTCCTTTAAAAACGTATGATTATTAATAATTTAAATTTGCATTAGTTGTCAATTAGACAGATGCATAGTTGACAAAAATTGCTTTGTAATTTAAAATTGATTCAACATGGTTTTTACTATACAACACAAATCATTCATGCTAGAATCTTATTTTCGAAACGGACGTAAGATTGACGGACAATGGCAGTATTCTCTTCAAGATTGTTTAGAAGAATTTAGAAATGAGTTCCCTAACGTCATCTTTGATTATGACAGTTTTCGGCACACAGTGACACATTCCGTTATGGTTTTCAGAGAAACAGGGAGTGTTAAACAGAAAGAAGGCGCAGGTCGGGCGAAAAAGCGTACAGAAGAGCTAGTTAATAATGTAAGAGAAATTATAAATAATGCACCAAGAACTTCCGTACGAGCATTATCACAACAAGTGGGTGTGTCAATTGGCACATGTCATACAATTTTGAAAAAGGACTTACATTTATTTCCATATCACATGACCTGTTATCAAGAAATCAAGGAAATCGACTATCCCAGAAGAATAACGTTTAGTCAGTGGTTCTTAAATAATTTTGATAATGACCTTCTTGACAAAACCTTTTTTTCTGATGAGTCATGGTTTTATCTGAATGGATATGTGAACTCACAAAATATGAGGATGTGGACTAATGAGAAACCACATAATTTTTTTGTTGAAACCGCACTTCATCCGCAGAAAATTGGTGTATGGTGTGTATGGTGTATGCCATTTATCGAACAGCTTGACGACGAAGAAATAACACAGGGTTACTTTCAACAAGACGGAGCTAGAGCACACACAGCAGGTGAAACAATTAATATTCTGCAGCAATTTTTTCAAAATCGGTTGATAAGTTTAAACACTGAACCTGAATTTCCACCAAGATCTTGTGACATTACCCCATGTGATTTCTTTTATGGCCATTCTTAAAGAACTCAATTTATCAAGTACAGATACCTGATCTTGCAGGCCTTCAAATCAGAATTGCTGAAAGAATTAATGGAATTGACAATGCGATACTACAAAACACTTTTTCCTCCATTAGAAGAAGATGTGAGAAATGTTTCGAACAAGGTGGTGGACACTTTGAACAATTTTTATAAAATTTTGCTTGCTTGTTGGAAATAAACATATTTCATTCACTTAAAAATGTTCGTTTTATTATTTTGACATTGTCATTTCAATCAAATATCTCATCTCATAACCAACAAAATTCCTATTAAAATTAGTAACAAGCTAAGACATAATCATAATTTCCAAGGGCTACTTTGAGGTAAAATTTATTTGAATTCTTTGTATATATATATATATATAAATATATATATAAGTAAAAATTTCATTAACGGGTGAGCGGTCTGTGAAGTAAAAATAAAACTCCTTTATTCCACTCTATATTTCATAACGCATTGGTTACTGCATCAGGAGTGTCTACATGTTTAACAAAACCACAATATATTAAACAATATAACAATAACTAAATATCTCTAATATGTTCAGTTAACCGTTTATTAATACCTCTGCCACTCTGCCACAGAGTGGCAGAGGTATTAATAAACGGTTAACTGAACATATTAGAGATATAAAATATAGTGTTAAACACACAGGGTTCGCGGAACATTGTATAGACCAGAATCACTTACCCGATATAAAGAGCTGTAACCTCATTCATAATGTAGCAAAAAGTAAAAAGTTAAACATATTAGAGATTTTTGAAATTAAAAAAGCCCAAAAACAAAATCGAGTGATCACAAACACGCAATTAGAATTCATAAATACCCCCTATATCGATACAATCTTAAATATCAATTACCCACATTCTCCCACCCATAAGGAACACAGGTATATATGTTAACCTTAAGTAGAGTAAGTTTTAGTTTGAGATAGCTCTTTGATAATGGCCTAATAGCCGAAACAATTGTTAGTGTATCTAATTAAAGAAGTTGTGAAACTAAGCCAAGTGTTTATTTTCGAATAATTAAACAAGTTAATAACTAAATACTTACAATTCAGAGTTAAAATTAAGCAAATAACGGCACTAAACATGTTAAAATTCGTCAAATTTAAAACATCAAATAATATGTTGTTAGTTTGTCGTTATTTTTACTTATACAGTACGGTCGATAATACTTAATAGTCTATATATATATATATATATATATATATATATATATATATATATATGTATATATATATATATATAGAGAGAGAGAGAGAGAGAGAGAGAGAAAGAGAGAGAGAGAGAGAGAGAATTATTTCGTGACCTTTGTATGTTATGGTAAATTCAATTAGTTGGCAATTTAAGGTCTGGTTTTACTTCAAAATGTATATATTTAAAACAATCCTACATGTTTCGGCAAATGATGCCTTTTTCAAGGAATATAAAATATAAATGGCAGTATATTAATGTCATACATATACATTTGTAGTTGCCATGGATAAAGTTATTCAAAGATACATTCTAGTTTAATAATAATAAATCATGCCTTAGTATTCTAAAATAGATAGATAATAGAATAATAATAAATAGAAAGATCTTAAGTCGCTCCACGGGCGCATAGATAATAATAACTCATGTCTTGCTTTTACCTGTTTTTGTTGTCTATCTATGTTGAAAATTCAACTTTAATAATTATATTTTTAGGAAATTATGTTTTACATTAATACGTATCAGTTGGTATTGTGAGTTAATCACGTGACATAATGTTAATGCAAATGGTGGAAATACTCGTATTTATGTTAAATATATGATACAACAAATGTGTGTAATATTGGTTAAAATAGTGATTTTAGAAAGCATAAAACTTTCATGATTATTTGTAATGGGACTTCAATTTCAGGTAAGTTTGACTTTATATACCTTTCTAACTATGAATTCGATTATTATGATACAAAAATCAATAAGGTTATGTCATTATAACGTACAAATATTGATATAAAATAAATATAACTTTATAAACACGTGTATTCCAACGTCTGGGAAATGATTTTCAGGAAATGTTCGGGATCAATTAGGAAGCAGACGGAGTTTGATACTGGTGTGTTTACGGGAATCTGGTCCTTGGAGAGACGCCTACGGTTTTTAAAGGATTTGTCAGTATATGTCAGCTATGCGGTTCCCTTTTATCGTTCTAACGATGCTCGAGTACTCTCTTCTTATATTGGAAACGTTTAATGGTAGGTATATATTAATTTTAATATATTTAATGATATTTTAAGTTTAACAATAATTTTTAACGTCGTTTTTCTAACAACAACCCAAGCAATGCTCTTATCTATTGTTTTTTTATTCCTCGGCCTTCATACGATTTATTTTGGCTTAATAGAAGTATTTAATTTTGTATTTGTTGTTTTGGATTTATTTTATATTTCATGTTCATTAATATTGCCGTTATAATAGATAATATTAATTATAAAATAGGAATTCTGTTCTTTTAGATGCCTATTAATTTCATATGTGTGTCCGAAACAATAGATGATTCCCGCGGTAAGTTAATTCAAATCAAAAATATTACGGTCGATAGAATAGATTTCCATATGATATTAATATTAATAATTAAGTTAATTATTTTCGGATTTATAAATAAATTAATGAATTTTGATAATATAAAAATAACAAAAATTATTCCAAATAAATTTTATAATTAAATACGCGGTATTAACTTGTTTAATGTCTTACACTGTAAATGCATGGTCTTCATTCGTAATTCTAAATCTAACGCTTATTTCTAATATTTACATTCTTTTTTTCCAGTTTCTGGTAACAAGACGAACCATATCAATGTATATGTATATATATATATATATATAATATTTTCGTGACCTTGGTATGATATGGCAAATTCAATCAGTCGGCGATTAAAGGTCTGGTTTACTTCAAAGTATATATATTTTAAAAAAACCTATGTTCACACCTTGCTATCTATTTTTTGGAATACTAAGGCATGTTTTATTATTATTATTGGAATGTATCTTTGAATAATTTAAACCATAGCAACTCAATTATTTGACATTTATATTCTGTCATTAATATTTTTTATATCCTTGACAAGGCATCATTGCCGAAACATGTAGGGTTGTTTTAAATATATGTACTTTGAAGTAATAAACCAGACCTTTAATCGCCGACTTATTAAGTTTACTATATATATATATATATATATATATATGTAGTAGGGCAAGCTTACGCATAAGAATGCCCTAGTTTTGTAAAATACAGACCATTTTAGCTTGTATGTAAATATTAGAAAATAAGAAATTTTTGGAACTGAATTCTTCATCTGTCATATCAATAAAGTTGGTTTCGCGTTTTTAATTGTTCAAAATTAATTCACATATTTATTTATTTTTATCTTTTCATTTGCTTTAGTCATTTTATTTCAATATCTTGTATTACCGAAGACATTTCAAATTAATTGATCAATAACAAATGACGCGTATTTTTTAGGGAAAACTGTACTTATTTGAAATAAATACAGCGGGAAATATCCCAATCAAAAATTAGCATAATATAAAATTACTAACATTCTCATGACAATTATTTATGTACTAAAATAAAATATGTAATTTATGTAAAGTATATGGTTTGAGTAATTAAATTATCATTTTCACTAAAATTATTAGCGAGATTATATTAATACATACAAATTAGACGAATAAGAAGCTAGCATTCGGAACAAACGAGAGTTAGCGTCATTATGTTGTAAAATTCCGAAAACACATCGACGTTTTATTAAGTGCCGCTCTGGAAATAAGTAGAAAAATCATTAAATAAATTAGAAAAACTATACAACGAACATATAAAAATATCACCTGTTTATACAGCTCCTTTTTGACGCATTTTGCGTATCCAGACATCAACCAGTGCCTCATAAAACGAAAATTCCATTTCACCGGGAATAGCATCCAGCTAGACCGAAGCTAAGCGGTGACGCCATCAGATTACCCGCCCAAACCTGTATCCTGCATTTTCGGATCCACAAGAAGACTCCAGACTAACCCATTCCAGTCTATTTCAAACTTAAGTATTACTTCAATCTCCTATAAATTTTGAATATGTTGAATTAGTTCAATTCATAATGCAAAACCTCTATAAAAGATTTTTAAAAAAAGATATACCTTATAGGTACATTTAGAATTAGGATTATTTGATTAAAAACTGGAAGAATACAGTTCCTCTGTTTATAGTTATTTATTTAAAAAGAAGCATTTATGTATATTAGTTAAATTTAATTCACATTCTTTAATTATCTTTGCTTAACCTAGAATTTATTTTATGTTCATATTTTCACGTGACTTGATTCATTTTTATATTAATCCTATTTTTTATATGAATCACTTACCTGCTAATCTATACATCAATAAAATCATTTATATTATCCTTTAACTCAATCGTTTCATTTTGTTGATATTGCATTTAAATTATACAATCACATGTTATTTTATTCACCACTCCATTTGTACGCATTCTTATTGAGTCACCGAACCTACATTATAAGTGTATTTATTATGCACAACAAAAAGAGTCTCATTGTTCTTATAAGCCGGACATTTAACATAAATTAGAGCCTACAAGAAATTAAATAGTAAGAAGTTATTCACATGTATAGCTGTTGAGGTTAAGTATACTTCGTTTTTAAACGATTATTTATTATTTGAATTATACGCATGTAACAGATACAATATTTTAAATAACTCCATGTGTATGTAATATTTGGAAACCATATTTAAATAGATATTTATAATTACTTTTTTTTTAAATTACTTTCCAGCTTAATTATATTAAATCATTTGATTTAGTATCTATTGTACGACCATTTAGCTTTGTTACATTTGACGAACCAATGTGGGCTGTTACCATTTAGCTTTGTTACATTTGTCAGCCCAACTTAGGGGCAATTATAAGTACCTTTTGCATTGTTACAAGATATATATATATATATATATATATATATATATATATATATATATATATATCGGTTTAAAACGTTCTCCGCCGTCTTCCGATGCCTAATCTCCATTGGTCCTTGTATTCCCATAAGTTGTTTTCTAAATCTCTCACTTTTATCTCCTTGTCGATTCTTTCCCTCCAAGTTCTTGTAGGCCTCCCTCTCCTGCGCTTTCCTTGTGGTGTCCATTCAATCACTAGCTTTGGTAGCCGTTCACCTGTCATCCGTTGCGCGTGTCCAAACCATTGAAGTTGTTTAGTTTTGATGTCGTCTACTATAGTATGTTTGACTCCCATAATGTATGTTATTGTCTCATTCTGTACTCTGTCCCTTCTAGATCTACCTGTAACTCTTCTTCAAAGTCCATTTCTGTTACCAGCAAAGCTATTACTGGTTTATCTTTAAGTGGCCAGACCTCAGAGCTATAAGTTGCTATAATCTTAGCAATTGTATTGTATAATAGCATTTTATTTTTTTGGAGATCTTTTCATCCCAGAGAATATTATTTAAGTGGATTATGGCTTTTCTAGCCTCATTGTTCCTCTATCGTATGGCTGTAACCAAGGTACCGTACTGTGACACATGCATTCCCTGTGTTCACCTCTAGACCACATTTACCATATTCTTCGATCAATTTGCGCGTCATGTGACTTTATCAAGGGTAATATAATAAGTGGTGCGCCTTTTATTGATAATTTTTTTGTAATGCCACGAATATCAGCCCCAACGACGAAAATATTTTCCAGTAATTGGGGCTGGATGAGTTGGCATTTCAAAGAAATTATGGATTCTTAAGCCTGCCACGAATTATATTTAGGAGCCTAGTAAAGAGAGTCCAATGTGTTTCGGCGGATGTTCACATAAGATATTAGAAGTACTCGATTATTGTTCAACTATTTAATTAACATGTAACTCCTTTTTAAATTAATAATTACATTACAGGGTTCTGTTGAAAAAATATATGATCCCTTAATTATACACCGTAGTAAGTGTAAGAGAATTTTTAGAATAACTAAATAAGATTAGCACATGAATACAAGTTTTATAGGAAATAACCTATTTATAAAAACCATAATTTGCTTAAAAGTGTCTTGTTATATAATAAATTTTGAAATAATTAGTATTTCTGTACGTTTAGACTTATTTCAAGCAAAATCTGTTACTTTTACACTTACGTAATGCTTTAAAATGTGTAAAATAGTACAAACGCTAAGCTTATAAATTGAAAGGCTAGGAGCTGCGTGTGTGATATGTACTCCGATTACCTTTAACGATTAAGAAAGATTAATCAATAGTTACTTCCTCTCGTGACGAGGAAGTATATATAATAAAAGCTTTGGAATAGTTTACTGGAAAAGTTTGGAATAGTTTATACAAATAGACCTATCAAAATCTTGATAATATTTAAAAATATAAATTCAATTGTAATATTTTGAATCGAAGTAGGCTTTATTTAATGGAAATTCATAATTAATGAAATAAAAATGAAAAAGCAATATTACTTAATTTTCACTTTATTGAGGTAAAATCCCATTACAATTTTATTGTTATTGTACACAGTGTCTTCCGCGGATGGAGTGGTATTTCAAACTAAACCTAAAGCATGTTCACCAATTTAAACTTAAATAAATTATTATAATAAAAATATATAATTATATGGTTCAATAATATGCACTTTATAAACTTTATTACACAAAGCGACCAAAGTTTACTGAGTACAAACATAATAACGGGAAAACCAAAATAAATAAATGAATCAGTAGAAAAATAGGCCTGATACAGGAGAATTGCCGAAATCTATATGATTGTCGAGTAAAAGGTCTGCATTTTTATATTCCAAAATTTCCATAATTTCAAGTAAATTTAAGTTTTGCGATTTATTTTCTGTGTAGAAACTATATACTATTGGCTGTTATTAGAACTAAGATAGAGTGTGTATCGGTTAGTAGATAAGCAATGAGGTTTCGGGGACAAAATCCCATGTATTTTCTTATGGAGCTTCATATCGTAACTCAAGATCATTTGAGCGGTGACGCAATAGCTGAGTAACGCAAAACAGGTATGAACGGGTTAGCCTGTTTATACCTGATCTGATCTGCTTTATACCTGCTCATTACTTATTCAAACCTTTTAATGTTTGTTCGTTATCCCGTTCAAACTAGATATAGAACTGCTCCGAACGAGCACAGACAGGCTAACACGTTAATATTTGTTTTGCATTACTCAGCTATGACGTCACGGATCAAATGACCTTGAGCTGCAAAATAAAATAAGAATGGATTTTGCCCCAGAAACCCCATCGATTACCTACTTTCGTTGTAGATAACCAATGAGCGAGTCAGAAGAAGTTATTGAAGTATCTATCTTTCAGACAGGATGGAGAATATCCTATTCGCGGTACACACATTGATGCTTTACTTGAGAGACATGGCTTCAGGCACTATGTTTGCGACGTGATACATCGAGTGCTACGTTTACGCTGAAATTAATTAACAATCCACCACTGCTCTCTTATATTTACTTTCATGTGACCTCCTGCTGAACTCCGACTAATGATACGAGAACAAGAACTAATATTATGCTGAAATCTCCGATATTACATACTGCTGTGAGTTTTGCTTGATTTAATATGTAAGTGAATGTTTGAGTATGGCAGTTACTCAAGCATATTCTTGTTTTGACTCTGTATAATGTTTGGGTATCTCAGGGTTAACTTTTTAGTTATACTTAACTAGACCTAGCATCCAATGTAAACGTAAAGAAATAATATAACAAGATGTAAATTGTTAAAGTTCCTTTTATTGTTAATTTGTATTTTCACAAGTCATTTTTGGTTTAACATAAAATATCTCATTCTTTACTTAAAACTAAAATATTATTAGAAAGTTTTGTTCAAATTTATTCATGAACAACACGGGTATAGTTTTGAAGTCTTCGTCTTGGATTCGATTGAATCTCTCAAACTATCACGTTTGAGTATTTCACTCACAATAGGGGAGGGGGTATTTTCCCTCCTAACGTTGAGCTCAGTACTCATAGTGAATCTCTATTTTCAAATATGGATTTCTGGCTTCTACTGATATTTGTTTCTAAACCAAGTGTGCTATTCTGCGTCTATTTAAGTGGAAATCTAGTTCCTACATAATAATACGTCTATATTCAGATTGTATCTAAAATTGTACTTTTCGTCTATCAATGAATATTTAATTATAAATCTCAACAGCACAGATATCTTGAGATTATTCATGGAAAATTAGTTCCCACTTACCTTTCTCAAATATCTGCAATAGCTTTACACTTCAGTCGTATATTTATTATTAAATAATTCAAGTTAATAATTCATATGGGTTTTAGAATTATTTATTTAAGTTTTATAGACTCCAATTCTATCGGGCGTAAAGTCTTACTTACTCGAAACCAAGTTCCCCATATATTCTATCAAATCCTTCTTTGTACATAATGTGTATCAGTGATAATTACACAATAATAATTGATATGATAAAAATACTAATTGCAATAATTAAACTGTTCACTCTTATATCGTTTAATTCAAATAAATTATTTAACGTCTAATGAATCAAAGACTTAACGTAGAAATTAACTGTTTTAAATGTTTGAATGTTAAGATCTTTGAATGTTTTGAATTGAATTAAATGAATGTATTGAATGAATATCGAATGAATAGTTTCTTTCTGCCGCGTCCTGGCCTTTTATATGTTGTGGTTTCTGGTTCTTGGAACAGCTTTCCGACCGTGTTTGATTTATTTAACATTTAGTTTTCTTTGGGGTTATATTTTCATTATGACCCCTGGATATCTCTGCCTATTATATGAAGTTTTCTGTTTTTTATCATTGTCTGCAATTATTTTGACTATATACATTCTCATTTGTCGTAATTTATGTATTTTATGCTTTTTATCACGAGAGTAAAAATTTCAGCCAGTTTTGATTCCAGGAACTTCCTTATTTACGTGCCTTATTCCGCAATAAATTCCAGATAATTTTGATTTCGTCTAGATTAAATATTCTCCGGGTATCTCTTTCCCTGTCCTTTTCCCAGTCCTTTCGTATTTATTTCTCTCGCACCTCTAGTCTTATTTGCCTTGACTTTGATCGTATCGTTAAGGCATTATGGGCATGCGTATTCTAGTATACTTTGTTTTTGACCCTGTGTTTGTTTACGTTTTAAACGTTAGTATTTTCAATTTGTTATTTTTAATATAACAAAGCTTTGTTCGCATTTGTTGTGTCTGTTTTCCTTGTTTTCAGATTGTACTGCTCCTGTTCTTGATGTTGAATGGCTTACTCATTTAATTTTCTTATTTTTAAATACCTTTGATGCTTCATGTTTACTAGTCCATTAGGAATGTTGTTCATAAAATGTGAACAAATTGAGGTTAAATGTTATTACTAGTATGACTAATACATAAAGAAAAGATTATTTTGTATCCTTTTTCTACACTTTCGGTACGTTAAGTATGCTTTTCTATCTAAGTAGATTCTAAGTATTTCTTCTTTCTTCTTTCTCTTTCCTTAAGACTTATTCTTGTTTCTTCTACTATTTTTCAATTTTGTTCAGCCTCTTGGGAAGCAGATGTCCAGCTCTCGCACCATCTCTTGGGAGGTCGGCCTGGAGGTCTCCTTGAGTTCGGTTTTTCGTTCTTTGACCATTTTGCCCATCGATCCCCCGTCATTCGGTCGACGTGGTCTCGCCAGTATCTTCGTCTATTTCTCGTGAATTGCACCACGTCTTGAATTTTAAGGTCTGTTCGTATATCCCTGCTTCTTACATGATCTCTCAAGCGTACTCCTTTGATATTCCTTAAGGTCCTCATCTCCGTTGCTCTCATCATGCTCTTCGTTTTTGTTGTGTCTGCTCACCGGTCTTACGGCTGTTTTATATATGCAGACTTTACTTTCGGTGGACATGTATTTATTCCTCCATATGAGGTCCCTTAGGTAGCCAGTAATCTAAGTATTTAATTATGTAATTCTAAAATTTACGATAAGCTTAAGACTATTTACATGTCGTTAAATTATTTACATAAAGTTTTTAATACAAATTTGGAATGTTATGTGTTAGGTGCATTTTCGAAGACACGTCTGTT
The DNA here is from genome assembly GCA_935421215.2 of Melolontha melolontha. NCBI lineage: Eukaryota > Metazoa > Arthropoda > Insecta > Coleoptera > Scarabaeidae > Melolontha > Melolontha melolontha. Next base: position 75,646,945 of record OW285235.1, read on the forward strand.
GATTTCTTTTTCATTTGTTTATGCTATTCAGGTTACGTTTTATTAATTCATACCTCATTAAATACTATTTTTATTTTATCCTCAAGAAGTTAATTTCACAGATATATATGTAGATGTTTCGACGAGTATTTTGGTGGTCATTAATAATTGAATTTTAATTTATATAAAAGTTACTAGAGGCTACTATTTTCTTGATTATTGCTTTATTTGTTTTACAGTTAGTATGAATTTCTTTGCATATTACATTTATTTATTTTATTCTTTAATTGGGCAATTTATGTTGTTGCTGCACAAACTATCGTTACATAAGAAAGTATCGTCCTGTTAGTGGATGCATTTTGTTGAACAAAAAAGTTACCATTATTATTATTATTGTTATTACTATTATCTTAAAATAGCTTTATCACAAAATAATTGTGGAAAAATTATAATTAATTAATGATACATTACTGATTTTCTAAATTGTAACTTCCGATATGAGACAGTTACTTATTTGTTTGTATAGATTGTCCTTAAAATACTATAACAAATTTACTTTATTAATTTGTAAATTTCATAATTCACGCACTTTGTGCTCCAACTTATTAAATATTTATAACAGTGTATATTATATGACTTTTCAAAAAAGAATTAAATGCAAAAAATGTCATTTAGATTTATATTTTTTGATGATTCGATATACTATTTTATTTTAATTTAAAATTGATTTTCACATTCGACACATAGTCAGGCCATGTATAGCGAAAATAACAGAAGCCTTTATACTCTTTGCCGTTAGTGTAAATACTAATGTCAAGGGTAGCTCAATCTTTACGCAAAAATGAATATTTGTTCGCATGAACGATCACAGTCCCAACACAAGCTGTCAACCATGTTTCACTAATTGCTAAGATATGGGTACCAGAAGGTTCAACTAAGAGATTTATCTAATTCATTATGGAGTTTCGAAAATTCATTAATATTTGTTACTCGAGAAAAATAGCAAAATTATTGTAAATATTTGCGATACAATAAGCATAACAAATGAACATTTATGAAATTCAAAAGGAAAGCCCTTAATTTATTGATGTGTAGATATAATTTATTATCGACTTATGTATTACTTGTATAATATAATAAGTAACAGTGATAAAATAATATTATGTGCACCAAATACAAAGTCGTGTCAATATCTACTAAATTATTGTATTCACCTTTTATAATTAAATGCACGAAAGCCTATGCGAAGAATATCACACAGATAGAATTAATTGTGACTGTAGAGACGCCTGGATCGTCGTCGATAACATTGCAGCTATCTTATCCTAGAGACGATAGAAGTACTCGTTCTTCTATTTATCTATCTACCTAATTATTTCTTGACTTTTGTATGTTATAGTAGATTAAACTAGTTGGCGATTTAAGATCTGTTTTACTTTGATATGTATATATTTAACATACTCTTACATGTTTCGGCACATAGTGCCTTTATCAAACAAATTTAAAATATAAATGACAGTATATTAATGTCAGATTTATATATCTGTAGTTATCATGGCTAAAAACCAGTAATTTTGTTTCTTGTATAAGAGCGAATTTTTTTTTCAGTAAAAAATTCGATTAATTTGCTTCGTATATGTAGAAAGCATTTATTTCACTTCACAAAAATGCAATTGATTTGCGCAAATTTGCCAACTACAGGCACAATATATTATTCGTTCTTAAAGCAATTTAAGGTTTTTCCCGTGATTCGAACTTCAGTCCCTTAATAGCTCAAGGGTTAAGAGCGTGGTCCGACAAACCAGAGGACGCAGGTTTGAATCCCGTATAAGGTAAAAAAATCGATTAGTTAGCGTCGTATATGTAGAAAGCATTTATTTCATTTCTATTTTCCAGAATTTGTTTTAAAATATCGTAGTCTTGTTTTAAGTGAACGCTGTATGTTACAGGCAAAGATAGATGTATGTTACCGTTATGGAGTAAAACTGCCTTCAAACTTCATTTTCATCCGTCAATAAATAGTCTCCCCTCTTTTGGCATATATCTGTGACCTAATTAATCCATCAATATTATTACAGAAAATTAAACCATCTTCTTTTGAATAAAAGGTAGCTAAAGAAATGTGACGCTTTCGATAAGTTGTAATTTTAACGTCAGTTTGCAAGATTTCAATGTTTTAATTAACAAAATCGTTAATTCTTATTGACTAATTAAATGTGGTTCTGTAATTGTTTGATTTCGAATTTCCTCTTCACTAGAAGTGCCTTCGCTCTCTTCTACCATAGAACTCGATGAACGCGACGAATTAGAAAATCCTTCAGGTACTGGAATGTCTGGAGAATGTGGTAGCAGCATTGACACTGATGATACATTAGCATATTTTACGGAGTGTTTTGATTTTTTTAAACTCTTCACAGTTGTAAAACAGAAGTAACAATCGTTTATGTGATTTTCGAGTTCACGCTACTGCATTGGTACAACAAAAGACATCTGTTTTACAGTACTCTTGCGCCAACCCGTTAAATATTTATAGCTCTTTAAACAACACACTTTAGGCAGCCACGGTCTGTCTAGATGTTTAATGCAGTCTTAAAATAAGCTTTGTAACACTTCTCAAACTAAAATTGAAGAAAAAATGGGCTTTTTTCACTTTTAGGAATAACTTGACCATAAACATAACAAAATAAGTTAGGAGTTTTGATGACTTTTGTACACAGAAATGATATATTTTGATCAGAATAATTGAAACATACATGAGTAGGTAAACCCCACCAGTTTTGTATAATACAAAGGTATTTTTAATAATATAAAATATTATTAAAAATCTGGTGTGAAGAACACAAATGCAGGTTCACTATTAATATTTTCTGTGAACGTGTCCGAATATATCCTATCCCCAGAGGATAGGATATATTCGGACACGTTCACAGAAAATATTAATAGTGAACCTGCATTTGTGTTCTTCACACCAGATTTTGAATAATATTTTATATTATTAAAAATACCTTTGTATTATACAAAACTGGTGGGGTTTACCTACTCATGTATGTTTCAATTATTCTGATACATTACACATGCGGTTAAGCCGTAGTATGAGTGAAGGCACAAACAAAATGCATTTTCTAGAGAGTTGGCTGTGCTAACCTTTGGAAGGGCGTCGTTACTTCACATTAATTATGTGGACGGTATGCGAGGTACTTCGGCTGTCAGACAACAGGTAGCGCCGAATTTACTTCTGCGCTCAGTCTGGATAATTACGGTGATAGGGCGAGGTGGTTCTTTTCTGTGAATGTGTCTGGAAATATCCTTTCTCCAGCAGGGGCGTACCGATGAGCTTGTAGAAAAGCGAAATACGTATCTACGTCTCTGGGGATAGGATATATTCGGACACGTTCACAGAAAATATTAATAGTGAACCTGCATTTGTGTTCTTCACACCAGATTTTTAATAATATTTTATATTATTAAAAATACCTTTGTATTATATATTTTGATAACTAACCTCAAACAAATGTTGCGGAAAGTAAACAAAGTAATATTTCCGTTATCCATCTTTTGGGTAAGTTAAGAGAATTAACACAAATACGCGGCATTTTGTAGATTTATGAGTAATCTAATTGTTTTGAGGACTTTTGTACACAGAAATGATATATTTTGATAACTAACCTCAAACAAATGTTTCGGAAAGTAAACAAAGTAAACGTCTTTTGAGACGTGGTGTCTAAATATAAATTTGTTTTCTGTTGTTTACTGGATATACCTAATACGAATTTACCATTCGAGATATCGATGATTTTTTTGGTGTTGATTTTTTCGTGTTCCACTTGTCGCCTTTTTTAACTTTACGAGATATTTTACACTTTAGTAAATATTAAATATATTTTTTTTATAAAACGTCATTAAATTTTAATTTTCCTAATTATCGAAACGTCATACAGGACAGTCTGAGGTTTCCAGTAACAAATTGTGAAGATAATTAATTATACTAAAAATTAAAACATCCTGCCTTTCTCTAATACAGATCGCGATCAACTAATTAATCACTATGAAATGAAGGGATCAAATGTTGCGCTTAAAAGGTGTGTACGTTCATTTAAAATTCATACCTTAAAAATATCTCAGACTTTATTATTTGGTGATAAGATCGAATTTCAATTAAATAACAATTTACGCGTATATTTTCAAAGAAATTTCGCTTGTTATAAACTGAATTTCACTTTTCCTTCTGTATTGTTTTTTCCTTAAATGATATTCTCGTCTTACGTAAATATCACTTTTAATTATCGTCAGTGTTTGCTTTGTAATTAAGTTCTTTCTTTCAGGAGTTAATTAACAAAAAAATCGAAGAGTTATTTCAAAATTCCTTTTTTAAATATTATTTTGATGTATCCAACTGATTTTATTATCACTTACTGTTTTATAACATAACACGGATGCATGTTTAAAATTTATGATTTTTACTTATCTTTTATGAGAAACATATTCAATATTAGCGTTACATAAATAAAATAAATAATTATTTATTTTCTAAAACAAAAAATATTTTCAAGGGTAGTATAATAAGTGGTACCCTCCACTTAAAAAGCCGGAATTTGAACAGTGTTTCAAAAATATTAGTTCTGCGTTACGTTATAGAGGGCAGACGAGTATATGTTCTCGTTTATTATTTACATTTTATTGAGATTATATTAGCCTGAGGTGTTATACAGATATAGAACAAAAATATATATATTGAAATGGGACTGATAATTGATTGTAGAGATGATAATCGAAACCCCACAGTTGCGTGCAAAAATGAAATGGGAAATTGTCCTTCAAGTGGGCGTTAAATGAAGTCGGGTTACAAAATTGAAATGATGGTTATGATGTTGTTAATAATATGATTATAATTATAAGTTGTGATTAATAAATAAGTGAATATTGATCGAAATAATGCTTTCAATATACAAAAAGGTTCAAGTATATCAATACGTTATGCACGTATTACGCATTTGTTATAAATGTAACAGACATGCAATATACATATCTGTAACTGTACACATGGCCAATACACCTCGTATTTGTATTACATTGCTTCACTAGCTTGACTGATGACGCCTATAGATGGCAGAAACACGTGTCTTAAGCAGAAGTAAATGCTGAAAATACGAGGTATATTGTCCATGTGTACAGTTACAGAAATGTATATTGCATGTCTGTTTCATTTGTAAATGATTCCAATATTTAAATATTTTTATATTTCTATTATCAGCTGATCTACTAATGACAGTACTTATGTCAATTCAAAGAGGGTGCGGTTAGACTTGTATAATAATTTGCATGCAGCTCAAAATCAAGGTAGATTAAATGAATTATCGTAAAACTTGACTTCAAGACATGAATAAAGAAAATACTACAAATACGATTTAAAATAAAGTACAGTTTTTTTAACGTAAAGAATTCGATAATGATACAGGAAACTACTATTATAGGGATGTTAGTTTGTGAAGTTTACGTAACCTTAATTAGATCAATATTTATATCAATAACTTGCACGAGGTTATGATATATAATTCTATTATTAATCTAAAGTTTACAATGACAATCGGATAAATGGTTACGGTAAGTTTAGATATATTTTAAATAAGGATTATGATGATCTATGAAATATTTTAAATGATTTTTTAGAATATTCAAATAAATGCTTTATTTAATATGAGACGCTTTTTTTAGATTAAAGAAATTAGTTAATTACAAGGACCTGTGATCTTTGGATGTTTTCTCGTCGGGATAGGATCAGCGAATGGCTTCTGGAATCGGTAAACATTCAGAATAGATAGGAATTGAGGTTAATCTCCTAATTAGATTATGAGTTTAGGAATTTCGGTTTTCCAAGAGATATTATGTATTTTAGCCCTTTTTAATGGATATTCTCAGTTATTTTAGTTTTCTAGTTATTTTGATGTTCTACTCCAATATCAATAGGTGCCTCCTATTATGATGATTAACTTGATAAATTATAAAACAGTACTTGCTCTGGATTTCCTATTCCAAACTGATAATATAATTTATTAACAGTTACAATATAAAATTACTTGGATTTAACTGCTTCTTACTTGGCGTTATTAATTTATTCGGAGCTAGATAAATTGTCGACGCGTTCTATATCAAATCTCGGAAAAGACGCTCTTCGTCACTAGTTTTTAATCCAGCAAAATTTTGCTGGATTCCCCAAAAAAACGATTATCCCTTCCATATATATATATATATATATATATATATATATATATATATATATATATATATATATATATATATATATATGTGTCATCTCTATTTACTGACTAACCCACTTAATATTATGCTTATTTACTTAATGTCATGCTAACTTATTTACATACATAGACTAGAATGCGGAAAGATGCAGTAATTAAATGAGGACGTGTTCAGTTAAATAAGTATTATATTGAATATGTAGAAATTGGTGTCCTACTTATTACAATATAATTATGTGTTATTTTTCTATTATGTAAAATTCGACTTTAATGGTATTTTCTTTCGCATTCTTTTCTCATTAGTTTTAGGTTTGCAATTCTATTCTATTTTGTTTACTGTATAAATAATTACTATCTGTAATTATTTTTGTTCACTGGTTGTATTTTATATGGATATTTAATCTGTTAAAGAATAAATAAATAATTATTAAAAACAACATTTACGAATATTTGTCTGATTTTTTAACATCTTATTTGAGAAATACCGTATCTATAAATGATACAAGAGTATATATTTTTGTATGAAATACAATGGCGCCGTATTACAAATAAACAAGGTAGATGGATTTAGTAAATTTATCTCAACAATTTTAATTCAGAAACGTCGTGTTTGACTTGATTGAATAACATTGTCAGAAAAAAGAAAACGCGTTTATATTTCTGAAGAATACCATTGGGATAGACCGATTTTCAAGGGATTACTATTGCTATAAAGGCCTGTAAAACCCTCAGGAGTAAATCCTTTTCAAGAAATACCATAAAAATTCCTTCTTTAAAGTTCGATTTAGTGATTATAGAATGTTTCGCTTCTTATTTGGCGAAAGACGATTTTAATGAATATCGTTTATTCATGAGCCTATGTATACTAAGACATTTAAAAATACTTTCATTTTAAGAAGACTATTCAGACTGTCAACCTGCTTTTCATTACTGCCGTACAACTGAAGTCAATAAATTATTAAACATTTTTTTACGTTTCCCTAAAGAAAGTGAAAGAATTTTTCAATTTTTTTTTTCAATATACGGGGTGTGCCACTAGTGTGTCGGCAGAGTTTGGCGTGAAAACTAAAAACATGAGATTTTATGTACGTATACAGCGGATATTGTAAAATTATTTACGAGTATACAGGGTGTTACAAACTCCAGCATCCACCCAGATTTCTCAGTTTAAATGGATTGCTATATTTTTTAGCAATTATTTCGATAGCCGCTTAAATTATCTTTGCAGTGATATATATAGTCCGTCTTATATATATATATATATATAGAAAGTATCCGGAATTTATTATTTTTCTAAATTTTAATATATTTCTTTTTTGTTACATCCTAATACAAAAGTAATGCATTAAGTAGGTTGTAGCGACAGTAGGCCATGGCCAAAATCATATTACAACATCAGCTGTCAAATATTGTTGATTGTTAACAGTCTTAATATTTGTGAAATAATGTCGCAAGTAGAAAAAAGAATGTTGGTGGAACATTTGTATGGAAGAGGTGTTCAAAACGTTCAAAATTAGTGCAATTGACTGAACTCGGAAAAAGTGCAGTATATGAGACAACAGAGAGGATAAGAAATGGGAGAGATATGAGCCATGGACCAGTTTCCGGAAGACCGCGTAAGATTATTGGAAAAAATCAGAACGCTTTAGTGACTTTAAGACGACAAAATCCACGCCTAGGGTTTCTAAAACTGGCTAATAGATTTGGAAATCAACGTCAAATAAGAGTTTGTCCAGAAACCGTCCGCATTTCGCTGAAAAAACATGGTTATTTAAAATGAAAACCAAAAAATGTCCTTGTGATGACACCTCTACTAAGGCAACGAAGAATAGATTTTTGCTAACGTTTTCAAGACGATAATTTTATTGATTTTTTTTTTTTTGTTATATATCTTAAGTTATTTAAATATCAATTACATTTAAATATCATATACATTTGCTTATCATGCTGACTGTTCCGTGTTTTGATTCCTGTCTGGTTGTCCGAGTAGGTTTTCGTGGTTTTCCATCTCGTTTAAGGCGAATGCCGACAACTTTGCATCTTAAGACGCTCCACGGGCGCATACATAATAATAACTCATGTATTGCTTTTTCCCGTTTTTGTTTTGTGCTGATGTGGTCCTCTACTGGGTTTTAGCCTAGTATATGCGCTACCAAACTCTAGGGGGGTCTGCCCGATGGGCAGACAGGTGCCATTCCGCCTTTCCGGCAGGAGAGAGGAACCAAGCTACGCGGCGCAAAACACGGCGCCGCGCAATGCACACACCACTAGCACCGGTCCTGGGCGGCAACCTAGCTAGGCTGCCGTTAACAGCACACACACGTTCGACGTGTATGCAGTGCCCCCGCATTGGCGGAAAACATTAAGATGGCACAAAGTGTGACCGTCGTCGACCGAAGTAGCTGCTAAGAGTGTTCGCCCGGGTGGCGATGAGCAACCCCGTGCAGGGCGTGCTTCGCTGGTCTGCGCCTTGCCTCGATGGGGCGGGGGTCGGGCCTTCGAAGTACTGCACGGAAAAGTAAAGAAGTTGCCGGGAAAGGGTTGGCGGCCCTGTGCAACGGCTGGTTATTCGATCTGTCTAAATTTATGCGACCGGTCACTAAACACACGCACGAGCGCGCCAACATACAAAACCCTACACTTACGCGCTCACACAAACACAAAACCACACACCCAGAGAGAGACGCAAGCTGCCAGCAGCAAGCAACACACAAGTTCATACCCAGAAAGAGACACAAGCTGCTAGCAGCGGACAACACATATGTTCACACCTTGCTATCTGTTTTTGGAATACTAAGGCATGATTTATTATTATTCAATTGGAATGTATCTTTGAATAATTTTATCCATAGCAACTCAATTATTTGACATTTGTATACTGTCATTTATATTTTATACCCTTGATAAAGGCATCATTGCCGAAACATGTAGGGTTGTTTTAAATATATATACTTTGAAGTAAAGCCAGACCTTTAATCGCCAACTTATTGAATTTACTATATATATATATTTATATATATATATATATATATATATATATATATATATATTATGTGTAGTACTAAATTTAATGCTTTAGTATTTGTATGGTTTTATATTTTACATTTGACTATCATTCTTTTTATACTCCTATTTACACATTTTATGATAATTTATGCAATAAACCACTATATTTTATATAAACTGTTATATTATATGAGTACATCTTAGAGTAAAATAACGTTTAAAGAAATTTAAGATTATTAGTACCTAACAAAATTTATACATATGCGTTTTATGTTATGCGGTTAAGGGATGTGAAAGCATGGAATATTATTATCATAGCTATTATTATATAAAATATTTAATTAGTTACATTTACTAGGGGATTGTTTAGAGAAAAAGGTATCAAATAATCATATAAAATATAATGGTAATGGAACCAAAAATTTCATCACGTACAAACACACATTTTAAGTTTTATGAAGAATTTGATGAAGTATTGTGTACTTCAACTGTGCTAATTCGTCAAGAAAACGACGTTATTGCGAATGTCAACTATCATGACATAAATAAAAATTTCTTGGAAATATAAGACGGTGACACTCAAAATTATGTCTTTCCTATATTATTTATCCTTTCACACGCACATTTTTATGAACGGAGATGTGTGAAATATTAGTGAGCTGCACAGATTGCGACAGAACAATATATCTTTCGGTGGACATATATTATATAGAAAATATATGAAATATATATATATATATATATATAATTTAAAAGAAATTATCGACCGTAATATATTGAATAAAATAAATTAAAAGCGGGCAAGCGGCCCGTCAATTAAAAACTCATTTATTAATTATCCCTATATTTCGCAACAACTTTGTTGCTTCTTCCTGAGATACTACAAGATTAATAAGAAATAACATAAAATACTGCAAAATGTAGAGTTCAAAAAAATAATAAAAGTGACGTACAAGGACAATAAAATTGATTAGATTTAAAACAAAAAAGTAACTATAGATACAAGCCTTTAAAACCTTTAAAAAAACATGTATATGTAAAAGTTAAAACATGAAAAATAAAAAATATAAAACGAAAGATATAGCAAAAAAACTAAAGTCACAAGAATATAAAAAAACAATGCATTGTAAATATAACAATATAAGGATCAAATAACAAAACAATTTTAGATTGTCAACGAACCATCAAACCGAGTATATTAAAATAAATTATACTTACCCCGTTAGTATCAGATCTATAATTTACGTAGTTTGTGTCTCTGTTAATGTGGACCATTTCTAAAAAGGGTCTTTCTTTATGATTATTTTCAACGTCTAAGATCTTAGCGTCAACAAAATTGAATGTATGGTCACAATCAATTGCATGGTCCACCAATGCACAAGATCTCTTTCTAATATGGACATCACTTTTATGCTGTGCGATGCACTGTTCCAGCCATTGTAATGTCTGACCTATATAAACGCCACAACAATCCGAACATGCTATCCTGTAGACAGCATGACTATTTAAAAAGAACTGTGTTATGTCTTTCATCTTACTATACAACTTCTTCAAAGTATAGGTGTTGTATTTAGCTATTTTAATGTTATTAAATTGTTTGATTTTTATCATTTTTTACATACAGATGACTCTGCTAATCTTTTCAAATTTGGATACTTTTAATTTCAAACACCAACAAGCTTTAAAGTAATATTTTGAAATGCATTCAAAGTTTCGAATACAAATTATTCCCTCTTCTACGAGGGCGATTCGTAAAATAAATTCCGTTTTTGCCTAGTGAGAAAAGGAGTGGGGATATCGGCGCGATCGTAGCACTGCAGTGTATTCTAGTTCAGTGTAGATCTAGTAGTGCTTGTGAGAGAAACATTCGGAGATTCTTTCATTCTTTCGTGTTATTTTGGTCGTTTAAAATGTTTACTGCAATTGAAAATCCTGCCGACGGCTGTTACCGGACTTCTGTGTACAAAGAATATGAAGGCTTCTGAGATTCATCGTGGACTTCGTTCTGTATGGTGAAAATGTTTTGAGTGACAGTATAGATAAGAAGATGGTGTTGTATCTTTCGAGAAGGACGAACTAATATCCATGGTGAAGAACGGAGCGGAAGACCAATTGTTGTGACGAACGGCCTTGTGGCAATGTCGAAGAAAGGCTTCGTTAAAATCGGTGATTCACAATCACAGAACTGAGGGTCTTTTTCCCTCCCAATGTACAGTTTTTACAATGTTGTTACTGAACATTTAGGTTGCCACAAATTTTATACACGATAGGTGCCAAAACTTCTTATCGAAGACCATGAAACAAAGATGAGAATGGGATCAGCACTAATTTTTCTAACACGTTACGATGTTGAAGGTGAAGATTTCCTAGGGCACATCGCAACGGGTGATGAGACTTGGGTCGTCTACGTCAATATTGAGACAAAATGGCAGTCAATGCAGTGGGGTCGTTCTAAACTCGACTACGAGAAAGCTTTTAAATGTCCTCAAACTTTTGGGACAAAAGAGACGTCCTTCTTGTAGTCTATGGAACGCATGGCTTAAATAGCAGGCGGGAGAGTTCGATGAAGAGGGTATTAAAAAGTAGTTGCATCGCCATGACAAATTTGTGAATGTTAAGGGCAACTAATGTAAAAAAATAGCTGAATGTAGTGGCTTTTAATTGTATATAAAAAGCTTTTCATGTATTGGTGTTCTTTTTAGTAACCAACTATTTCTCAAAGTTCTCGCCATTCTGTACAATAGACTTATCCCATAATTTTGTTCACTTGTCATAAATATCCGAGAAACTATTTTTTGAGAGTCTATTTAGTATAACCGCGTTGTTGAAAATTTTCGACCTCTTCATTCTTTTTTGATTTCAGGAAACAAATAGAAGTCACATGGAGCAAGGTCAGGTGAGTAGGGAGGGTGAGCCATAATTTCCACACCCAGCTCTTCAAGTATTCGTTGACAAATCGCCGATTTGTGGGCTGATACATTGTTGTGATCCAACCGATGTCCTGATAAAGCGGCCGTTTTTTCATCAATTTTACCTTTAGGATTCTTCGAAGTACTTTAGAATAGTAGTCTCCAGTTACTGTATGTTCTCTAGGTACAATGTGATAATAAATAAAGCCTGGTTTATCAAAAAAAAAATAAAAATAAGTGGATCACTTTATCGCTGCCTTTCACAGTTTTCGTCTTCTGCGGTTTTGGACAGCTTTTATGCTTCCATTGTATACTTTGAGACTGTAATTCAGGGTCGTAATGATAAAACCAACTCTCGTCACATGGAACCACATTGTTTAAAAACTGTGAATTATATTGCAGTTGCCTTTTCCGCTGTCCACATATTGTCACACGATTTGCTTTCTGTTCACCGGCTATTACTTTTGTAATTCATTTTGCCGCGATTTTTCGGTAGTTTAAATCTTGAATAATTTTTTGAGTGGAACCATAAGACAAACTAACAATGTCAGAAATTTGATATAAGCCAATACGACGATTACTTTCGATCAAGTCGTTAATTTCTGCAATTTTTGAATCAATCAGTGCAGTTGGTAGCCATGCGCATTGAGGTTCATCTTCCACTGATTCACAACAGTCTTTGAACTTCTAATGCCACTCAAGCGGTCTGCATGTGATAAACTATGATCTGGGTATCCAGTTTTAGTAATTTCAAAAGTTTCAGTTGGAGTTTTATTCAACCGAACACAAAATTTTATCGCATATCTTTGCTCCACTGTCATTCTTTCGATGGGTCTGTCAAACACTGACAATTTAGTAATTAATTTGTAATAAATGTCAAAAGTTAAGATCAAAGCCTACTTGAGAATAAGGAGATTAGAGATGGAGGCTTCATGTTTTATTGTTTGTGTTGCAAAATTCTAGTTGTGAAAGAAGTTATCGCACCAGTCTCGTTATATTTTTATATACCCTCGTAATTGTTAAATATAAAATGATTTAAAAAATGTATATAACCCCTTACCACAATTATTAGTCGTATCCTAAATACGTATTTCGACAACTAAGTTGTCATCATCAGTAGGTAAAAACTACTAATTAAAGTCACACGGGGCACAGTAAAGTAAGATAAACGCTTCCGCACAACTACTATACACTGCAACCCTGTAAAGACTAAATTTACCATGCACATCTCAAACTACGAGACAAAACACTTGCCTCTTAGAAAAGGTTTTAAACATGTGTTAAAATATCGAACAAAGGGACGGCAAAAATTCTTCTCTAAAGAAGGCGCCTACTAAAAACGATTTTAAAGCTACGGTGACCTACTAATAAACTAAATGAAACACCTTATATTTCCACAAAACACTAGTCTATTTAACTGTATGAGCATTTCATGTGCAATGTACAAATTAATAGTTATTATTTAAACGTGTTATTTCGAGTACGCAGGTAGTGACAAAATCTATATTGGGTAGGAGTGTAAAAAATTTTCCATTAACAAATGGTTAAAAGTCGTATATATATAGTAAAGGCCGAACTCTCATTGCAAATTCTGAGAAAGACAAAATTAAGAAGGGGCGTTACATGTGAAAAACCAGACATCCGGCTTGTTGTATTATATTAAATGAGAATCAATTCTCGTGAAAAGGGTCTATGAATAATTAGATATTGTAGGTGTATAATTTAAAAGTTAATTATAAATAGGTGACAATGTGTTATATTAAATGAGAAACCATTCACGTGAAAAAGGGTCTAAGAATAATTAGATATTATAGGTATATAAATTTAAAAGTTAATTATAAATAGGTGACAATGTCCTAGTTAAGGAGTTAAGCAATTTAGTATAATGTATAGAATTCACGGTAGGCTCTGGGTGTGTTAAAGAGGTAATTTTTTGCATATTAAATGAGAATTCAATTCACGTGAAAAGGGTCTATGAATAATTGGATATTGTAGGTATATAATTTAAAAGTTAATTATAAAAAGGTGACATGTCCTAGCTAAGGAGTTGCGCTATTTAATATAATGTATAGAATTCACGGTAGTCTCTGGGTGTGTTAAGGAGGTAATTTTTGCATCTTAAATGAGAATCACTTCACGTGAAAAGGGTCTATGAATAATTGGATATTGTAGGTATTTAATTTAAAAGTTAATTATAAATAGGTGGCATGTCCTAGTTAAGGAGTTAAGCAATATAAAATAATGTATAGAATTCACGGTAGGCTCTGGGTGAAACATGATAAATAATTTAATAAACAAAACACCCGGTACATCTGTTCCATAAAAACGCGAAACATTTTACGTTTCGTGAAACAAACACACCGAGTGCTTCATTCAACAACCATTGTTTAGGAGGTACTTGCATTATTTCACGTGTATGGATTCCCACATGTCTATATTTCTGATGTTACATCCCCCACCCACTTATAAAAATGTGAATAGACAGCTGAACGGTATTGGAGATTTATCGCTATTCAAGGAGGTATGTTTATTTTTCGCGATAAATATACTTTCGTAAGCATCAAGTTCATGGGCTTTATTAATTCCTTTTATCAATTTCAAACCTGTAATCGGTACATTGTGTAGTGTGTTCAAAGCGTGATTTGCGACATTTGATTTATCCGGTCTATTGTATTTGATATGTGCTATGTGTTCTTTAAAACGTGTTATTATAGGTCGTTTAGTTTGGCCTATATATTTCAAATTACAATCCGCGCAACTAATTTCATAGATCCCTGATTTCGAATTGGAATTAATTTTATCTTTAGTATTCCCTAGCAGACTTTTGATGGTGTTTTCAGACCGAAATGCTACCTGGAGACCTCTTTCTTTCACAATTCTATTAATGTTTTTCGTGACAGGGTGGTATGGTAGACATATGTACTTTTTCTCTTGGTTATTTTGGGGTATCAAACTCGTGGATTCGCGGATCGTATTTTTTATTTTAGTTTTTCTAATTAATTTATTGATTATTTCTATGTCAAAGCCATTGTATGTCGCAATATTTTTAATGAAATCTAGTTCTGTTTCATATCTCTCTTTTGTTAACGGAAAATTTAGTAACCGATTGACTAAAAAGTTAATGGAAGCTGTCTTATGTTGATAACTATGATTTGAATCCGCGGTGATGAATCTATTAACGTTGGTTTCTTTCTGTGTTTATTTCTAATCAGTAAAGTATCTAAAAATGATATCTTGCCGTATTGTTCCTTTTCCACCGTAAATTTAATAGTCGGATATTTCAAATTTAATTGATTAACAAACATGTCTAATTCGCATCTCCGTGTGTCAAAAATCGCAAGAATGTCATCTACATACCTAATCCAGACTTTAGGGAAATATTTAGCGTTGTTTTTGAATTCTACTTCAAATTGACTCATGAATAAATTGGCTATGAAAGGAGATAAGCAGTTACCCATAGTTGTGCCTTGTTTCTGTTCATAAAATTTTTCTCCTACTTGGAAACAATTCTGCGCCATGCACAGAGTTGTCAGTCTCATGTATTCTCTTATTTTTGAAGGTTCAATGTTGTTCTTGTGGAGCAAGCTTTCTAAATATTTCATAGTCTCTGGAATAGGTACCGAGGGAAATAACGACGTCACGTCGAATGAAACTAAAATTTCCCCGGTTTCCAGTTCACAGTTCACAATAATTCTTTTACAAATGAGTATTATGCATTGTTTGCGCAGATTTACTCTGATTTTATATTATTTTCAGGTCGAGATCATTAATGAAATTTTCCCGGTAGTCATAAAATATTAACATGCAAACATAGGGATTTACCAAACATCAGCATATTCGGTGTTATTGTTGTCGGTTTTATCAATTATTAATGTTTGATCGAATTTTGTGGATGTTTTTAATTAGTATCCTAGTTTTAAATATTGTGTGTTAGTTATGTCTGTCATTATATGCAAATTGTACCTATGTGCGACTGAAACAAAATATATTTACATTGATCTTTCGTACTACAAAAATACAAGAAAATTTCCACAAGTACATACATGTAACAGCTGGGCTTCAATGTCAAGGTAACTTCAAATGGTTCATTATGTTTTCTCCAAAGACTCATTTCACTTGCGTTGATACCCGACTCGAGAACGCACAAACATAGAGACGTACATGTGTATACACTGTTTGCTTAATGAAATCGTCGAAGCAATCATGTGCCTACCGTCATTACCATTTCAGATCTATCAAGCCCGTATATTAATATCCCGAGATGAATTGACTTGAAATTGAATTAAATAATTTCGCATGCATTTACCTCGATGATTGTCAATAACGGTACCATTAATGGCTGAATAATTGAAAATGTGAATCTGGTGTAATTGTACTATGGCAGTCTTATTGATATTATATACAAATATTCAGTTCACCACTCAGTGTAATTTTGAATGATTAACACGTATTTTGAGATTATTAGAAATTGGTTATGTACTGTAGCAAGTACCGTCGACATATTTTATGTTCTTCCAGTTTAGCAAAGTACATACATATACTCCAGAGTCACTTACTTTTTGTATGGTATCAAAACAAGCTTTAAGAAAATGAGTTGTATTAATTTGATTGCAATTGCAATATTTTATTACATTTAGATGCGGAATATGATACTTTAAGCAGAGAAAACATTCTTGTACCAATATAAAGTCTAAATATGAATAAATTTCTTTCCATGAAGGTGTTTAAATATATAAGAACATATTCCCAAAGCAAAACATTATACAGTGTTAGGCAAATACGTGGCAAATTCGAATATCTTTGATATGGCTTCTTACATTTTAATAAGAATTTTCACAATTAATTAAATTCAAATCGATGCACAATTCGATGAGTGTTTTATATCCGAATAGGACGTCCGGTTGAGCCGGAAACGATGTTAACTTTTTGATTTTAAATAAATTACAATATATATTTTTACGAATTTCAATAGTGTTCTGTTCTGGATGTTCAGGAATAATAAGTATTGTTCAACTTTTGTTCAACAACGATATAATAAATAAAGATATTTAATTAAAATTGGTATTTTAAAATCATATTTATGTTTAGTAGGCCATGGAATTAAAATTCATTAGTTGACTTAAACTGACAGAATTAACTTTGCAGACATTAATAAAGGTTCAATTAACTGAAAAAGAACGTATTGAAATTATTACAAACACGAGCTTTTCGTTACGGTGCCACTTATTACTAACAAGCTGTACGTCTAGGCGACATTTATTACTAACAAGCGCTCTGGTTGGCCGGCTGCTGTGTATGCTAATAATAATATGAATTATTTAAAATAAAATAATTAGTGGTGCTGGTGAATTATCATCAAAGGTCCAGGACGTGTGCGATAATTCTTACATTCAAGGTTATCCAGAAAGATGTTACCACTCATATGGAACTACCTAATTTTTAATTAAATTTTTTTTTTTTTAGTTTGGAGACAAAATATAGCAACCCGACTTACTTTGGAAGTGAGAAGGAAGGTAGCGTCTTGGATGGAAGTGTTTGAGTCACCCTCAGTAGTAAGAGAAAAATTTCAAAAATGGTTTCAGAAAGAACCTCCAAGCCGTTTAACTATCCGTTGAGTGCATGAAAAATTTGTGCGCACAGGGTCTGTCACTAATGACTGTAAAGGAAACAGTGGACGTCCCAGAACTATTCGAACGGAAAATAACATCATAAATGTACAAGGTCGAATAATTAACAGCCCAAGAAAATCAAGTACGAGATTAGCATTGGAAAGCGGAATCTCGCGGACAAGTGTTCTGAGAATTCTTCACCTCGATCTGGGAATGAAGCCGTATCACATTCAAATGATTCAGGCCCTTTCTGATGCCGATAAAATTGCTCGTGTTCGAGCTGCAGAAGTGATACTAGAAATAACGAACATAGACCATAATGTTGTGTTCTTCATGTCGGATGAAGCCACATTTCATATCAGTGGCAACGTCAATAAGCACAATTGCAGCATTTGGAATACAGATAATCTTCATGAACTAAGAGAGCACACTCGCCCCACACCGAAAGTTAACGTATGGTGTGGCATATCGAAGTTTGGAGTGCTTGGTCCATATTTTTTTAACGCCCAGACTGTAACGGGAGATGCTTACCTGGATATGCTGCAGAATTTTGTTGTAGACAATCTTCCCCTCCGTATCTTAACATCTGGTTACTTTCAGCAAGACGGTGCACCACCACATTATTCCTTAGCGGTCCGACATTACCTAGATCAAACATTTGGTAGACGTTGGATTGGAAGAGGTGGACCTTTGTCTTGGCCAGCACGGTCGCCAGACTTGACCCCTTGCGATTTCTGGCTATGGGGAATGTTGAAAGATCGCGTGTATGCTACAAAGCCTACTGACATTAATGACCTGAAAGAGCGCATAATAACAGTAGTCCGCTCTATACCTATGGAAATGTGTGAACGAGCTATGACCTCTATGATGCAAAGACTTCACTCATGCGTTTAAAATCAAGGAGTACAGATCGAAGGAGTGCATTAGGTCTATTTTGACTTGTGTACATAATGTGTTTCTTATTAAGTTACTAAAATAAAAGTTTTTCCCATATAAGTGGTATAAGTGGTAACATCTTTTTTCGACAAGCCTGTATATTAAATATATTACAACTTACTAACTAAATAAAACACAGGAGCGTTGTGCTTAAAGTTTGTATTTATTATTTACTTAAAAGAAATTGAGCTTGATATATTTGAAAGTAATTAAATAAGGGTAATATACACAAGGAGCGGTAATAAACTAATTAAAACATTAACACAAAAATAAACTGAAACGAACGTTAAATTGGGCAGCAAATTATATGTTAATTAATTAACGAACAATACAGAGTTACTTTTGACTTGAGACGATGGTCGGCCACATGGTGCGTTATATACTTGGACAGATATGTAGAGCTATGCTGGGCCGAAGGAATAAGAAATTAATTAATTAAATCAATTAAATTAATGTGGATTAGCTTAAAACAATAATATATATTGAACAATACAGATTACCATCTAGTTGCGGAGATGCAAGGGCACATGCATCATGGCCGGTACTTGAACAGCAAGGCGGGTAAGATGTTTAACTTACGAAGGTTCTAAAGAGAAAAGACTGATTCGTATCGAAGAAACACTGGTCTGTAGGGAAAGGTTTGCGGTTTATTGCTCTAAGCCGAAGGGAGGGTTAGATGTTGTCGATGTCTTGAATAATAATTAATCAAAAGCGCGACCTGAGGAGTTGTGTTATCGATGACATAAATATGATTAAAATATGCCTTGTAAGTCAACCTTTTAAATGATATGAGACACCATATATAAAAGACGACGTACGTAATTCAATTAAAATAATTTAATTTAGAATGAAATGTACATAGGATTTTAAAGTGACTGCTAAAGGCAGGTAGAAGGTCCAGTGGCTAAAGCGAACAAAATATTGCTTTCTCTTTGCACACGAATATGTTTACAGAAAAATATCTAAATTAAGTTTAATATTTTAAAATGCCAGATATTTAAAGAAATAAATATAATTTGAAAATAGAATTAAACATGCTTATATATGTGAAGCCTAACAGAAAATACTTGAAAACTCGGTGTAGATGACATCAACTTGTCATTGAAAGTCAAACATTTCTCCGTTATTTTGAATGATCTGTTTGGCATCACGCGCTGGATTGCAGAGAGATGAGATTTCGCATAAAAAAATATGTTCAAATAAATGATATGGTCGAAAACTTTTTCAAAATTTTGTAAAAAGGCGATAAAGCATCATTGGTCTTATGAATGATGTGCTAAGTCATGGTTCATGTATTTCTAAATTAGGAAGAAATAGTAGCTCTACAAATTTTAAGATGTTATATATGTTAATCTTTCATTAAAACATTTATTAAAGAGTGAATAGAGTTACTATATTGTTAACTAAATTGTTAACTAAAGTAGCTGTATGAAAATAAAGACATCTAGGCTGATGCATTTATTTTATGTAAATGCCAATAACTTACATAAGCAATTTTACAACTACTGGAACAAGAAGTAAACAATAGTATTAATTTTTTGGACCTAACTATTAAAAAAATAAACAATAAATTAGAGTTTGATATTTACCATAAAGAATCTCATACTGAGATAACTATACATAATTCATCAACACATCCCATACAACACAAATTAGCGAGTTTCCATAGTTCTTTACACAGATTAATTAATTATCCACTATCTAAAGAAAATTATGAAAAAGAATTAAATTTAGTCAAACAAATAACAAATAGTCAATAACGGCTACACAGATACTTTAATTGAAAATATGCTGACAAAAAAACTTTTCAAAAAAGCAATCTCTATGGTATACCCTGCAATAAAGGATAAAGAAAATTCAAAATTTAGATTACAAACGTACATTGGGACACCTAATAAGAATATTTCAAGTGATTTAAAAAAACTTAATATTAACACGGTTTTCAAAACTAATAATAAGTTATCAAAGCACATCAAAAACAATAAAGATAAAACAGACAAAAATAAGAAATCCGGAGTCTATAAGTTAATGTGTGGATGCGGTAAGATATATGTCGGTCAAACAGGAAGATCGTTTGAAAAACGCATTGCCGAGCATTGTTCTTCGTTTAAAAATAAAAAACAAGATTCTACTTTTGCGAATCATCTATTAGAAGAAAACCGCACTTTCGATAAAGATTTTCAAATTCTGCATTTAGAAAATAAAGGCAAGAAATTAAATTTACTGGAAAGTTTAGAAATCAATAAATTAAAACAGTCACAAATTTTATTAAATGATAAATTAGATTTAAATAACTCGCCTTTATTAAATTTATTTACTTAAAATCTGTTTAGACGATAATACAAATGTATATGTAGGTTATTAAACAAATTTATGCGTAAACATGTTTAGTACCCTATAATATACAGTTAGGGCCGACAAGATGCGCCACATTCTTTTACTACCGACAATACTTGTAATTCACAGATTTCTTTAAAAATATTTTAAATACCATCCTTCTTGATTTTATAGATATATTATTTATTTTTTATTTAGTTTGTAACGTACTGTTTAGAGGTAAACACCTGAGGAAGCCACTGTGTTGGCGAAACAATTGTCGTTTTACGAGTAATGATTAAAAGTGAAGATTAAAACCGTAGTTTTATTTCTATTCTCAACTACTATTGGCTTTTAAATGATATAATGAACAAAGAAACTGTGCTGAATAGTTTCTTACCACAAAAAGTCTTACGCTGTAGCAACACTTAATGGCAGAAATTATTAACATATACTTTATTAAATAGCAATTTTCTATATAATTAAATGCTTGCAAATAAATCAAATTTTAAAACTAATTTAAGATGTTTTTCGTATTGTTCTCTTTATATCGAGGCTTCATTTAAATATTTTCGGCATTCAAATATTCAATCGATAGAGCAGCAATTTGAGCTCGAACGTTATCGTGATGCAAGGTGGATCCTTCCTTTTGACAGATTCTTGTGGATACTTTGGAGACCTTGAAGCAAACCAATTGTAATGTGCCATTCTGCATTGACAGTATAACGATCGTTCAGCGCTTTAATGTAAATACGTCCATTAATTAAAAAAAAACGCGACGATCATCTCTTTGTCTCGGCTTTTTTCTCCACGAAATTTTGTTGTTGCCGACTGTTCATTTTTCTTCAAGATCTGAGCAGTACAGACAAGCTTCAAACAAACTATAATATGTCATTCCAAATTAACAGTACGACGATCTTTTAGCGTGTCAGTATAAATACATCCATTAATCCCAAAAATGGGATGATCGTTTCTTTGGTTCGCATTTTTTCAAGAACTTTTATTGGAGCTGAGCGTTTCTTTTCTTCTTCACGATAATAGCAGATCGATAAAACTTGTTGAGGAAAAAAGCCGAACCAAAGAAACGATCGTATAGCCAACCTTCAGCACTAGTTATGATGTTGTACACTAGATGAGACGATTCATTGCCTAAACGCCAGTGTAGATATACTCCATCTCACAATGTTTAGGTTAGACTAATTTTCCTTTTTTTTTTGTTCATATAATTTGTTGGCAATAATAATATAAGTACTGCTGAATATCCTAAAAACCTTCCTTTCCACAAAAAAAAACCCTTAAAAGAAAAGGGGGAAGAAGATCGAGAAACCACATATTATGACATTAGATCGCCAGAAGTGAAACGGTACACACACACACGAAGAAGCATTTGAGCTTGTAGTGGATGTTCCTGCAGCAGAGATCATGCGTTATAAACCAATGGTGAGTCCTGCATTCCATCCATCTCATTTATTTTTTTTATTTTGAACAACCTTAAATAATAAGATTTAAATCTTACACGAACACACATCATCTTCTTTTTCAACCGTAGTCAAATTATGGACAATGCAACAGAAAAGGGGGAAGAAGATCGAGAAACCACATATCATGACATTAGATCGGCAGAAGTGAAATGGTACACACACACGCGCGAAGAAGCATTTGAACTTGTAGTGGATGTTCCTGCAGCAGAGATCCTGCGTTATAAACCAGTGGTGAGTCCTGCATTCCATCCATCCCATTTATTTTTTCATTTTGAACAACCTTAAATAATAAGATTTAAATCTTACACGAACACACATCATCTTCTTTTTGAACTGTGGTCAAATTATGGAGAATGCAACAGAAACTCGTAAATTTTGGTGCAATTTGGTGTAAATGACTTTCACATCAATCTTTAGGGTTGCTTGAATACCTCTAACGCTAATAGTTCTTTTCAGTCATGGCCCGGACAAGACCAAAATTCTTCTAGATAGCAGCCATCCAATGCTTTGAAAAAGCACTTTGAAATGGCACCATTAGTTATCAAATATAAATCGATTTAATCAAGACTTTCTTTAGGACTTAAACTGTTCGAATTCGTAAAAAAAACAGCTTCATAAAGTTCTTTGTTTAATTTAATTTGATTTTTAGTGCGCGTAATTACTTTAAACCTTTTGTAGTTTAAAAATACTCAATTATAATTTTCAACCGTCACTGTCATTAAGCCTAAAAATACCTACGTGAAAATCTCAAATAAAATTTGTAGCAAAATATAAAAGCCTCCTACAGAGGCAGAACGGCATGCGAATAACCCTCGTATAAAAGCAGAATTACACATAATGTTTAAATTCGCATTCAGTAATTATTTATAGGTCGTATATTGTTTTAAAATCGATGCCATTTGGGACCCTCATAATTTAACAATGGTGTTAATGTCGATTCTATTTTAATAGCAATACAATGGCAACGCTGCAAAAGAGCATTTCAGATTAACTAATCGCATATATTTACTTTTCCAAAGACTTTGTAAATATTAGTTTAACGAGGCTGTATGTTGTACTATGTTTTCGTGTATGTATATTTACAGGAGCAAGATGGCGCTCCGTAGACAATATTTTTCAATTAAAAAAATTTCGTATGATTTGCTTTGTAATTTGTAGACAGCAATGTTTACATCCCCACTTACTTTGCAATTACATACATACTAATTTAATATTTGTAAATATTTCATATAAAAGCCGAAAAACTCCAATAATTTATCAATTATCAATATATATGTATGTATATATATATATATATATATATATATTGAACTTCATGTGTATGAGAATTAATAATTATTAAATCTCATTTTACATGCGATTGTCGCTATAATTTGTTGCATTTAATTCTACAATTCGGCAAATCACTTTTGCCCTAGATTGTAGACGCAACAAGCCGCGACATCAACTGTACAAGTTGTCAGTACAAATGAAAAATTTTGTGAAAAACTTATCTGCGCGGAATGTGCATATATCGATATTTCACTGTTTTTTACAGATCATCAGTGCACCTTACCGAAGACAGACATGTTATTCACTTCTATACTACGTGTATATATACGAACTGTAATGAACTTCATGTGTATGAGAATTAATAATTATTAAATCTCATTTTACATGCGATTGTCGCAAAAAAATTTTTCATTTGTACTGACAACTTGTACAGTTGATGTCGCGGCTTGTTGCGTCTACAATCTAGGGCAAAAGTGATTTGCCGAATTGTAGAATTAAATGCAACAAATTATAGCGACAATCGCATGTAAAATGAGATTTAATAATTATTAATTCTCATACACATGAAGTTCATTACAGTTCGTATATATACACGTAGTATAGAAGTGAATAACATGTCTGTCTTCGGCAAGGTGCACTGATGATCTGTAAAAAACAGTGAAATATCGATATATGCACATTCCGCGCAGATAAGTTTTTCACAAAATTTTTCATTTGTACTGACAACTTGTACAGTTGATGTCGCGGCTTGTTGCGTCTACAATCTAGGGCAAAAGTGATTTGCCGAATTGTAGAATTAAATGCAACAAATTATAGCGACAATCGCATGTAAAATGAGATTTAATAATTATTAATTCTCATACACATGAAGTTCATTACAGTTCGTATATATACACGTAGTATAGAAGTGAATAACATGTCTGTCTTCGGTAAGGTGCACTGATGATCTGTAAAAAACAGTGAAATATCGATATATGCACATTCCGCGCAGATAAGTTTTTCACAAAATTTTTCATTTGTACTGACAACTTGTACAGTTGATGTCGCGGCTTGTTGCGTCTACAATCTAGGGCAAAAGTGATTTGCTGAATTGTAGAATTAAATGCAACAAATTATAGCGACAATCGCATGTAAAATGAGATTTAATAATTATTAATTCTCATACACATGAAGTTCATTACAGTTCGTATATATACACGTAGTATAGAAGTGAATAACATGTCTGTCTTCGGCAAGGTGCACTGATGATCTGTAAAAAACAGTGAAATATCGATATATGCACATTCCGCGCAGATAAGTTTTCACATAAGGTTTCACAAAATTTTTCATTTGTACTGACAACTTGTACAGTTGATGTCGCGGCTTGTTGCGTCTACAATCTAGGGCAAAAGTGATTTGCCGAATTGTAGAATTAAATGCAACAAATTATAGCGACAATCGCATGTAAAATGAGATTTAATAATTATTAATTCTCATACACATGAAGTTCATTACAGTTCGTATATATACACGTAGTATAGAAGTGAATAACATGTCTGTCTTCGGCAAGGTGCACTGATGATCTGTAAAAAACAGTGAAATATCGATATATGCACATTCCGCGCAGATAAGTTTTTCACAAAATTTTTCATTTGTACTGACAACTTGTACAGTTGATGTCGCGGCTTGTTGCGTCTACAATCTAGGGCAAAAGTGATTTGCCGAATTGTAGAATTAAATGCAACAAATTATAGCGACAATCGCATGTAAAATGAGATTTAATAATTATTAATTCTCATACAGATGAAGTTCATTACAGTTCGTATATATACACGTAGTATAGAAGTGAATAACATGTCTGTCTTCGGTAAGGTGCACTGATGATCTGTAAAAAACAGTGAAATATCGATATATGCACATTCCGCGCAGATAAGTTTTTCACAAAATTTTTCATTTGTACTGACAACTTGTACAGTTGATGTCGCGGCTTGTTGCGTCTACAATCTAGGGCAAAAGTGATTTGCCGAATTGTAGAATTAAATGCAACAAATTATAGCGACAATCGCATGTAAAATGAGATTTAATAATTATTAATTCTCATACACATGAAGTTCATTACAGTTCGTATATATACACGTAGTATAGAAGTGAATAACATGTCTGTCTTCGGCAAGGTGCACTGATGATCTGTAAAAAACAGTGAAATATCGATATATGCACATTCCGCGCAGATAAGTTTTCACATAAGGTTTCACAAAATTTTTCATTTGTACTGACAACTTGTACAGTTGATGTCGCGGCTTGTTGCGTCTACAATCTAGGGCAAAAGTGATTTGCCGAATTGTAGAATTAAATGCAACAAATTATAGCGACAATCGCATGTAAAATGAGATTTAATAATTATTAATTCTCATACACATGAAGTTCATTACAGTTCGTATATATACACGTAGTATAGAAGTGAATAACATGTCTGTCTTCGGCAAGGTGCACTGATGATCTGTAAAAAACAGTGAAATATCGATATATGCACATTCCGCGCAGATAAGTTTTTCACAAAATTTTTCATTTGTACTGACAACTTGTACAGTTGATGTCGCGGCTTGTTGCGTCTACAATCTAGGGCAAAAGTGATTTGCCGAATTGTAGAATTAAATGCAACAAATTATAGCGACAATCGCATGTAAAATGAGATTTAATAATTATTAATTCTCATACACATGAAGTTCATTACAGTTCGTATATATACACGTAGTATAGAAGTGAATAACATGTCTGTCTTCGGCAAGGTGCACTGATGATCTGTAAAAAACAGTGAAATATCGATATATGCACATTCCGCGCAGATAAGTTTTTCACAAAATTTTTCATTTGTACTGACAACTTGTACAGTTGATGTCGCGGCTTGTTGCGTCTACAATCTAGGGCAAAAGTGATTTGCCGAATTGTAGAATTAAATGCAACAAATTATAGCGACAATCGCATGTAAAATGAGATTTAATAATTATTAATTCTCATACACATGAAGTTCATTACAGTTCGTATATATACACGTAGTATAGAAGTGAATAACATGTCTGTCTTCGGTAAGGTGCACTGATGATCTGTAAAAAACAGTGAAATATCGATATATGCACATTCCGCGCAGATAAGTTTTTCACAAAATTTTTCATTTGTACTGACAACTTGTACAGTTGATGTCGCGGCTTGTTGCGTCTACAATCTAGGGCAAAAGTGATTTGCCGAATTGTAGAATTAAATGCAACAAATTATAGCGACAATCGCATGTAAAATGAGATTTAATAATTATTAATTCTCATACACATGAAGTTCATTACAGTTCGTATATATACACGTAGTATAGAAGTGAATAACATGTCTGTCTTCGGCAAGGTGCACTGATGATCTGTAAAAAACAGTGAAATATCGATATATGCACATTCCGCGCAGATAAGTTTTTCACAAAATTTTTCATTTGTACTGACAACTTGTACAGTTGATGTCGCGGCTTGTTGCGTCTACAATCTAGGGCAAAAGTGATTTGCCGAATTGTAGAATTAAATGCAACAAATTATAGCGACAATCGCATGTAAAATGAGATTTAATAATTATTAATTCTCATACACATGAAGTTCATTACAGTTCGTATATATACACGTAGTATAGAAGTGAATAACATGTCTGTCTTCGGCAAGGTGCACTGATGATCTGTAAAAAACAGTGAAATATCGATATATGCACATTCCGCGCAGATAAGTTTTTCACAAAATTTTTCATTTGTACTGACAACTTGTACAGT
This sequence comes from Melolontha melolontha, assembly GCA_935421215.2. Classification (NCBI taxonomy): domain Eukaryota; kingdom Metazoa; phylum Arthropoda; class Insecta; order Coleoptera; family Scarabaeidae; genus Melolontha; species Melolontha melolontha. The sequence continues at coordinate 75,674,485 of OW285235.1, forward strand.
TGATGTCGCGGCTTGTTGCGTCTACAATCTAGGGCAAAAGTGATTTGCCGAATTGTAGAATTAAATGCAACAAATTATAGCGACAATCGCATGTAAAATGAGATTTAATAATTATTAATTCTCATACAGATGAAGTTCATTACAGTTCGTATATATACACGTAGTATAGAAGTGAATAACATGTCTGTCTTCGGTAAGGTGCACTGATGATCTGTAAAAAACAGTGAAATATCGATATATGCACATTCCGCGCAGATAAGTTTTTCATATATATATATATATATATATATATATATATATATATATATAGAAAAAATTAATTAAAAGCGGGCAAGCGGTCTGTTAATTAAAAAACTCATTTATTAAGTATCCCTATATTTCGCAACAACTTTGTTGCTTCTTCCGGAGATACTACAAGATTAATGAGAAATAACATTAAATAAATAAGAGTATAAAGCAGTAGTAGAATACTTACAAAATGTAGATTTGAAAAAAATAATAAAAGTGACGTACAAGGACAATAAAATGTACGTCACTTTATTATTTTTATCAACTCTACATTTTGTAAGTATTTCACTACTGCTTTATACTCTTATTTATTTAATATTATTTCTCATTAATCTTGTAGTATCTTCGGAAGAAGCAACAAAATTACTGCGAAATATAGGGATACTTCATAAATGAGTTTTTTAATTAACAGACCGCTTGCCTGCGTATGTATATATATATATATATATATATATATATATATATATATACAGTGTGTTTCACTTTTCATGGGGACACCTAAATAACTTTTTTATTTTGAAAGCAATCAATATAAAATTTTTATCAGTTGTGTAGGCCCCGACAAAGCACCTTTTTGTATGAATAGAGTTTTTATAAAGTCAATATCTAGCCAACTATAATTAAAAAAAGTGGTGTTTCAAGTAAAGTCATGCTAGCGATTGAGATAGAGCAAAAAAGTATTAGGAAAAGTTTTTACAAATCACTCAAGAACCCTTAATACCAAATTTCGTAGAAAAATTTTCATTTTTAAATTCTTCTACATTTTTATGCTATCAGTAGATAATAGTTTGTTATTGCAATAATAAGAGTGCCATGACGCAAGAAAACAATTCACAAGTTTTATTCAACATTAAAGAACAAACAAAACAAAAGCAACAATTTAACTAACAATATTTTAAATAGGATCTTTTTCCACTAAATCAACTTGAAGACGGATACATTTTTCCAATCGCTTTTTGTGGTTCAGTACAACCCGTCGCAATACTTCTGGAGAAATTTCTCCACAGGCATGTCGGATTTTCTGACACAGTTCCTGTATGTTTTGAGGTCTAGATGCATACACAGCATTTTTAATAGTCCCCCAAAGAAAAAAGTCGAGTGGTGTAATGTCAGGTGATCTCGGAGGCTACTCTATTAAAGGGCTATTACGGTCTATCCATCTTAACGGAAAGTTTTCGTCTAACCATGCTCGCACTATTCTTGTGTTATGAACTGGGGATCCATCAAGCTGGAAGTGTAAATCTCGCTTCATATCCAATGGTAAATTATCAAGCACATCAATTTATTCAGTATTTCAAAAATTTAAAAACCTTTCTGCATTTACCTTATCAAAAAAGAAAAATGGGCCAATGATTTGTCTATTTAAAATTCCGCACCACACATTAACTTTCTGCGAATATTGCCTTTTACAATTGATAACCCATTTTGGGTTTTCTGTTGCCCAGTATCTACAATTCTGGGATGAAACAATACCATTTGTAGTGAAGGTAGCTTCATCACTATACATTATTTTTTTTTTAAATTCTCTGTCATTTAGAAAATTGCCTTCAGCCCATAGACAATACTCCATTCCTCTATGTATATCTCCTTCTTCAAGGGCGTGTAAATATTTTGGCTTATACGGTTTCAATTTGTGACGACGGAGACATCTCCAAATTTTGGAGTAAGAGATATTTAAATGTCTAGCCATATCTCGTAAACTTGCGTGAGGATTATTACGATACGCTGTTAATATTACTGCATCGAAATGTTGTTCTCGATTGTTCAATTCATGTTGACGTGGTTTAGCAACATCTCCAGTAGTGTTGAAAATGTTATTCACGTATGCAACAGTTCGATGACGGATTGGTGGACGTTCAGGATGTCTCGCGTTAAACTCTCTTGTAGCCTCTCGGGTAGAACGTACATTATCACCAACAATTCAAATAATTTCTACTTTTTGAGCGATACCTAAATGTGTATCGGCCATTGCTCATCAAAGTTCAATAGTTTCAACTGAAATAAACTGTTTAGTGAACTGACGTTTGACATTTGAACTGACAAATTATTTTCTTGCTTCATGGCACTCTTATTATTGCAATAACAAACTATTATCTACTGATAGCATAAAAATGTAGAAGAATTTAAAAATGAAAATTTTTCCGCGAAATTTGGTATTAAGGGTTCTTGAGTGATTTGTAAAAACTTTTTCTAACACTTTTTTGCTCTATCTTAATCGCTAGCATGACTTTACTTGAAACACAACTTTTTATTTTAATTATAGTTGGCTAGATATTGACTTTATAAAAATTCTATTTATACAAAAAGATGCGTTGTCGGGGCCTACACAACTGATAAAAATTGTATATTGATTGCTTTCAAAATAAAAAAGTTATTTAGGTGTCCCAATGAAAAGTGAAACACTTTATATATATATATATATATATATATATATATATATATAATTTAATTGGAGTGAGAAATAGCAATTATTAAAATCTCCTCTCACATGTAATTGTCGCTAAATTTGTGCAATTGATTCTACAATCTGACAAGATTACTCCTGCCGAAGAATGTAGACGCAAACACGTCGCGACGTTAGCCATCCACCTGTGCGGATAATGAAAATTGTATGAAAAAAAACCACATCCGTCCAGAAACGTGCATATATCGATATTTCACTGTCGTTACAGATCGTCAGTACACGATATTCTAACATGGACATGATTTTATTTTTATACTTTCGTGTATATATACGAATTATATAATTTAATTGGAGTGAGAAATAGCAATTATTCAAATCTCCTCTCACATGTAATTGTCGCTAAATTTGTGCAATTGATTCTACAATCTGACAAGATTACTCCTGCCGAAGAATGTAGACGCAAACACGTCGCGACGTTAGCCATCCACCTGTGCGGATAATGAAAATTGTATGAAAAAAACCACATCCGTCCAGAAACGTGCATATATCGATATTTCACTGTCGTTACAGATCGTCAGTACACGATATTCTAACATGTCCATGTTTTTTTATGCATTTATTTATTTTCAAGTAAATGTAATTTTTGGCAGGTTCACATGGCCAACTGTATGTAGCATGTTCGCGAATTGAAAAAACCATCTGCCCTGTTTGTTTATGCACTAGATGGAATAGCGAAGAATATTGTGTATCCAAAGGCATTGGAGTGGTAGATTGATTATAATAAATTATTATAGATTCGTTGTTTAGCTAAAGAATAAACCAGAAGATTATATCGGTCAAAGGAAGATGGCAGTTAACACAAAGCAAGTTTTAATTTTACTATAGAATGCGATGGAGCAACGCCGGACTACGGGCAGCTAGTTTACAAAAAAAGTAAAATTTTCTAACATATTGTAAACAATATAATCTAAATTATATGTTTTGTCTTCTTTTGTGCTTAACTTGAGCCCATACAGGTTCGATGGTGTTCAGAATATAGTAATTACCGGTAAACGTATAACTGAACGACTACTTCCTCTAGTTATTTCATCAGCCACGTATGAAACTGGATAACAGGATGCGTATTTTTTTACAAACTCAATCAATTCAAACTTTGGCATGGTCTTGCGAGCTAAAATTCTTTTTGTTAAAGTGCCTTTCCACGATGAAGTAGGTAAACTTTTCTGTTTTAATAGAATGATAGGGCGCATTAGCCATTACTGTAACACAATTGGGCTCAAGAGAAATTAATATATTTTCCATCAATAGAATGAACACCTCACAATTCATATCATCATGATAATCTCCGGTTTACTTGGATTCAAATAATAACAAACCACTATTCACAACACCAGTTCCACTGCCAATGCGAAGCACAGCGTCGCTTTTCTTTGCCAGATGGATGTTTCAAACCAATAGAAATACCGTCAACAAATGCTTGCGTTGGATTAATTATTGTTGTATCTTTCATTATTTTTGCTTTTAATGGAAACTGCATTCACCCATGTTTCGTCTAAATAATATATTTTCCTACCTTCTGCTCAAAACTTCCTTAGATTTGTCAAATGACGACATCTCCATAAGATAATATCATTCCGTTTTATATATTATTTATATTTTCTAGGAAGTAAACTGGCAACCCCTCTAATAACCTTGAAATAAAATACTCGTATATGGTTTACATAATAACTTTAAAATTATGTTAATTACCTTACATATTTATGTACGAGTAGGTAATCCATTTTTAAGAAAAATTAATACGATGTTTCGTCCAATTTATTGAAATAATCTTGGTAACTTCCTTCGTGATTATGTAAAGAAAAAGTTAATAAAAGTGATCAAATATCCTTAGGAAATGAGTATTTTACTTTACGAATCTCTATAATGAACTATTTTTAATTAATATTAATAATAAATAGCACAATAAACAACTAATAGAACACTCAATTCAATAGTGCGGACAGAAGTAACTGACAGTAAAAAGAAAATTCAACAGAACAAAATAGACTTGATTTTGCCTGCGTAAATTCCGGCCCCTTTTTTAACCAATCACAAGTTTATTTTAAGCCTTATCTAACGCTCCTTTCTAAGAATGAATGGACCATAGGAAATCAATATGCTATAACAAATGTTACCTGTAGATTGTCTAAGTGACGGTATACTTTTGTTTATTTTTACCAATAATTACTTTATTTTTCTAATTTTATTAAAAAATAAATATCGAAGACTTTGTTCTTTATATTTTTGTTTATTTGATAATCGGAGAAGGAAATATTGCTTTCCATTCCTTTTTTTAAGGAAAAAAAATTAATATTGTGAATGTTTTCGTCCGGAGATGAAAAAGTGATATTTCAAAATGTCTAGTTATTTACATTACCTACAGGAATAGAAACTATATCAAATGAAAGTTCCGTAAACGTATATTTCAATCGTAACTATGACCCACTGAAGTCACGCAAAAGGTTAGGGCATGGTTTGATATGGAAGTATTTAAAAATAAACGGCGACGCATATACAATGATATTTTTACTTTATTTGTTCCAATAAAGTCAGAAATGTCCTCGGATAGGAGTATTAATAGACATTTAAAGAAAAGAAAAATATTTTAATGGAAAACTATTTAATGCGTAACTACGGTCTACTAGGTAAAAAACTTTTTCTAAATTTTTATATTTTCATTTCTAAATAAAACTAAATAAGTAAATTACTTAGAACTGGAAAACAAATACGTCGCATTACATTAATACCAAAAATATTTCATTTTTTAAAAAAGATACTATACAGTGTCCCGTATCGTTATGTTCAAATTCTAGGAATGTAAAGTAGACTTCATTTCAAGTAACAAGAACGCAAAACTTGTATATCTATTTTTATTTGTTTCAAAGTTACAGATGTATGAATGTGATATTCAGATCATAAAAAAAAAATGTAATCCTAAAGTCAATACAAACTGATTTTATTTGAAAAAAGTTTTATGATCCAATAACAGGCCTTTGATTGTTAACATCGCATAATAAAATGTTATCCTACAATAAATAAACACGTGTCGTAGTGTGTTTCGTCTTATAGCGAAACTAATTTATATATGATATATTAAACATAAATATTATTAATTTTACATTATATATTATATAAGTATTATTCATTTTTTGATAAAATCATAGATTTTAGTATTTAAATATAAGAATCAGAAACAAACTTAAAACCTTCTGTATATGTAATTATATTTTTCTTATTATATCAAGATGCAGACGTTTCATAAATCTATGATACCGCGTATTACGTTTTTGTCAACAGATATTGTGACGCCAGGCAATTTTGTATATGTCTGCGTTCAATAAACTGCAGCACGCATATTTGTATTTTGTATATGTCTGCGTTTAATAAGCTGCCGCACGCGTATTTGTAACCGTTGTTTACACCGAAACTTATTTATCGCTTCATTTTTGTAAATAAGTTTCAAGTTATTATCGATTAACGTACCTCCACATGTATACCAATGTTATTCTACCGGCAGTTATTTATTGAACGCCTTCTCAAAATGCGTTTTAAATTATAGTATTTGATACGTTTCAAATTATGTTATTATATGAACGTTGAACGAATGTTATTATAATGAACGTGCTAAGCCATGTATACAGATAGATTCAAAAACTAGATGCAACGTTTGCATTGCAGGCACAATTTACAATCAAGCGGTTCTTTGTAACTTGCCGAACTTTGTTGATCATTTTAGCCGCATGTGGCCTATTTTGTTAATGGTAGGGAAAGGGTAAATTTTGCTTACCATGTTTAAAAGGTCTTTAAATAGGTCTGCGCGCGATGAATACAGTAGCATTACAATAAAGCAAGTCACTAAGACAGTTCGAGTGGTTATTTTTGCCACAGAACAACGTTCTTACAATTCTCGTAAGAACAATGCTCAAGATAACAAACTTACTTTATCAACAATTTCATGTATGAATTAATGTATATATGTAAATAAAGGTTTTAAATTGGATGTGCCGCATTTCATTAATAACTGTCACCGAAGATCAAATAAATTAGTGCGTATACGGCCTTACAACCCGTGCGTGGTGAGTCAACATAGGAGCGACGACCAAATACCAATAGTTGCCCCAACATAGTGTATACGGTAATTTCTTGGAGATCTGCGAAAAAGAGTACTGGGACTTGATTTATGATGTAAAAGGTTTTTACTTATTTCGTAAGTGCTGAACCATGAATATCATACAATAAACAAGTGTTGTTAACGTTGCAAGGGTTACATTACGTTTCAGTTCTGTCCTCTGGACAGATGAATCTACGTTCACAAGAAGAGGTGTTACAAATCTGAGTAACCTGCACAGGTGGTCATCAGAAAATCCCAAAGCTATACGACCATCTAAATTTCAACATGAATTTTCTATTAACGTTTGGGTGCTCTAATCGATGACTTGTTGATTGGTCCTGGTTGTTCTTCCTGGGAGGTTAAATGCGGACAATTACCTACAACTTCTTATTGACGAACTGCCAGGTCTTTTAGAGGATGTCCCACTGAATGTTCGATAAGACATGTGATTTCACATGAATGGGGCACCACCACATTTCGGAATTGCTGTCCAAAATTGGGTCAACGTTAATTATACAAGATGGATTGGTCTAGGTGGTCCTGTTGCATGGCCACCCAGATCACCCTTGACTTTTATTTATGGGGGTGCATGAAAAATTTAGTCTACGCGCAAGTTTCGAACACAAGAGAAGAGTTGTTGGATCGTATTCACCTGGCTGCCGAACAAATCCGACAAAACAAGTATGAAATTCGGATAAGTACTTCTTCTATTAGCTTACGGGCACAAGCCTGCATTCAACAAGAAGGTGGACATTTCGAAAATATTATTAATCAAATCAGTTTTTATTGACTTTGGGATTACATTTTTTTTTCATGATCTGATAATCATATTTATAGATCTGTAACTTTGAAACAAATAAAAATGGATACACAAGTTTTGCGTTTTTGTTATTTGAAATGAAGTCTACTTTACACTCCTAAAGTTTGAACATGACGATACGGGACACTTGTATATAGCATCGAAACGTCAAATTAATTATTGTTTTAATTACGTGGCCACTACTTTCAAAATATAGTACTTTATTTCTAATAAATTCCTTCTAATACTATATATATATATACCGTATGTGTTAAATATCATTAGGCATAGGGAATCAACGTATGAGTACATACATTGTATACGTACATAAGAAAGCCAGTCCAATGCCAGCGAAGACCGCGACGACTGACGATTGTCTCCGATACCGATTGACTGGAAATTTTGCATTCAGTCTAGCTGCGGCCGTTACAGTTTGAAAGCGTACAATAAAATTAATGTATAATGTCTCTTTATACACCCACTGAAAAGCTTCAGTTAGTGAAATGGTTTTATGCTGGCAAGTCTGCAACGGAGTGCATGAATTTGTTGCGCTGACTTTTGCGGACCGTTCTGTACCTTGCAGACATGTGAGAAGAGAAGAACACCGAAACGCGGTCATCAAGAAAGAAGTAACGTCATCGTTAGCACAACATAAACTTCTGACAGGGCACTCTATCGACTTTGAAAACACGAAGATCCTAGCCAAAAGTGAAAACCTAATGACGAGAATTACAAGAGAAGCGATACAAATAGAAAAGCGTCCTAAGTGCTTAAATAAACGTGACGACGGCCAGCGCTTGCCGCATACTTTTTTCTGAGATAATTTCGGAGCTGAATTATATTTCTCGAATTCTCGAAGCCACGCCATTATTCTTTGTTTTTCGTGTATTCTATTCCAAAGCTGGATTATTTCATAATTTTGTATGCAAATTGACAATAATTTATTAGTTTGTTACTAATAAATTGCTAGTTATATCTACCCAAATTAATTCTATGATTTTACGTGTATATCCCAGTCTAATATAAACATTGTTTAATTATAAATCATGCACTTAATAATTTACCTTTGCTTTGAAAAGTACTGTCACGTCAAGATAAATTTCTAAAATTCTTGCCATTTAAATCATAAATTACCAAGTTATGTGGTTTCAAGAAGCTGATATCAAATAAATCAAAATAATGAATTTTTTAAGAATTTATAGCTAAATTTAGAAAGTCTAACTTGATAGTTTAAGATATTTTACATTTATTAATTTATGAGTCATCTAGCTTGTCAAAAATGAATCCTTAAAATTGCATTATTAGTTAAATATGTAACAATTATTTATTTTACACCTCTTTTCTCGCTACATTTTTATAGGTTTATTTGACCTACTGCAATATATATATATATATATATATATATATATATATATATAACAATTGATAAATTATTGGAGTTTTTCGGCTTTTATATGAAATATTTACAAATATCAAATTAGAATGTATGTAATTGCAGAGGAAGTGGGGATGTAAACATTGGTGTCTACAAATTACAAAGCAAATCATACGAAATTTTTTTATTTGAAAAATATGGTCTACGTTGGGAGTCGAACCCAAGTCTACAGCTTGCCGGGCTGTCGCTTTTACCACTAAGCCACAATAAACCCAGGTTCAAGCTATTTTCTAAATAGCTTGAACCTGGGTCTATTAATATTATTAATAAGTCGACGATTAAAGGTCTGGTTTATTACTTCAAAGTATATATATTTAAAACAACCCTACATGTTTCGGCAATGATGCGTTTGTCAAGGATATAAAAAATATAAATGACAGAATATAAATGTCAAATAATTGAGTTGTTATGGTTTAAATTATTCAAAGATACATTCCAATAATAATAATAAATCATGCCTTAGTATTCCAAAAAATAGATAGCAAGGTGTGAACATATGTGTTGTTCGCTGCTAGCAGCTTGTGTCTCTTTCTGGGTATAAACTTGTGTGTTGGTTGCTGCTGGCAGCTTGCGTCTCTCTCTGAGTGTGTGGTTTTGTATTTATGTGAGCGCGTAAGTGTAGGGTTTTGTATGTGGGTACTGCACGGAAATGTAAAGAAGTTGCCGGGAAAGGGTTGGCGGCCCTACGCAACGGCTGGTTATCCGATCCCTCTAAATTTACGCGACCGGTCACTAAACACAAGCACGAGCGCACCAACATACAAAACCCTACACTTACGCGCTCACACAAATACATAACCACACACCCAGAGAGAGACGCAAGCTGCCAGCAGCAACCAACACACAAGTTCATACCCAGAAAGAGACTCAAGCTGCTAGCAGCGAACAACACATATGTTCACACCTTGCTATCTATTTTTTGGAATACTAAGGCGTGATTTATTATTATTATTGGAATGTATCTTTGAATAATTTAAACCATAGCAACTCAATTATTTGACATTTATATTCTATCATTTATATTTTTTATATCCTTGACAAAGGCATCATTGCCGAAACATGTAGGGTTGTTTTAAATATGTATACTTTGAAGTAATAAACCAGACCTTTAATCGCCGACTTATTAATACCATATATATATATATATATATATATATATATATATATATATATATATATATATATATATATTTAATAACTTCGTGACCTTGGTATGATATGGTAAACCTAATCAGTAGGCGATTAAAGGTCTGTATATTACTTCAAAATATATGTATTTAAAAAACTCTACATGTTTCGGCAGTACGCCTTTATCAAGAGAATACAAAATATAAATATTTATAGTTTTTTTATTATTTATAGAGTTTTTTAAATACATATATTTTGAAGTAATATACAGACCTTTAATCGCCTACTGATTAGGTTTACTATATATATATATATATATATATATATATATATCAATTGATAAATTTTTGGAGTTTTTCGGCTTTTTATCTGAAATATTTACAAATATCAAATTAGTATGTATGTAATTGCAAAGTAAGTGGGTATGTAAACATTGCTGTCTACAAATTACAAAGCAAATCATACGAAATTTTTTAATTGAAAAATATACAGTGAGGTCCTAAAGCAACGGATAAATTCATTTTCTACGTAATTATTAATACAAAAGGAAAATCCTGAAACAGGTCAATTTTTATATATGAAACTACACTTTTTGAATAAAATTATCTATGTGCCCCTTCAACCCCCTCGAAGTAATAACTACCCCTTTAAAAAATTTAACTGAAAAGGGGTAGAGTGTGTTACTACTTTTATAAGGGATTTTAATTCTCTATTTAGCAGTATATGCCTTTTTGATTTTTGGACGTCGATAATCAAGAAAAGAGTAATTTTATGACATACAAACCAGTAGGCGTAGAACCAATCGTTAACAATTGTTAGGTATTAAACGTTTTTTTAGAGATTTCTAAGCGTTAATTTAAATTGTTCAACAATGAGCCTTTCCGAGACCCAAAGAATTGACGTATTAATATTAATTGGAGTGGGTGATAAAACACGAACGCATTCTGAAGTATGCAGAATATTTAATGATAAGTATCCTGACCGTCACATTTCCCAGTCTACGGTGAGTAGAGTCGAACAAAAATTCCGTCAATTAGGAACTGTCAAAGATCTTCCAAAATCTTGTAGATCAAAACTGAATGACGAAAAAAAATTGGATGTATTATTACATGTTGAGGAAAACCCACATAAACCTACAAGAGAAGTAGCCGGTGATTGCGATGTAAGTAAATCGTCTGTCTTGCGTGTTTTGAAAAAAGAAAAATACCATCCGTATAAAATTCAAATGGTGCAGGAATTAAATGACGATGATCCTGATCGTCGATTACAGTTTTGTGAAATTGTTACAAATAGATGTCAACAGGATCCGATGTTTCCCAAAAACATTCTTTTTTCTGATGAGGCAACGTTTACCCTACATGGAACAGTCAACAAGCAAAATTGTCGGTATTGGAGTAAACAAAATCCGCACTGGATGAGGGAAGGTCATACTCAGTATCCTATTAAAGTGAACGTTTGGGCTGGCATAATAAATAACAGAATTATTGGACCATATTTTTTTGAGGGGACATTAACTGGGGCGATTTACTTGGAGTTTTTACAAACATTTTTAATACCTGAATTAAGAAGACTTTTTCCTGATACTGTTAACCCTACAGAAATTAATAGAAACATATGGTTTCAAAAAGATGGAGCTACACCCCATTATTCAGCAGTAGTACGAGCTTACCTTAATAAAGTTTTTCCGCATCGGTGGATCGGTAGACGTGGTGAAATGGAATGGCCAGCCCGTTCTCCCGATATGACTCCACTGGACTATTTTTTGTGGGGTTATTTAAAATCAAAAATTTACTCCAATAAACCAATCAACATTAATGATTTAAAAAACCGAATAATGCACGAAATTAATCAAATCAGCGCTGAAATGTTGCAAAACGTTTTGGAAGAATTCCAACATCGTCTATTTGTTTGTCAAGAGATGAACGGACTCCAGTTTGAGCATATGATTTAAACTGTTTTTAGTTATTGTAAATAATGTTAAATATTTTAAAATTTATTTCGTTCTGCGACATAATTAATTATACAATTTAAACAATTTAACATTGATTTTTCCTATTATCGACGTCCAAAAATCAAAAAGGCATATACTGCTGAATAGAGAATTAAAATCCCTTTTAAACGCAGTAACACACGCTACCCCTTTTCATTTAAATTTTTTAAAGGTGTAGTTATTTACTTCGAGGGGGTTGAAGGGGCACATAGATAATTTTATTCAAAAAGTGTCGTTTCATATATAAAAATTGACCTGTTTCAGGATTTTCCTTTTGTATTAATAATTACGTAGAAAATGAATTTATCCGTTACTTTAGGACCTCACTGTATACCGTGTGCACAACGTCGAGCGATCGATGGATATATAAGTAATGACTGGCCAACTGCAAGTGGGAGGGGCTACATACGTTAAACTCCTACAGGGCGTATTTAATTGTGGTGAACTAAGAAAGCGTTATGGCTGCTTATTAATAAATGATGTATCAAAATAAATATTCCAAATTAATAACTAATTGTTTAACAAACTACAAAATTATTTGTAGTATATTATTTATGGTTAATGTACGAATTTGGATATTTTATCCGACTACACCGTTGCTTTTCACACTATTAGTCATATGCCGGCTGTCAATGTCCCTACAATAACGGATACTTTTGTTTATGTCTCTTCGGCCATAATACTTTAAATTTAACATTTAAATTTAAATAAAATGATATAATATAGTTGAAAGTATCATAAAATACAATCCGCCGTAAAGTGCAGAGTTTTTGTTTACTGCATAATAATAATTCTTACCGGCGAAGCATCAGAGCTTCGTGGCTTGAACTTAAAAAATTCTTATTCAAATGAAAACACATAAATAATATAAAATTATGAAACAAAACCGTAACTCTTATTGAAAAAAAATAAAATAAAAAGTATTCTGTAATAGCATAAAATTTCAAAACAATAACGATTCTTGCAAGAATATAAATAAAGTGTTTACCAGTATAAATAAATGGTTTCCTTAAATAAACTACCTATAAAATATTAAATTTAACTAAAATACCTTTATTGGTAATAAATATTAATTATTAAATAAAAGAACATTCTAAAAAGAAAAACTAATTATTTAGTAAATGCTCAAATAAACCACCCTCTTGAGCCAAGCAGTAACCCAATCGGTTATAAAAATTACGACGGACATTTGTTAACATTTCTATACCTACTCTACGTACGGATGACAAGGAGCAACTGCAACTGAATCGCCAGTCGCAAGCTTGTTTTCCGATTCAATATATTCGCCTTGTTTGAACACCACGAGCGACTGATAGGAATATTCAATGTGTTAGAGAGAGATTATTTGGTTCGTACTTAGATCGTATGTAGAATGTGTTGGATAAAGAAAGGGAACGCCCGTACAGTTACACAGTAGAACAGACTGAATATACTCTCTCAACCCTAACCATATAAACTCGCTATTCGTCTTCGTCTTACTACATTGTGGTAGATCAATCACTCCCGGGCGTTCATACGGTATAGTCCCAACGTAGACAATATTTTTCGATTAAAAATTTCGTATGATTTGCTTTGTAATTTGTAGACAGCAATGTTTACATCCCCAGTTACTCTGCAATTACATACTAATTTGATATTTGTAAATATTTTATTTAAATGCCGAAAAACTCCAATAATTTATCAATTGATATATACATATATGTATATATATATATATATATATATATATATATATAAGTAAAATATACAGGTCCTTGAATATAGTAATGAATTACTGAAATCGTACAATGTCGATTAATGGTTGTGGTCTGGTGGTAAGATGGAAGCCCTTCGCAGCTCGCGAATATGAAGAGCCAGGATGATTTCCCGGGTGCGTCCACTAAACCATGAGCATAACAAGCGAAAAGTTAGCTTGTTACTTCGCCTAGTACAGCGATTATCAGTGGCACAAAGGTCACTGTGATTTCCGGGTAACTCAGTCTTATTTGCAGAAGCAGATCCCGATATTTAACTCTCTTTTGCCATAGCCATCATATCTGGTCTCTTGATCTTGATTTTTGTGATCGTAGAGCAGGGAAAGTGCCAAAAAATTTTAATTCTTTTATGCTTGTGATGGAAGTAGAGCACTTTCAGCGCCGTCTTGTGCCTGCTTATATATGTCGGGGCATACTTAGGGCACGCAGCGAGTAAATGCATCGTGCTTTCTTTCTGTGTTTTGTAGGCTCTGTAAGTGACGTCCTGTATTTGAAGTCCAAGCACCTCCTTCATATATTATTATTATTATTATTATATGTATAAAGCGCGTGTATGTCATACGACTTTGTGTAATAAATAAATGATGAAGAAATGAAATTAGATGAAATAATACTTTCTTTATTACAATTACTACAACAATGAAATTATAGCTGGTATATAATTTTCACTGCCTATTCTTACTAGCTTTCATTATAAATTTATTACAATTCTCTTAATCGCCAAAGCGTGGCTTCCTATGAAAAGAGTAACTAAATATTTTGACATTTTTAAAGCTTATCCTATTTCACCGCTGTAACGGATCTTATGTTTCATGAAATTGTAATTGTAAATTAAATTCTCGAAGCTTTTTTTTTAATTTCCCTCTAAAAAAGCTTTTTAGATATAGGCGCGATAATTTATTGCTTAAATTTCCTTAAATTAATGAACAAAGCATCTTACAATACTCATTTATAAAAATGTGATACCTCGAAAGATTTTATTTTCTTGTTTAAATGGGAAATATATACTGGGAAAATAAAGCGTAAGTAAATAAAAATACAATAGTCGTCTAATTAAGTAAGCCTCCTACTTCGTGAAAAACACACGACAAGATTGAAACAGAGTTCAAAATATATACGTAGAAAACGTAAATTACTAAAAATAGATCAAACCATAATAGATGTAATGTATCAGAATAATTGAAACATACATGAGTAGGTAAACCCCACCAGTTTTGTATAATGCAAAGGTATTTTTAATAATATAAAATATTATTAAAAACCTGTTGTGAAGAACACAAATACAGGTTCACTATTAATATTTTTGTGAACGTGTCCGAAAATATCTTTCCCCAGAGACGCAGATACGTATTTCACCTTTCTACAGGCTCATCGGTACGCCCCTGGTGGAGAAAGAAAATTTCCAGACACATTCACAAAAAAGACCAACATCACCACATCACCGTAATTATCCAGACAAATCCAGACCAGACAAAAATATTAATAGTGAACCTGTATTTGTGTTCTTCGCACCAGGTTTTGAATAATATTTTATATTATTAAAAATACCTTTGAATAATAGATGTAACTTAAGATTTATAAATTATATTGAAGTTAAATATCTAAAATTAATGCACGAAAGTAATGCCAATCAGGGGTATTTAGTGAAACTAGTAATATAAAGTACATATACATAAGATGCTAGAAAAGTTTACTAAAATTAAAAGTTTTATGATTTTTTAAAGTACTTTTCGTCATTTTCACTACATTTCTCCAAAATCAACCACTGCAAATATATTTCCGTTTCTCTTGGAGCTACAGTATCGTTAGCTTCATTACTGCTGGCAAAAAGTTGAATAGTCAGACGATATCTAATCTTCACAAAAAGTTTAAAATTATAGGTTGCAAAATCTGACCTATACGGAGGATAATTTAATAATTACAAGGGTATGCTGAAAAGTAATGCACACATGCTTGTACAGCGTGAACAAAAACAAATATCAAGATCGAGCAAAATGTACATTAAAGTACAAATCTTAGGCTTCAAAATCATATATTTATTTTTCTACGTAGTCACCGCTAAGGCTAACACATTTCTTCCAATATGTAACAAGTTTTTTCATTCCGTCACTGAAAAATTCTTCCGACTTTTCTCAAATCTAGGACTTGACAGCTGCCTTCACCTCATCTTCCGAGGTGTAAGAATTACCCTAGAGGTATCTCTTGAGTAGAGCTCTTTGTTCTCGTCGGTGAAGCATGATAGCCATCATGCACAGATTTTACGGTATCCCAATTGTTCGATAATGAAGCCGACACGTTTCTTCGATATTCCACTATAGTTTGCGATTCCCCGGTCATTTTGAATTAACTCGTCGGCGAGTTTGCGATGCTTATCGTCTGTAGCAGTGATCGTACGCCCGTTGCGTTTTTAATCAACAATTTTGGCCTTTCCAGTCAAAAAATTTTATTATCCGTCGATTTACAGTAGATCTATCAACAACACCATATATTACGTCCTGTGATATTTCTTGATATGCAAACTTACAACGTTAAAAATATTAATACTGTAGTGTGTATTGTAATTTATTTTTCCGACGACCACAATGTAAAAAGAACAAATTCGCATGATTTACTAGCACTGAAAATTGCAAATTGCATTGTATCCCCAAAACTGTGTTGAAAAGTTATCTTGTAACTAAAACTGTGCTGAAAAGTTCAAGAGGGCCAATTAGAATCGTCGCAGAACCGTGTGCAAAGTAACAGACGTGCCAACCTACTAATCATAAAATAACAAATAGGAAACTGTCAAATGAATGACTCTCAAATGTCAAATTGTTGTTGATACGCGGTGTTGGTAAATTGGCTAGTGTTTTCGTTTTGTCTAAATTAGATTATTCAATTAGTTATTGTTAATTGGTAAGCGGTCGTCGGAAAAGTATAGTGTACAACACGTGCTGAAAATATTTCACACTCGCATAATTAAACCACTCGCCTACGGCTCGTGGCTCAAACTTCACGCTCGTGTGAAATATCCTATTTTCAGCACTAGTTGTACAATATACTATTATCTACTATCATTGTATAATGTCAAATTTTACGGCATCTCATTAAATGTCATAATGAGATACTTTACCGCACTAGTGTCGTAATGGGTTACTTTACAGCACTAGCGCGATAAAACGGTAAGTGCATTGAAATAACTGGATATATTTACTGAAGTCTATATTTTTCTTCATTGAAATGGTACTCCTTAACATGAAATAATGTGTCCGCAAAGAAGACGGCTTTCCTATTTCGGCTTTACCACTAAAGTTCGCTAACAAAATTTTCTCATTTATATTAACTACTTTTTTGGCACTGCACCAATCTTCAAATTTCGTATATTCTTTTTCATATTTATCTGGTGATTTAACATTAATTAAAATTTGAATTACTATTTCAATATCAAATGTATTTTCCTCGTCAGAACTCATGATTGTTAGCAACGTCAATTTGTAAATAATTATTTATTTGACACCGATGACAGTACGCGATGTGTGGTTAAATATGGTCACAGCTTACTATTCATGCAGCATTTGTTAATTTAGTAAGAATATTTTTAAACTTAAAAAAAAAATAATAAAAGTTGATGATAGTAAATAAAGTTTTGTACAATGTTCGTATTGTAAATTCATATTATTTTGTCGAACTCGGCGGACGCTTCGTTTGACAACTTTAACATTTTGTGTCGTAGTAGAAATATTTACCATACTTATATCGTAAATAACTAATATTCATTACATGTTTACAATACAGCATTATATAATAAATTATGTGCTTATAAATAATATAGATTGACAAAGGAGTTTGATATATAAATGTCATATAAGGTGTTTTGTACTTATCTTGAAAGAAATATAATATAAATATCGAGCTCTCCAAGCTACAATATCTTGTCGCTCCATCAAACTATATATGTTTGATTGGCATTTCTTATATCGATATTCAATTTGATTTCTATTATTATTTTACGCACTGTCTCCCTGCAGCCGCTAAACAAAGTTTACTGAGTCGAGTATACGTATATATAATAACAGTTTTCGTTACAGTACACAAAGAATTAATCTTGTTTCGCAATACACACCTGTAATCTTAATTTATATATTGTTTATATCAATTCAGTAAAAATTATCTATCAGCATTATCTGAGACAATGTTAAGAGACTTTTGTGTAGATGTTGATGGTGCAGGTTCGTTGTTATGAAATAATGACTTGCGAATACGTACGATTGTAATAATAGCTTGGTTAATAACTTCCTCAACAGGAAACGAATATGACCCTGCTGTTTTATCCTCTTCACCATACTCTATAATATTTTCTAGAACAACAAAGGCTTCATTCTTCGAGTCAGATAGTGGTAGAATAATAGCTGAAATTTATATTTTGAAAACAAACATAAAATAAGGTTACAAATATTTCAGCTTGACGCCATTGTTTCTTAAAGGCGATAGCTTTGGTAAAAGGTGTTATTTAATATACAGTGTGAAAGCGAAATATTCCTGCATACTTTAGTAAGTAATTGCTGTAATAATATTAAGCATAAAATGCTAATGCACTCTAAAATTCTCTCTCGAACGAGATCAAAAAAAAAATCTAATAAATGCGCGTGGCTGGCGTAGCTGGATCCGACTCCGAAATTTAGTATTTCTTAATAACTTTAGTGCTACCACTACTGAAGCGTAATGGTGGGAGTTGTAGATGCAATGATGTATATTGTAAGTCAGAAGTCAGTCTGTTATTAACCTTCGTGAAGTATCGCTTGTTCAAATCACGAATTAGCAGATATCGTCTTACTATACGGTCAAACAGCTAGAAGTGTTAAAGCTACTAGACGTAATTTATAAGGGGCGGTTTCCGAACCGGAGACGTCTATCAAATGAATTAATTTAATATAATCCGTGTGTACAGATTGAGAGATCGCGGTACATTGCATCCAAGTTATGAAGGCCGTGAGAGATGGGCCACGTCTTCGGAAACGTATTTTTCAAACTGCAGCCTATACCCGCGCAGACCGAGGCGTGTAAAAGTGTGTACATACTTGTATTTATGCAAGTGACAGCCACATTCAATATTTCCTTTAAGCGTTCCACCTGTTTCACACAAATTTTAGGGCAAAAAAGTCATTAAAAAAAGAGGCGAAAAAATATGAACATTCAATTAAAATTACAAATGTAATGTATTATTTCTCGCGAATTTAATATTAAGACAACTAAATTAAAAATTCCAAGTCACGAGAAAATTCTTATACCGTTTAAAATTTTTAAAGAAACCGGATATTGTATTTTGTAGGGATATTACAAAGGCCATGACCTACTTGTAAACAACAAGACAACAGCTGAGGCATAAGAAAATTTATGAATGAATACAAGTCATGAAACTTTCACACAAAGACGTACCTATTATTACCGGAAATGTGAAGGGGATTTTTTTGGTGAACTTGAACAAATAAAAATATATTTTCTATTTGTTTAGATTCAATCTGAATACGTACTTGAAAAGTTTGTTCTCCTAAATTTAGGCAAAAATTAAAGTTTCGATGGAATAAACTTTTTTGTAGTTTTGAATTGTTGTCTTACAAATCTATTATATATTAGCGTACGTCGGAATATTTTATTTACATCCTGTATACACACGAAAAAATGGTAAAACACGAATAAAACAAGAAAAAACATTTAAATAACGAAACGCAAAAGCGAACAACGAGTAAGCAAACGGAACCGGACTGTAGTTGACTGTCAAACGTGAAAAGTAGTGGTGCGCAGGTGGGTAGGCTAGAGGGATTGATAAATTAGTTCACATATTTTCCGGAGCTCAAATATAATTGGTCGAACTATAGTGTTTTACATATTGGTAATATGGTCAATGATTTAGTATATAGATTACATTTTCTGCAGTTATCGGTTTGAACATTTGTATTACCATTGAAGTGCTTCCAGTAATTTCCTGTAAGTATTACTTTATCTTCTATTGCTGAGACGAGGCTCTCGGTATCTGGGTAAAGTCAACTTTCTAGTCAGTTGTAACTGTCACTTATATTTTCTCTCGCCATATGACAACGATGGAGTTTTTTTGTCCTCCTATTCATTTTTCTTCATTTGGACATAAACGTTACATCATTATATGAACCATGTGAATTATGTCAATTGTTTATTGTGAAAGTATTGTCGAAGGTCGTGTATCCACTTCGTATGGAGTAGTAATCAAATTCTCCGCTTCTTCTAGTTTTCTACCAGTGTCATTCTTTCAACGGAGAATTTTACGTATAGTATTCTGTACTTCTGCATAAGTGATCGTCTTGTGAAATTAATATTTATTAATATATAATATTTATTAATATATATAATTAATATATATAATAATATATTATATTCCAATTGACTAAGTTAAATACAATTAGCCAGCATTTCTCTGTTTGATAGACTTAGACATAGTAAATTTTTATACAACAAAGAAATCCCGTTGGATAGCATCCAAATAATTGAAGAACATCTATCAAAACAACTAGGTGGTAGGCAGAACAGATGGGCAGACTACGGACCCCATAGAGCAACATAAGGCAGTACCGAACCCAACCTAATCTTGAACAAAATTATCGGCGGTGTTGATAAAGGAAGAGGATACAAAATAGGGAAAAGCGAAATTTGGAATTTATATTACACAAATACAGGTTCACTATTAATATTTTTTGTGGACGTGTTCGAACATATCCCTCCCCAGAGACGTAGATACGTATTTCGCCTTTCTACAGGCTCATCGGTACGCCCCTGCTGGAGAAAGGATATCTTCAGACATATTCACAAAAAAGAACCACATCGCCACATCACAGAAATTATCCAGACCGAGCGTAGAAGTAAATTCAGCGCTGCCTGTTGTCAGACAGCCGAAGTACCTCGCCCTGTCCGCATAACCAATGCGAACCAACGACGCCTTTCTAAAGATGGCGCAACCGTGTCTCTAGAAACTGCAATTTGTCTGTGTCTTCACTCACACTACGGACTAACTGCGTGTAATGTATCAGAATAATTGAAACATATATGAGTAGGTAAACCCCACCAGTTTTGTATAATACAAATATATTTTTAATAATATAAAATATTATTAAAAATCTGGTGTGAAGAACACAAATACAGGTTCACTATTAATATTTTTTGTGAACGTGTCCGAACATATCCCTCCCCAGAGACGTAGATACGTATTTCGCCTTTCTATAGGCTCATCGGTACGCCCCTGCTGGAGAAAGGATATCTTCAGACACATTCACAAAAAAGAACCACATCGCCACATCACATAAATTATCCAGACCGAGCCTAGAAGTAAATTCAGCGCTGCCTGTTGTCGGACAGCCGAAGTACCTCGACCTGTCCGCATAACCAATGCGAACCAACGACGCCCTTCTAAAGATGGCGCAGCCGTGTCTCTAGAAACTGCATTTTGTCTGTGTCTTCACTCATACTACGGACTAACCGCGTGTAATGTATCAGAATAATTGAAACATACATGAGTAGGTAAACCCCACCAGTTTTGTATAATACAAAGATATTTTTAATAATATAAAATATTATTAAAGAAGAACACAAATACAGGTTCACTATTAATATTTTTTGTGAACGTTTCCGAACATATCCCTCCCCAGAGACGAGAGGGATATGTTCGGACACGTTCACAAAAAATATTAATAGTGAACCTGTATTTGTGTTCTTCACACCAGATTTGTAATAATATTTTATATTATTATAAATTTATATTAGTTCCTTGAACTCAGAAATACTACGAGTATGCTCATTTAAATATGTAACGAAATTTTGAAAACAATCGAAATTCTCTGCATAAAAACTAGTAGCTTCCAACCATATTCCCCATCTAGCTAGTACTGGAGAGGGAGGCAATGACAAAGATGGAAAGTTTTTTCGTGTAAAGAGCTACTCTCAATGGTGCTTTTCTGAAAGCTTTTTTAAAAGCAGATACAAGTCTATAACCTTCCGGAAAGGTCCACAGATTCACAGATTCTATGGAGAGCATGTGCTACACAAATAATATGCAGCATATTAGGATGTTTCCTTTAATAGCCTGCCTGTTTTTAACATATATGCAGCACTGTCACTGACAAATAAAAGTATTTTTCTTTGTACCTGACGTCCGAATGAAGCATTTGGTGCATATTCTCGTAAATGGGTTTAGCTACTGTTTCCACATCAACTGTATTTATAACTTCTGTTACTATTACATATGCGTTATATGGTATAGCTGGATGTAGTACACTAGCTACAACATTTACTACACAGCGTCCTAATATATCGACAGTTTCGTCGGCACTTATGTATAGGTACTGATTTGAAATATGGCTTCTAATGCGTTCTACTGCTTTCGTGTAGCACCACGAAACATAATATTTGCGTAAGGTGGATTCATTGGGAACAACATTTCGACCAGTATATTTTTAGAGAAATGTTTTGAAGGTGGGGTTATTGAGTTTATGTAATGGAATATTTGCCGCCATTAAAGTTTCACAGAGTTGTTCGTTAAAATTGTCAGATTCCAAGGGGTTTAATTTCTGTGTATGTGTTTGCGATGCTAAGTGACGTTTCATGTGCGATCGGTTGGGACTTTTAAATGATATTTTACAGACTTTGCAGCAAATTTCGAAATCAGAGGCAATGGACATACAATCAGTTTGACGCTTAATCCAACTCCGCCTTTGTTTCACGATGCCATTCTCGACCTTGTTCCATATCATATTTGAAAAAGTAACTTAAACAATGTTCTAGATCTAAATAAATGAAAATTAAAAATGTATGGGTAAACTATTGAAACGAAATTCACTGGACAATTGCATCACAATTCAACGACAAATAACAGATCTGCGGTTAACCGAATGAATAGTGCTATTCAATAACTATGCGATGTTATAGGCTATTTATATCGTCCATCGTAATTTGTGCCGTCCGGTCTCTAGTTATCATTTTAAATCAAAATTTATTAGAATAATGTTTAAATTTAGATAAAGTTGTGTTTAAATAAAATTTATGGAAGAAAAGTGCATTTATTTATTTTTTTATTGCATAATTGGGGACAAAATTAAAAAAGTAAATGTATACAATAATTTTGGACACATGGAGTACTAAGTTTCTGTGAAAGACTATTTTAATGGAAAAAGCACGTAGCTAAAACTTTGTAGTACTTATATTATGTCACTAGTACCAATATAAAAGTTTTTATAACTATAGTGTTGTTCGTAATGACAAGTTATATGAATATCAAGTTTAGGAAGAGAACCAACAAAATCTTCACGCTGCCAAACCATAATGTAACCGGTGCTTTCCTAATCATTAGCATCCTTCCGCGGAAACCATTTCCTGGTGGTGTAACGACTACATAAACGGGGAACAGTAATCTCAAGTTTTGAACATACCATGGGCCACAAGGATCCCGCAGAGTTGAACGGGGCGAATATATTATCTATAGGACAATTTAGTCCCGCATGTGATGCTTTATATCTTAACAAGTTGTTCATTGCACCCGCGTCATTTACAAAACTAACAGCAACTAACAGAAAAGGATTTTCCACGCTGTGCAGTAGTTGATCCGGAAGAAAATAAACAGTTAATTAGTTATTTAGTCAAACTAGTTTAGAAATGTTATTTCGTCGTATTTTTCCGGTTTAAATATGAAATACTGCCATTTAGTATCAGCAGAAACAAAAGTCCAAGAATTACTCATTGTTCTTGTTGGAGAGATGAAAAATTACTAGTTTATTTGTATATGTTATTTTATGTTTTGCATGTTACTGTTATTTAATTACAAATTTAACATAACTATCACGCGATTGTGATTATTCAAATTTATATATTGGTAAAAAAAGATTATAATATACATACGAGAATATTTACTTCTATGAATGCTTTTGTGATTACTACATTCTGATATAAATTAGAATTCGCTAAAATTTTTATTATGGATCGACATTCATAAATAATTTGGACTTACATTTCTTATAATCTCTATAATTATCTGTTATACGTCAATTTCGATCCTTGTATACTTTTGTATCTGCTACTACATTTAATTACTACTTTATCGTACTACTTGAATTGCTGAAATTTGAATTACCTTATTCTGCATGTTGGTTGTTAGTTATTTTTGTATAACTATAATATCATATATATATATATAATAGGTTCGCTAAGATTGTTTGTATGAATATGTAACACATTTATTAGATCTTTCAAGAACGGATTCTTGCATTGTTTAGTTAAGGGTTCATTTGTTTCCATTAATCGATCTAGCGTTGGTTATTTGTAAAAGTGTTAAAACCCGAGGCAGATTTGGTCTTCTACCTTTACCAGTGCGTAACTTCGTGCTTGTGTACGGGTTTTCTAGTAATATGAATCTTTTCTCTTTTCCCTTGTTTGTTGTTTACACAGTTAAATGCTATTCCTTTGCAATTTAAGTACATGCGATTTTCCATATTCACGTAACGGCGAATCTGGATATGGATATTCTAAAATTCATATTATATTAGAGGGTTAATTAGAGGTCAATTTATAAATACCTTTGGGTATTCTTTTGCGTGACTTTTAGTGTATTTAAATACATTTTCCGATTGTTTGTTTACCGAATACCGGTTAACTATTTTTAATCCTATCAAGTTATTTGCGCATGATTTCTAGAGTCACACGGACAAGCGATATGCATATGGATGCGTTCAGATATAGTAATTATACAAGTCATCAAAGTTACATTTTTGTATTGTAATTAAACAATGCTGTTTAATGAAAAAAATATATACTGAGTATAAGAAGTTAGTATTTATCGAAATTTGTGAAGTCGTCCGAAATGGCGTTTAATTAGTATTTCAGTTATTTGGAATTTCGATTTGGAGGCCAATTGAAGTAGGCATGCACCATCTATTAGTATTTATTTGTGTTATTGCGCGATATAATAGTATTAATTTATAAGAGGTTGTAAATTAGTAGTGTGTTTTTCGCGGTCGATTTCCTTTTTGAAAATAATTAAATGTGGGATAATTGGAATATTCTTCCACATATATATTTTTTGCCGTATGACGTTGTATTGTCGTATATATGAGGCGCGTACAAGACATTCTCGCTTTCACTAATCTTTCGTTTAAGTATTTGTGGTTATACCTTCATGCCGGGGTTTTGAAGTATCTAACTGGTAGAATTTTAATTGAAACATGGTATGTGTTCGCTTATAGCGGCTATTAAATTCTACTGGGTATTGCAAAGCAACGTTGAAATTTTTCTAAGGTTGGTTTCCTTCGTAATGACACGGATTTGAATGGATACGTTCATCGACCACATGGGAAGTCTTTAACTTTGTAGGAATTAAAAATTCATTGAACGAGGTGAGTCTATAACTAAGAATGTCTTGTGAACGGCATTGTTTCTCTCATTAATTTCGTTTCTGTTACTTATATTGTCTTTCTTCCTTAACTTCATTCTAGAGCTTGTATGGGGCTAATTCCGATTCAGCTAATTAGAGTTTGTATGGGCCTAATTCAGAATCAGCTAATTAGAACTTAGACGTAAGCAGCTGTTGGCCGATTGGCATCCACCACGTGGGAATTTCCATACCAAATGATACTGAAGTTCACCATAAGGTAGCATATTTTTATCATATTCGCCAAGATTTAATTGGTTTGATTCGACCGCTTACACGGAAACACGTGAATATAGACTTGTATATAATTTAAATATAATTTTGGCTAGGTCACATTTTTTTTCCTGTCCGTATTCAGATACTTGTCTAGTGAGCACATTTTTTTCCTCTTGATTTAAATTTATAAATTTTACGTCTTAATTATTGTTTTACTTTGTGCCATTTATTTATTTAGTGCAAGGAATTTAACTGAGACATCATTTAATTTTCTTTAAATTATATATAGATAATTTTCGATTTAATTTGTGTAGTATATTTTTTTATTATAACTAAGCTTGTGATCAATTTTATTTCATATATGATTAATATATTTTCTGTACATACAGTGTGAACAAATCTTCTAGATATATTTTGTTTGTATTAATTTTCCGTAAGTTAAACCATTCGCTATTGAACCTTTGACATTGTGTTATAGATGATAGTTGTTGCATATATAGTGTGTGTCAATATCAATGTAAGGTTTATATAGGCTTTGATAAATTATTTATGCAATTCTTAGATTAAGATTCTTAGTTAATTTCATGGCCAATCGTTTTTGATCAATTAAATTCATAATTTGACGGTATTTTTTTAATTACACAGGGTGGCCCAAAATGACCGAAGGGTTTGAGTTCATTATAACTTCTTATTTAAGACATAATTATTAATTTTTTTAAATTTTAAATACCGTATATTAATGGAGAATATTTTTAATTTAATTATGAAAAATTATATCTCGCAAATGGTGGCCATTTTCTGCTTCGCATATTCGTGCTCTTTCCAAAACATTTTCCATAACCTTTCGCAAAACTTCAGGTATTATGTTGTTGATTTCGTCGCGTATATCATTTTTTAATTGCTGTATGATTCGAGGCTTATTAATATAGACTTTTCATTTCAAATAACCCCAAAGGAAACAGTCTGAAGCGGTTAAATCCGGTGAACGCGGAGGCCAATTAAAATCGCTTGTACGGGAAATAATTCGTTCACCAAAGATGTCGCGTAAAAGAGCCATTGTGTCGCTCGCAGTGTGCGCTGTGGCTCCGTCCTGTTGGAACCATACTTGTGGATGGTTTTCCACGGCGGGCCTTAAAAAAATTTCCAACAATGTCCGATATCTAACACCAGTGATGGAAACGGCGACACCGTGTTCATTTTCAAAAAAATATGGGCCAATTATCCTTTCCGACGAAACACCGCACCAAACGGTACACTTAAGTAGGTGTAATTTTCGCTGTTGAACTACTCTTGGATTTTCCGTAGCCCATATCCTGCAGTTTTGCCTATTAACGAACCCATTTAATTGGAAATGGACTTCGTCGCTCATAATTAAATTATTAATAAAATCATGATTTTCTTCTGCTTTTGACGAAAATAAATTGCATAATCAAGTCGTTGCTGGTAATCTGTCGGTTTCAATTGTTGGACAAGTTGAATTTTGTATGGAAACATTCTTATTGTATGCAAAATTCTCTGCAGCGACCCTCTTGAGAGGCCAACTCGAACGTCTCCTGGTTGATGTTTCTCCATCTTCCCGAATACTCTCCTGTACCCGTTCAATATTGTCATCGGTGTGCATCGTTCGTCGTCTGCCGGCACCAGGAAGGTTCCTTACTGCCCCTTGTTCTCGAAAATTTGCAACCAGACGGTTTATTGTTGACTCTGTGGGTCCAACCCGCACATTAAAATAGCGACGATATGCACCCTGAGTCAAAACAATGGATCGTTGATTTGAGAAATAAAGTTCAACGATTTTGGCACGTTGTTCAATTGTGTACTGTTCCATTTTAAATTCCCCAAGTCTTCTTTACAAAATACTGAAAAGAAAAAAAAAATTATAATAAAAAAGTTATAAGGAATTAAAACCCTTCGGTCATTTTGGGCCAGCCTGTATCACCTAATTTATAGAATTTATCTCCAATATCTGATTTTATGTGCCTATATTTTAATTTCACAATTTATTGTCTACCCTTTATATATTTCATTCATTTACTATACTGGCTAAGTATTTTACTCATGACCAGGCATTACTTGATTTTGTTGCAAATTAATATAATTATCATATCGTAATTATCTTATTGGGTCAATAATACATAATTTTGTTCCATTCATTTAAATTTTGATGTTTTACATTTTATTATTTTATTGTTGCTCAAAGAAAATATTCATGTTACTGTATGTTTTCATTTTCAATTAACATTACTTTTGTTGTTCGATTTATTATTAATAAAAGAAATAAAAGAAAATTAGAATGGCTGGAATATGACGTATATCTTACAATGAATAAACTTGATTGCAAACATGATAATTGAACGATTTATCAAAATTTTGGAGGTAATAACTACCAGTGGAGCAATTCACCCACAAATTTGAAAAATTTAATTTGATAAATATGCAAGACTTCTAGATTACACATACCTTTAAATACAAGTCGTACTATATCCTTGCAAATATATATAAATTTTAATTTATGGCAAAAGTACAATACAAGAAAAAGCCCTGGCTACAATATTACTATTAGAGAACGCACAAGAACCATGAAATAAAAATTACAGAAAGCATTTGTTCAATCTTTCTCGAAATATTAACTGTAAAGCAACAAACAGACATTATTAATATGTTCCTATTTTCCTGGGATTATCTTATTTCAAGATCGAGAGAATTGCATCCTTAAGAAAAGCTTTAAAAGTTGCTTAAAGATATTTGAATTTTATTTTGCTCTTCAACTAAATTTTTATTAGATTAATTAATTAGTTATAATTATCAATTTACTTGAAACCTGCAAAACTCATAAATTAAAGCCAAGAATAGCTTTTGGGTTTATCCTTGCCCAAGTGTATGTCTGCATGAATTTAAGACAGCTTTGAAACTAGTAACATTTCCTTTTCGAAATGCAATGTGCGAGCTAGTTTATTGTATTTATTCGTCTTTAAGCAAATAGAAGTGGTATACAAGAACGTGTCAAGCTAATAAATGTTATTGATTCCAGATCCCAAAGAAAGTCCCAAAAAATCTTATAAATGATGTCAAAAAAGTATATTTTATCCGCCTTTGGCATCACTAATAAATTTTCTTCTGGATATTTTTTTGTCTGGAGTCCACAACTTTTACTAGTTTGACACATTCTTGTCCACCACTCATATTTGCTTAAAAATCCAAACACATGAAGTATATTTACTTTTTTTTTGTCCCATCGGGGCATTTTGAAATAAACTAGTATTTATGTCATAAATGCATATTAAGTGCATATTTGGGTAACGTGCATGCAAATATGCTTTAATGCATATTTTCCGACGTTTAGTTATAATAATTTTAATTACATTATATTAGCCTAATTCATATGCATTTTTATTAAATTGATTCTACTTTCCCCAGAGACTTTTTTTATAATGACAAAAATTCTTATGTATTTTGAATAATATATTACGGTCTTGTGATTTTATTTTCAAAGGATGATCAAACATCTTAAAATAAGGTCATTAACGTAAAAATATCTTAACAAAAATTGCAGCATTACTGTTAATTTTTTTTTATTTTTAAGGGATGATTAAACACCTTAAAAAAGGTTACTAACGCTAAAACGATTGATCACAATCGTGCGCAAAGTAAATGTAAATTCAAGCGACAGGTTATCAGTGAATTTTTTACTAAGTAGGCTGATGTCAGTAACGTTTCCCATCGGTCAAGCTGTTTCATCAGTTATCACTGCACTGCTGGTTTGACATAAATTCTTCCGAATAAATTCTAATAAGGTAAGTAAAAATGGTCTATCGCAACCAACAGTGAATACGTTGACAAGTTATTAATTTATGGAGAAGTACGCTAGAATTCTGCTGCTGCAAGTCGATTGTACGCTGAGCGGTTTCCTAACAGGCCAACACTTATTCCACAAAAATTCATTGCTCTAGTAATCCGTGCACGAGAAACTGGTGTACTGCAAACAAGTCAAGGTCGGGATGGTGGACCTGGCCAACACCAACGAATTTTAGATACAGAAGAAGAAGTCTTAAATCTTGTCGAAGATCATTCTAGAAGTACTCGAAAAATATCTCGACATGTAAATGTATCAAATCGAATTGTCTGACGAACACTGCGCGAGAATCAATTGTATCCTTTCCATGTACAAAAAGGTTTTATAACCTGAATATAATTCTTTACGTTTACAAATTTTGCTTATGGTTTCTACAAAAACATGCTGAAATTCTAAGCTTTTCTTCCATTGTATTGGCGGGTGATGAAGCAACGCTTACACATAACGACATAAATAACTGTCGTAATACTCATACCTGGGCTGTCGAAAATCCACATGCTGTTCGTCGTAATCATTTCCAGCACAGATTTTCGATAAACGTTTGGGCCGGAATGGTTAATGGACAATTAATTGGCGCCTTTGTGTTGCTAAATCGATTGAATGGATATGATTAGTTGATGGAACTGTTGGAAGAAGTTTCTTTGAATGTACGTCGACAAATATGTTTTTTTCAAGAATGCGCACCGCCGCATTTTAATCGTTTAGTTCGCCAACATGTGTTTGAAAATAAGAGGATTGGTCGAGGTGGTCCTGTTCCATGGCCTCCTCGGTCACCCGACCTTAACCCCAGTCATGAAGACCATGGTAGACACCAACGAAATAATTGATTTAAATGATCTTCGTAACCTCGTTGAGGCAGCTGTGGTGATAATGCGACGGCAAGACCAAGACCTAGTAAATTATGCCAATTCATGGATACGTCGAGCGAGACAAATATGTTTTTTTTCAAGAATGCGCACCGCCGCATTTTAATCGTTTAGTTCGCCAACATGTGTTTGAAAATAAGAGGATTGGTCGAGGTGGTCCTGTTCCATGGCCTCCTCGGTCACCCGACCTTAACCTCAGTCATGAAGACCATGGTAAACACCAACGAAATAATTGATTTAAATGATCTTCGTAACCTCGTTGAGGCAGCTGTGGCGATAATGCGATGGCAAGACCAAGACCTAGTAAATTATGCCAATTCATGGATACGTCGAGCGAGACTTTGCGGTCAACAACACGGCGATAACATTGAACAACTAGTGTAAAGTGAATCCATGAAAAACATAAAAAATTGTTTAATTTACTTAATCAGTATTTAAAAATAAAAAAAAATAAAGACTACAAAAAAAAATTTTACATTAATATCTGTCTTATTATTCTTTTGTTAAGATATTTGTACGTTAATGACCTTATTTTAAGATGTTTAATCACCCCTTGAACATAAAATCACAAGACCATAAACATCCTGTATACATAGAAAATTATTAAAAATAACATTTTTTTTCCAACGACATGCCGTTCTAAATCAGTATACGAGCGCCATCTTACTTTTTGAGAAAATATACAAATTCGCTACTGAGATCCAGCTTTATGTCCTTTACTGACGAATACACTTTTTTCAACAATGGTATTCTTGAATTACCATAATATTCATCACTGGGTCGATGAAAAGCCAGGACACATAGGCATTTTGTTTTAAGAATCGATACAAAAAGAAAATAGTAACTTGAATGTAACTTTAACCTTCAATATGCAAAATAGAATTTCATATTTTGCATCCTCTTTAAAAAAAGATACTGTTGTAGATGTGTTATTTTTTTTACCAATCAAAATTCTATGTTTAAGTAAACAAATGTATTTACTCACGCATGTATGAGAACATATAAAAACAAACACATAAATTTCGTAAATTTTCTGAAACAAAGAAGTTGTTTGCGTGTAATTTTTTTAATTTTTAATATTATTATGTGCAGTAAAGTATCCGTTAACGGACACCTATTGTAAGCGAATATTCCCGCAAATTTGTGGTGGTATTTATTAAAATGTTTATTAGATGAACACTTTTTTTGACCGGACATTTCCTAAGACAATTTATAACATTCTATCTGCAGTATAACATCATTTATATAACGCGTCCCAAAGCAATACATTTTCAGTTACAGTGCAGCAGCGGTAGTAATAGTTCTGGTGATGTTCCTTGCAATAGTAGCAAATGTCTGCCAAGAAGGAAACAGGCTAAGGACGCGGTTTTGGCTGGAAATGCCAGAAGCAATCATGGCTAATATATTAAAGTAATAAATTAATAATCATTGTAGGAGATACATATTAAAACTTCATTGAATCAAATAGGAAACGTAATTTTGTTTAGTTTCAAAAAAAATATTGTATTGTACACACACTACATATATGTTTCACCACAATGTGGTTTCATCAGGTGGATGAATATTCATCCACCTTTCTAATTATACTGCACAGCAACCTGTCAATGAACACTTTTCTAGATATCTAATATTTCAAACACACAATTTACTATTTATGACTAATAATTGTGGTAAAGGGTTATATACCTTTTTAAATTATTAACATAGATGATATTTGAATTTTTATTAAAAAGCTTCCGAGAGTTACTGACTTGAAAATATTTGCAATGCCGATGAAATCGACTCCTTTTTTCATACGCTTCCAGATAAAAACTTTCTCTTTAAGAGGCGGAAAGCACATGAGTGGAAAATTATTAAAGGAATTGAATACTATTTTACAGCGTATTAGTATTACATAAGTAAAATATTTCCAAAACTTTGAAACCTTCAAAAGATAAAGCATCGAATAGACTAATCAGCCTCCCGCCAACCTGGGTTGCAGCCCATTTTGATAAGAGTAGGATACCACCAAGTCACCAATTTAACTTTCGAAAAACATATTTAATAAAGTTAACAATGATTTGGAAGCAAGAAGATATTCTTCAGGTGCATTCTTTGATATCAAGCAAAATGTCAATAAGGTGGTGGCATTAGAGACTGCTATACAAAATTAAAATTTTGCCACTTTATCACTTTTATCAAGTATTTAACTCTTATTTATCCAGCATATATTGCTTTTCATTAATGTTACGAAAACTATGCCGGGCTGTGATAATTAAACAGAAACTGCATTTGCTACAAACTATTTGTATAATTTTAGTCAAAATCAATGAATTTAATGTTATAGTTATTAACGTTATAAGTCCGGTAACTAATATTTTACAGTACGAGTAAAATATTTAAAGACGAGGCGACGAAAGAGTCTTGAAACCCGAAACGAGTACTGTAAAATTAGTTCACGGACGAATATCGCTATGTATTTTATTTCATACTGTCCAACTATGGTTAAAGGTAAATTACTATAACATGTATTTTAAAAGTCAAAAAGTGTCATTATTTTTTGAATATCACGTCACTTTTTTCCTATAGTAACGGAGTTGTTATTGTTTCTTTATGTTTGATTTTTTCCTACTTGAAAATGGACGCCATGAATGCAGCCATTCCCGATGCAATTTTGGTGAAATCTTTTGAAGCATCGGAAAATTTTTTTGCCATGAAGTCGGCAAATAGGTACGAAAAAGAATACCAACAGTATTGCCACTGGAAAAAGGAACATGGAGTGCAAGAGGTGCAATCAAAGTAATGAAAGTAATCAAAGTAAACAAAGTAGTTAAAGTAATCAAAGTAATCAAAGTATCAAAGTAATCAAAGTAATTAAAGTAATCAAAGTAATCAAAGTAATCAAAGTAATCAAAATAATCAAACTAATTAAAGTAATAAAAGTAACGAATACATTCGACGATTATCCAAAATTTGAGTAGCGAATAGTAACGATTACTTAAAAGTACCGAGAATCGACATCTCTAGTCTTCATACTTTTAACTTTGTAAACTAACCCTGTATATCACCTGTTATATATTTTATACATGGTCTTCAAAGATTGATTTAATTTATTTGAAAGTAATGAAGAACCCTACGATTAGTACGTTTCTTCTTCATGTTTATAGGTTTATATAATCTGTAATACCCCGAAATTTCTTGGAAGTTCGTTAATCTAAATTTAGAAATTTTTAGTTTGTTTCAATAGAAATTTATATGGTCAATACGAACGTTGTATCACAATAGGATCTTAATTTAAAAAAGTATGCTTCTAATTTTGTCTGTAAAAGCTTTTGCTAGTTCAAACAAAGTTATTATATCAATATATTAGGTGGGTATTCTAGATGTTTATCGAATTTGCGTGTCACTCAATCATTTTCATTGTCCTATTCATGTCAAGTGCTCTTGACATTTGTAATCAGATTTCCTGCTTTTTATTTTTATGTGTTCTTTAGAGATAATGTTAAATGTATAAACATGGAATTTATTTTGGAAAATATTATTTGCGTCGCTTTATGAACACATGAAGTGAACTAATTAGCATTATTTTTGGTTCAACTTTTTTGTTGAATTTTATTTCATTATGAAACAGACATGTAAATAATTTACACATCTGTAAACATGGACAATACACCTCGTATTTTCGGCATTAACTTCTGCTTAAGACATATGCTTCTGCCATCTATAGGCGTCATCAGCTAAGCTAGTGAAGCAATGTATACAAATGATACAAATCTTTATAAATAGATCTGTATCTGTATATAACATTAAGCCGCAATCCCTATTAGATAAAGCAAATTTCATCTTGTAAGGTGGCACTTATTAA
This sequence comes from Melolontha melolontha, assembly GCA_935421215.2. Taxonomy (NCBI): domain Eukaryota; kingdom Metazoa; phylum Arthropoda; class Insecta; order Coleoptera; family Scarabaeidae; genus Melolontha; species Melolontha melolontha. The sequence continues at coordinate 75,708,631 of OW285235.1, forward strand.
TAAGTGACATCTAACGGACGAAAGAAACTTTGCCGGAAAAGGGACCTTTCGTTTGTGACCAGCTATGCGGGTACGACAAGCGAAACAATACGGGTTAGTCCATAACAAGCCAGATGGCGGTAAATATACAAAAAGGTTTTAAATATTTCTATACGTTAATGCACGTATAATGCTTTTGTTTCATTATCATTTGTATACATTGCTTCACTAGCTTAGCTGATGACGCCTATAGATGGCAGAAACATATGTCTTAAGCAGAAGTTAATGCCGAAAATACGAGGTGTATTGTCCATGTTTACAGATGTGTAAATTATTTACATGTCTGTTTCATAATGAAACAAGAAGCATTATACGTGCATTAACGTATAGAAATATTTAAAACCTTTTTGTTGAATTTTATTCTTAAATATTTACTTTATTAAATTTCTTATTTTAGTCTAAGATTCAAAACGCTTTTAAATGAATAGAATAGACAATATAATCACTATGAAATTAACTTAACTAAATTCTAAAGTTTTACTATAGGCTTGGAAAGGATAATTACAAATTTAAATGAAACTTGGTCGCCTTATAGAGGAAATTCATATAAAACATTTTTTTAAGATATTATCGATTATTTATGGATATTATTATTGCGATAAACTAAACAATTGAAATTTCTTATTTCAACATTTTTCTCGTTACAACGGTACTTTAATATTCTATTCAACAAAGAGTTCTTGGAGAAATAGAAAACTTATTTGTGAGCATTTATTCTTTAGAGGAACAATTCACCAGCTTAGCTCAGGTATAATAAAAACCAAACAAATAAACATACAGTTTATTTCGCATAATTGATGTAATTATAATTATAGTCCAGTTCTACAACGAAGTTTTTTTTAAATTTCGCCGACTTTTAACTATAATATTTATTTATTTTTAAAACTATAGCAGCAACAGGATAAACCCAAGAAGCTACTCATTTATAGACATTATAACACGACTGTTGTACAATCAATAAGAAAACATACATAGAGATACATAGAGATAAATCCTACCTTACAATTTACAATTCTTATACTCGATATAATGGATTATTCAAAAGTAAGCTACATTTTCAATTTAAATAGTAAAGTATACACAAAATAAAAACATATTTGTGTTTATAAAATAATGGAGTTTACTCGTCATTCATATTTTTTATTTCCGTTACCATGGCAACAAGTGGCAACAAGTTTGTTAATAAAAATAGAAACGTTAGCTTTTATTACTGAAGTTGGCAGATATTCACATTGTGAAAAATGGTTTTGACGTTGCAAAATCGTATAAGTCTTGTTAAGTGCTACTATGAATGTGCAAGAAATTTAGTACCGGGTATAAGAAAATTCAGAAGAAAGTATAACTTGAGAAACGGGCCGTGCAGTTTATAGGCTTACCGTAAATTTGAAGAAACTGTTTGCGTTACGGATAAAGCAAAATCTGGAAGACCTAAAGTAGCGAATGATATTACTGCTGCTGAAGTTTGACGTGAGACTGAAGAAATAGCCGGAAATAATAACTAGGGAACATGCTGCGCTCATAAAGTTGCAAAACTTCTCCAAATAAGTTACACCAGTGTTTGGCGAATTTTCAGAAGACCTCTAAAAATGTATCCGTGTAAAATGCAAGGTTTACTTGAACTTCAAGAAATGGATAAACCAGTTAGCCATGATTTTGCTCTTCGTGTATTAGCACAAATTCAACAAATTCCGCAGTGCCTGGATAAAGTTTTATGAACCGACAAGGTACATTTTCAACTATGAGGGGGTGTTAATACGCACAATTGCAGGATTTGGTCGGAAAATCATTAGCATACTGTAATTTAGCAGGGATTCATCATTTAAAAGTATCCGTGTGGATTGGTTATACATTCCGATTCATTTTAGAACCATACTGTTTTGAGGAAAAAAAAAATAGGCAATTAGAAGCAGTTACTGGAGAACGATATTTTACCATGTTGTGAAATTATATTATCCCGAGATTGCACAATTACGATACTGAAAATATCGTCTTCATGCAAGATGGAACAACCCCCCCCCCCCCCGATATTTACACTCGAGTATAAAAGCTGTAATTAACACTTTTGGCAATCGTATTATAAGCAGAAACTTTCCCAATCCTTGGCCAGCGCATTCACCAGATATTAATCCCGAAGATTATTGGATATGGAGCTATCTCTTAAACAAAAGGTTTTTTTAAGTCATCCTACAACTATCCAGCTACTCACAGAATCAATTTCACATCAAGTGGCAGCTATTCCAGTTAATTCACTCCATGCTGTCCACAGTATTGAAGAAAATTTGCTTCTTGTTCAAGAAGAAGATGGCGGACATATTCAAAATTTGCGCTGAAGTGATATACTTTGTAATAAACCTCATTGTTTTACCAGTAAAAACCTGCCTACTTTACTGTGTATAGTTTACTTTATAAGGAAATTACAGCAGTTTCAAAATATAATTTACTTTTGAATAACCCTATATCAAACTACGTAGACGTATGACACAAAGAGACCAAATTCTGCATAAAATCTAAGCTATATTTTTGTAATATTTCCCGAACACAGCTGCTAAATACCACCAAATTATTGTTTCATAAGTTAACACTATTTAGAGATATGTTGTATGTTCTGAGCATTCTATTGAGTGACGAGTACATATAGTACATTTAGACAGATATTTTCCAATAACTTTGAATCATCTATATAATGATTTACAAATTTATAAAAGAAAGTTTCATCTGCAAGAATCCTTGGGCAAGTTAACGGCACAGCATTATACCCAATTAAGAACCTTCCGTGTGACGACCGCTTTAACTTAAAAGTTCCAAATTTTATAAATCTAAACTGAATACTTTCCAGCCTCGCAATGTACATTTCATAAAATGGTTTCAACACAATAGAGCAATAGTTATTTACTAATGAATACTAAATTGAATAGACCTTCTAGACCTAAAACTGACAATCAATCGCATCAAAATACTTAAAATATCATCAAATTTCGTTTGAACTACATTTCGCACGTAATTTATTTTGCTCATATTTGTACAAAGAAATTTAATTCTAGTGTTTCTAGTAATGCCTGTTAGTTCCTACCAAGCTTTTTGATCATAACGACTGCGGCAACTGTTAGTTCGTTTTAAAAATGCATATTAAATAAAAATACAACAAATATTTTCAAATGATTTATACTTTATTTTCGAGAGTACATCTTCCGATTAAGAATGGAATAAGATTACATTTAAATAACTTCCTCGGCTGGCTTTGCAGTCGTCCATTCTGTCGACCAAATTTTTCGGTACATTTACAATCTTTTGAGCGTTTATTATACCAAGAGCCAATTTAATTGATTTAAGCCTCAATCGTCTCTGGATGATCAGCATAACATGTATCCTTGACGGCTCTCAACAAATAATAATCCAAGGGAATCAAATCGCAGCTTTTAGGCGGCCAATTGACATCGCCATTTCGGCTGACAATGCGATTTTCGAAGATAGGGCGTAAAACGTCAGTAGTAGCATTGGCTGTGTGGGCAGTGACGCCTTCCTATTGAAACCAAACATCGGCCAACTCTTCCTCTTCAATCGTAGGGTATAAAATTAGTGCGGCTTCTTGCTTATTTTCGAATACAAACGGCCCAATGATGTCTTTGGACAATATTGCACACCATACAGTCACGCGTTTTTGTGAATTGGCATCTTAAGTGTGACGTATGGATTTTCTGTGTTACAATACTGCAATTTTGCTTATTCACATAATCTACGAGGTGAAAATGAGCTTCGTCGAAAAAGATGATTTTTGGTTAAAATGCTCATCTTCTTCCAGCCGATTAGCTGTTCATTCAGCGAAGCGAAAACGCGACAGATGGTCCATTGTCTTCAACTATTGAACCAGTTGGACTTTGTGAGCCTTCATACCCAGGTTTTCATGCAAAATTCTTCACAGTCCTATCGTTAGTGTTCAATTCTTGCGAACCATGCGGGTACAGGTGCTTGGATGTTGAGGCACTCTTTCAAATAGAGCAACAATATTTTCCATCGATCCAGTTGGACAGCGATGCGGAACGTGTGTGTTGTCTATTAACATGCCAGTAGAATGAACTTCCTTCACCAATTTCCTTACACCGTTCTCAATTGGCGCTTTATTTCTATTGTGTACGCAATTTTCGGAAAGTTTCAGTAACCGACTCAGCACTTTTAAATAGTTATTTATGCACCAATGGCGTTATGGGTATTATATTGTTCTGAGGTCGACGTTAATTCAACCTGAGGGCCTCTGGCTCGAGGGATGAATGTCGATCGAGGGCAATATAATTGCCATAACGCCGGTGGTTTACACAAGACTTTATTTTTCACGAAAAATAAATTTCTTAAGTGTCAAATTCAAATTACATTGGAAAAGTTCAGATATTTTTGTCGTTACGCATCTAATATGACTCCTTGAATCAACGATAGAGGAAAGCATTTCTTCTAAGAATAGAGTATCCAGCATGATATTAAATTCTGTTACAGCATCAGATAAATCCTCGCTGGCTTGTCAAATTACCAGTGGAGATGCTTTCCCTCCAAGAACTTTAACAATCTTGGAAAGCTTCCGATCACTTAATTTCGAAAACTGTATTTTTAGTTTTTCTAAATAATGTTAAAAATTAGATTTGATTCTTTTTTTAGAAATTGTTGAAAATAAACTACTATTTTAAGTTTTACGTATTTTAAATGGCAGTTGTTGACACTTTGATGTTTTAAAGTTGTCAATGTTTAAATACTCTTAATTTTATTAAAGAATGCTAAAGTTTTGCTTCTTTCTTTAGACTTTATTAAAAACTAAAATTATTAGTTGTGTAAAATGTATATCCTTTATTCTCGGGCCTTATTTATACTCACACAACATTAAAAAATGTAAATAAATTACCGGGCGTTATGGGCCATAATGCCCGGTTATTACGCCCACGGGCGTTATGGCCGTGTTTATAGTAACCGTAGCCAAGGTGAAATGAACAAATAATATTTAAGTGAAAAAAAATAAGTTTGTAATACTTCCCAACGTTGACCAAGCGTATATCGACTCATTTCGTTTACCGGGATTATAATACTGAATTTCTGTCACTTGACAGATGATAATAGAGCTATGAGCGGCGAAAAAACCGCTAATTCAAAAACGAACCACACCATAGTAGCATTAAAAAAATTTTCTCTAAGATATTATAATTGCTCGCCAAGTTTTTATAATATTTTGAACAGTTTCAATCGCGTTACTTTTAGCTTTTACAAATATGTTCAACGCTTCTTTTCAAATCGTTTATATCTTTAAACTAATTATATATATCTTCTGCTATTTTATTCATCCCATGTGCCAAACAAGTAATGTGAATTAAATTCAGTTCGGGAATTTTTAAATTATTTCCAGTTTTTATCGTATACGATTCTGCATCTGAAATCATTAAAATTACTTTCTCAGCTGGAACTGATGAAGGCAGTAAATTCGAAAAACTTTTACTTAAAATCCTAGAAACTACAATATTATTTGGTTTATCCGGAATTTTAAAACTTATTTTAATGGATTTGTTTGCTTTATTTTCACATAAAGCTTCTAGTTTTAAATGAGGGATGTAACGCACACAAGTTTCATCAACCGCAAAAGTAAATCGAAACTGTCGCCATCTAAATTTCAGCAACACATTTTTTTCAAAAGTTGATCAGATATTTTCATTTTGCAATATAGGTATATTCAAGAAGGTTTTAAAAGTGCTATTATTTACTTTTTGTTAATGTGTACGTATTGTCCGAAATTAGTACATTTTTTGACCTGTGGCCAGAAATTTCACATAAAAGTTTACGACTTTTCAGCCCCTCTATATCAAACCGCTTATATCTTTAAACTGATTTTGTATTTCTTCTGCAGTTTTATTTATTCCATGTGGAAATTATGTTGATGTAAAGATTTCTTAATGGGTTAATTTATTATAAATATAACATAAAAAATATTACTGAGTCGTTTAGAGTAGGGATTCTCAAAAAAGTTCCGCGACCCTCCAAATAGTAAATGCAAATAAAATGAAACCACGACAAAGGTATAAAAACAGTAAACCTTACTATTACTAATTTTATTTTTACTGTAATTATAAATGTAAAAAGCTATTTAATATTATATAATCACGTTGCACTAATTTAATATATTCAGAAAATATTAACAGTATAAAAAATGTAATAAGACATTCCTATTATTTTATGTCGCTGCGTTTATTGCGACGGGTATGAACATGCACATACACAAGCAATTTAAAAGTTTAAACTTGATGTGTACGTTTTCTTTGTAATTTGGACTCCTACTACTGTTCGAATATGCATATAGATACGTTTGCGCAATTCGTGCTGTCACCAGTATAAAAGAGGCGCTTGCGATTGCACAACTTCAGTTAAGTTACGAATGCGAAACTTACGTCTTACGTCTGGTGCTTTTAATTCAGCATGCGGTCATCCGTAAAATTGAATTGCTCCATTTTTTATTTCTTTTGCGAAATGAATAAATTTGTGAGAAAACGAAGTGAGGCATCTACAACGAGTGAATAGGTTGGTAAAAAGACAAGGTTGTGCAATAACAGTTATTGCGTAGACAATTACATACCTTCAGAAACCAACAAACTTCTATTTGTAAGTCAAGCCATACTGATAAAAGTGTACTTAAAGCATTTTATCTCGTGGCATTAAGAGTAGTTAAAATGTTCAAAGCCCATGCAACCGCCGAAAATCTCAAATTGCCTGCTGCAATTGATATCTATGGTCAGTGTTTTAATAGACATGTGTCTAACAACAAAATATCAAGGCGAATCAATTTCATGGCTGCCGATGTTCGCGATCAAATAATTCGGCAAGTGAGTTCAAGTGAATTTTTTAGTATTTTGATGAATCAAGTTTTGTTAGATATGTGATAGGGACACATCAATCAAAGCAGATATGTTGTTTTGCAAAACTATACCGGGTCATGGAACAGGATAATGTCTTTTCGATGTTTTTTATGAAGCTACTAGAATCTATAATTGGACAAAATGTATTGCAGTATATAGTGGTGGACGAAAGGCGACAACAGGAAAAAACAAGGGATTAATGAAAATTTTAGATCGTCTTTTACCAAGGGTGGAATGAACATAGTGCTTCCTTCACAGACATGCTTTTGTCGCAAAAGCATGCCGGAAGTTAGAGGGTTATCGGGAGCGAAAATGTTAACTCGGGTATTATAATTGCGAGATGAATTAATATTTTTCCAGAATAAACAAACGCAATTCTCATTGTCCCTACAGAATAATGAGTGTATGTTTTTGGCTTACTGTGCTGATGTATTTTCGCATTTAAACTACATTAGTGTGAAATCGCAAGGACGTGATAAAAACAATGACAGACAAAGTTCATGCTTTCATTAAGAAGCTTCATAACTGGATTATTCGCCTTCAAAGAAAAAAAATTAGATAGGTTCCCACTCACTTCGGATTATATTGAGAAAAATTTGAATGAGCAAGGCACTATTATTCACTACAATTTGAATTGCTAGAAGACGCATTTGGGACCTTACTTGAAGAAGCACCATTTCGTGGAGCAACTTTCTGTGTTCTGAGAGCTGTCCATTATGGAAGATGGATGGTGAAAGCTTTTTTGCATTTTATACATTAATAGGTAATTTGAAATAATTTAATTTGAAAGTTCAGAGTTTTAATTTTATATAAAGTGTGCAGCTGGTCACATTGATAATTGACATTCTCAAATTTAAATACTACTGTTAGCGAAATATTATTAATTAGTTTTAGTTAACATTACTTGATGTTTTATTTATAAATTTAAACATGAGTTAAACTGTTTGTGTAGTGTTTTTCTATTCCACGTATATCATTTCTGTCAAATGCCCTTAAATTTTGAAAATCAAATAACAGCAATAAGATAATTTATTTGTGTTCGAACACTGCCAACACTGAAAAATGAAAAAACGCTTATTTTGCATAGTTCGATACGGTTTTGGGTTTCATAATGAGCTCACTACGAACGTAATATAGAAAAGCATTTTTAATAAGCCCCTGGCTTAGTTTTGCATTTGTTGGGGATACAGTGATAGTTGTTTTGACGTCCGTGGTGTTAACATTAGTCAATGAGCAGCCCTGGCCTTCTGACCCTGCTTCCACCTTAATCTAAGCAACCTCTGTAATATAGCAAAGGTGTTGTTTCTGTGAAAGTATCTCTCCAGTGGTGCGCACTAGCGATTCTGTAGTAAGATGAAGCACGTGTCTTTGAAACTGGAGACATACAGTAGGCGCCAAAATATACAGTACTGGAGCAATACATACTTTACTTATTACTTATAAATTTTTATTTATATAGTATACATGTTAAAAATGTACTCCATTGCGCTGTAGACACTGTTCATAACGGTCACGCAGATTTTCAAACATATTCGAGAACACAGGTTTGTACGGATTCCTGAAAAACGAGACGATTTTCTCACGTAATGCATTCACAGTTCTGGGTGCGTTTGTACATTTTCTCCTTCCCATAGGTAGGCGGGGTTTGGCTGGTCGCTTTGTCTTGTTGAAGCCACTGTCTTTCAATATGGAGGTTCCTGTTACAACAAAACCTTCTGATATCCCGAATAAATGGTCCGAGCACAATGTTCTTATAACGTTCCTGGGTAACAGTAAGAGGTATATCATCATCATCCTCAATAAAATATGGCCCAAGCACATCGTGTACTGATAGTGCACACCATATCGTCACACGCCCACCATGTAGCGGTTTCTGGACGATAACGTCTGACCTCTCAAACCCAAGGAAACAAGTTGTATGCTTATTGATGTGACACTCTAATCACACATTATGCAAAAATCTAGATCCTTGTAGACCATGGCAAAATTCGTCCACAATACACATGAGTATGCCTATCTAGATTTGTCAATCGTATTCCAACCTGAATTCGGTACGGAAATCCACCTACGTCTTCAAACAATCGCCGAAGCGATATATTGCTGATATTCAATATCAAGGACTTGGTTGACGACACGTCCGTGATTCTCATTTGTTCTCACAGTTAGTGACCTACCAGAGCTTCCTTTCCGTTAGCACAACACACTGCCAGTATCACGAAATTTCTTAATAATTGAAAGCGTAACTGCGTTGCTTGGTGCCGCTTTATGAAATTGTTCGTGATAGTGTTCCGGCACTAACTTTAAATTCGGCCCATCCTGATACCCGTTTTCGTACGAGCGAAAATAATACTCCACAATAAAAACTTTTTCCTCCGTCGTGACACCCATTTTCAACTCTAACCTCAAAGCACAATGTTCCTTGTACTTCTACCAACACATAAAGCTGATACAATAATACGCCGACAAGCAGACATGTGCATAAGAACGGCGCGAAATCCAGTACTGTATATTTTGGTGCATATCCTACTTACAGACTAATATAAACTTATATTGTGTTCTCCACACCCGACTTTGAATAATATTTTATATTATTAAAAATGTTCTTGTTTTATACAAAATTTGGTGAGGTTTTACCTACTCAAGTATGTTACAAATTACTTTGTATTATCATTTATATATATATATATATATATATATAGATAAAATAAATTAAAATCGGGTAAGCGGTCTGTCAATTAAAAAACTCCTTTATTAAATAACCCTATATTTCGCAACAAATTTGTTGCTTTTTCTGGGGGATACTACAAATTGGAATGTATCTTTAAATATTTTTATCCACAGCAACTACAAATGTATACGTATGACATTAATATACTGTCATTTATATTTTATATTCCTTGAAAAAGACTTCATTTGCCGAAACATGTTGGATTGTTTCAAATATATACATTTTGAAGTAAAACCAGACCTTAAATCGCCGACAAATTGAATTTACCATAACATACAAAGGTCACGAAATAATTATTTACGTGTTATTTTAAATAATATGGAAATCATTAAGTATTTTATAAATTTAAGAAAATCTCGTATTTATTAACAGTGAGACAAATAACATTTATATTTCATGGACTTTATTATGGCTTTGGACGAATACGTTAAACGAATGTTTAAAGAAGCGTGTTATTATACAACGAACGTCTTATGAAAACACCTGAACTGACAAAGCTTCATTAAATTTTAGAACAATGAAGAATACTGAAGATATATATTTTTTGTCAAAGTCTAATTACTTGCTACGAAAACAGGAATCGCCCTTGACGACTAACAATTTCTTTCTTTTTATAATTGTGTTGGAGATGTGAACAGAAATAAATTTTATTTTATTTCACGCATTTATTAAATATTATTTATTCCAGTGACTGTTGCTCAACGAATCCTTTTTTTGGGTTGAATACTTTTATCAGTAGTGAATTGTTTGATAGTACGGTAAAATGAAGCATGTGACAGAATCCTATCTGGAAAACGCTGAGCGCAGAGATTTACAGCATTATTAAGACTTCTGCCAGTTTCTCTATATACCAGAACCATTTCAATTTTCTCTTGTACAGTTAAATACTCCATTCTGTAATAAGTACTACTAACAGCATAACAGAAACAGGTCTTTCACTTTTCGAAATATTCTTCGAACTGAGTAAAATAAATTGTTTCTTTCTTTTGTACATTTATTTTGTGTTTCTGTAATTTGATAAAATAGGAATGGAAGAAATAACAAACGTTAAATATATACATTGGATATACAAAAAGGTTTAAGTATATCAATACGTTATGCACGTATTACGCATTTGTTACAAATGAAACAGACATCCAATATACATATCTGTAACTGTACACATGGACAATACACCTCGTATTTTCAGCATTTACTTCTGCTTAAGACACGTGTTTCTGCCATCTATATACGTCATCAGTCAAGCTAGTGAAACAATGTAGTACAAATGATGCAAATCTTTTTAAGAACAGATTTGTATCTGTATATACATTTACGCTGAAATCGCCTACAAGATATAGCAAATTTCGTCCTATAAGGTGGCACTATTTAATAAGTGACATCTGACGGACGAAAGGTCGCCTTTTTCGGCATAGTCTCTTTCGTCCACTGAAGCACTACGAACTTGTTTTAGCGGTACGCATTTATTATCATTATTATATATAGAATTTATACAGTTGTAAATACATATATTCTTTTGGATAAACTTTGGTTTTCCAGGACATAGTTCCAAGATATAGCAAGTATAATGTTCAAGTGAAGTACTTAAATTTGAGACGGCTTTAACTAATGGCTAACTAAGCCATGGGCTTGTATTAAGTAATATCAGTACATCTTCGAAAAGAAATTAAGGCAAAATGAGAAACCTAAAAATGGAAATATCGAAGATAGAAGGTTGGTTATAGATATTTAAAAAATAATTTTCGTTTAGAAAAATTGCAGTGTAAAAAAAGATTATTAAAACTAAAAACATAAATTATATCATATAAAAAGTTTATGCTTCAATAGTAAATGTGAATAACAAAAACAATTTGAAATATTCTTGAGGACAAAAATCTCACAATACATCACTTGCCAAGCCTTACACTGCTCATGAGGATGGAGCTGGTTGGTTTGGCTTTTATACTGTCGACATTAGCCAATTTGCAGCACTAAATTTTCTTCCATGCTATCTTTTTATGCCTTGACTATACCCAGTAAGGTAGTCTTTGCTGTGAAATTTTTTTATCTGGCAACATGCACTGATGAGTCCATAGTATGACCAAACACGTACCTACACGTCTGGATAACAATTTTCATACAAATATGTACTTATATTGTTTTCCACACACGATTTTTTTTATATTATTAAAAAATAGCGTTGTCCAAATATATTGTCTGAATTTTTATCAAACTAGAAACAATAGAGATTGAATTATAATTCTAAAATTTAAAGATATGTCCTGAATGCTAAATGATTATATAAGATGGGTTCATCGGAGTAACATGACATTCGACAATTTGAAACCGGGTAAATAATGCGTAAATACATACATTAGCAAACTATTTGGCAAAATCATGTTCAATAGTCATTTGTTTAGAAATTCGGCTACTGTGCGTCTTACCACGGATATTATATCGCATTTTTTAGGGTATTGGGTATTTAGGGTATTATATGTTGCACTGTATACAATAATAATGATATATTTATTTCCCTCCAGAAGACAAGGTAATAAATATTTGGAAAATAGTATATTAAAGAACGAGTGTTATGAAGCAAATGCTTTCACACAAGCCCAAATGTAGAGCCTAAAACGTGAGCAGTAAGTATCTTATCAAACAGGCGCTTCGTGTTATTTTGTCTTTAACTTCTATATAAATAATTTTGTGATGATTTGCAATACATGTGAATTGGATTTGAAATTTAAATGTATTAATTTTCTATTTAATAATTTATATTTATTAAATTAAATGCAAAATGTATGAGAATTGTTCAGGCACGCCACATGAAATTTTATAAATTGCTGAAGAAGACACAGTAAATCATTTATTTTTCATTAAATCTTATATCAATTATGAAAAACAGATTATGAAATTTAAATAAACGAACCGAGAAAAATAAACAGTACCATAAAATGTTTTAATTTTATATTTTCACAACATTCAAGATCCAAGTGAACAGTATTATGAACAATTTGTTTGTTATTATTTGATGTTTAATTGACTGCGTTTGCATTTACCAATTTAATTACCACTTAGTTTTGTTTGATTTTGGAATAAAATTACAATTAACCACTCTTGAAAAGCGAAATTGCACTATATTAAACCAGTGTACTTAAAGATCATAAACTCGGTGTTTTAACAGCTTTATTATAGCAGAAAATTCGAAAAATATACATAGAACGTATGGATTTAATAATATTACCTACATAAATAGGAAATATACCTAACATATAAAGTGTATTAGAAATTAAGTATTTCCTCATTTCAGATTCGAATGTCGATAATGGTAAAGATTTACTTCCACAATTTAATAATTGAAAAATTTACTCTTCGTACGTAAGGAGATTTCTTTATTATCTACCTAGTTATGAATGAAAGTCGTTATAGTAAAAGCCATATTTTATTTTTAAACATATTGCTGTGGGTTTTGCTTGGTTAATAACACAGGACTGCATTTTTCAACTCTTTGAATGTTGATTTAAAATTTTAACTGTTTTCTAGTAATTTGGTAGCGCTGATTTCAAACCTGCTTTTATTTTTTTTGTGTCACGTAAGGTTATTTTTCAAAGCAGAAAAATCAAAAAATATAGAAAAAACACGATTTATGTCATTTATAAGCTAGTTTTATATTATATTTGAAAAAATACAAAAATATACACATAGAAATTATTAGAAATAGTTATTTATTCTTTATGCTTCCTAAAAAAAGTTTTCGTTTTTCAGAAAAGCTTCGTTTGGTTGTTTTTCTTTCATATTCAGCTAAAGGAAGATCTGAGGGTAGTTTCTGGGGCAAGCAATTCTTTTTGTTTCAACCTAGACCCCAGTACTTCAGAAAGATCTTTTGAAAGTCCCAAATCTCCTACTAAATAATTCAGTTTGGCTTGTGAAAATAGCTGAGGTTGGTTTTGACCTGAAGTTGATGGTTCAAAATCACTATCCATCTGTACGGAGCCGGGAGTTGAAGAGGCTTCAATATCTTCTTGTAGTACTTTGGGGGGTATAGGTATAGGTACATGATCACTGTGACTAGTCTGATAGCTGATTTAATATTGTTTGGGTACAAAATATGTTTCAAAGTTTTTCTATTATGCCCCTTAATATCATAAAGACAAAAGTAGCAATCTTCATGATGATTTTGCGGTTCTCTCCAAACCATCGGTATTCCAAAAGGAAGGCTTTTTCTATTCCCTTTGGTCCAATATCTTAAACCTTCTTCACATACCTTACAAACAACATGCGGTGCCCAATCTTTATCTTGATCTCCTAATTTGATTTTGAAATAAGCATAATATGCATTTTTCACAAATTCACCAATTGATCTCTTAAACTTTTTCAAGACGATATATCCACAAATATAACAGAAATCATCTGGTTTGTTATTGCAACACCGGCTAGACATATTTTTAAGCAATGTTTATTTATCAAATACCACGCACAACACTAAAGACAAATTAATTTTACTTGTTTACTGATCGACACTCAGAGTTATAATGAAGTAAATGACATTAAAATATACATTTTGTTTGGAGTGATAAACTTGAAATCGTTCTTCGCAGTACTAATAAAGTGAAAGCATAATAAATAGGATTTAGCAGGTAAAAATTCCCGAAAATCTTGTCCAAAATAAATACATGTAATAAAAGATTTACATAAGGTAATGAGAGCCTATTTAACAAATTTCTTTAAAACCACAACAGAAAATCATTTTTGGGTTAATACCTAGAATTTGAAGTAGTACATTTCAAAATGTATTAAAACGCCTATTATAAGATTTTTTTTATATTTTTTTCTTTTTCTTTTGTGCAAAAAAAAATCTGTGGGTGGTAGAGACCAACTGTATTTTAATTAGTTATTGCTATATACAAACTGAGCTTAACAAACAAAAATCACGTCATCACAAATTTTATGCAGGCCTGTGTAATTGAAGTAAATTATTGTTGTGTGGGCAGTTACTCAAGCATATATTTCTTTACACTTTGTATATTGTTTGTATATCTCAGGGCTATATTTTTCGGGTTCTACTTAACTAGGCCTAGCGTCAAATGTATATGTAAAGAAATAATACAACAAGATGTAATTGTTAAAATTCTTTTATTGTATCTTTGTATTTTCTCATTTAAAACAGATATCTCATTAGTTAGACTAAAAACGTATTTATCGTCAGGGAGTTTTATATAAATTGTTTATTGGAAACACACATATACCTTTGAAGTCTTTGTTTAAATTCTATAGAATCTTTCAAAAATAACACTCGAATATTTCACTTAACCAAGGGGTATTTTCTCTTCGAACCTTAAGCTAGGACTCAATGTGTCTATTTGAATATGTTTATTTCTATATTTCTATGTCTCTTTAGATATGGATATCTTGATTCTACTGATATTTTACTTCTAAATAAGTGTGTTATTCGACGGTTAAGTGGAAGTTTAGTTGCTATAGAACAACACGTCTATCTCCACACTGTATATGGGTTTTATTATGAATATTCGATTGCAAAAAAATCAATTGTGCAGATATCATGAGATCACTCCTGGAAATCTAGCTTCCTACTCGCTTGCCCAGATATTTTGCATAAATTTACAGTCGCAGTGATGTATTTATTTATGTATAATTTTTCTTGAATAGTTTCAATACAAATACAAATTAAACTAATTGTATAAAGAAAATATTTAATGCTGTATTAATAATTATAAATCAAAAATGCATCTACTTGTAATCTTAGATATATAATAAATTGTTGATAAACTAACTTTATTCAAACAGTTAAAATATAAATGATTGCTAAATGTCGAAATATTGAATATACGCTGAATAGATAAATGTCGAATGCATTCTCTCTGATGCCGTTTTAGCCCTTTTATACTGGATTATTTTCGTTTCTCGAAAGATGCTCACCTTTTCTCTCTCACTTTCCATATTTATTTTCGATTTTTATTTTATTTCATGAATTTTTCCATTTTAACCTTTGTGTTAATCCATCTACTATATTCAACTTTATTCTTTCTTTCGTTATCTGAAATTATTTTGTTTACATAAAATCTTATCTGTGGTAATTTAGGTATTTTGCATTTTTTATTTCAAGATTAAATTTATTTTCCGTTTTTGATTTCTACGAATTTTTATACTTTGACCTGGTTTGGACTTTTGGAGCTGCAGAAATTCACTTGCTCTTGCTAGGTGTCCTACGTATTTGACTTTTCTTGTCTTTCCCACGCTTCTCAGGTATTTGCGACGTGTGTATTTCTAATCTTATTTAAACTTTTCATATATTATTGTAGGCATGCACATTCTGATGCACTTTTACATGTTGAACGTAAGACATTATAATTGTTATTCTAAATATTTATAAATCTAGTTCGCATTTGTTATAGACATTTATTGTGTTTCAGGTTACATTATTTTAGCTGTCAATACCAGATGTTTTACATCGATTTTATTCTTATTCTAAAAAGAATATGACAATACAAAATTCCTATAATAACAATGGATATATTTTATACAGTATCAACAAATTTGAGATAATTATTCCTAATAATGTAACTAAACTAATCTAAAAGAGAAACTTATTTAGTATCCTTTTAATATCGGTTTGGTACGTAAACATGCATTTTTAACTAATTAAATTTTAATTAACGCAAAATTATCATATTATATACAAGGCGCATTTCAAAAGACACAACCTGTATTGATTTTGTTTTAATTTGTTCATGTTGCCTTTGATTAATTTATATTTCATTTGATTTTAGTAAGTTTCTTTAAAATGAAACATTTCACGGCAATATGATGAACTAACGGTTACACACTTTTTCAAACATTTTTCTAATAAGACCATACCCTCCAACAAAATTATTTTGGTAAGTCTTCAAGAAACTTGTCCACCACTTCTTTTAGACAATCGTCTGAAAAAAGAGTTGTCCCCGTAGTGCTCTTTTAATTTAGGAAACAGTTAATAATAACATGGTACCAAGTCCAGGCTATAGGGTGGATGTTCCACCACTATAAAGCCACAGTCGTTAATTATTTCTCGGACTTGGCGAGCAATTGTCATGGAGTAGCTAGTCATTCGAGCAAGTTTTGAGGCCTTTTTTGATGTATGGCGGTTCTTAAATTTCAGATTGTTTCCTTATATACGTTTCCTGTAATTATAGAGCCTTTCTTCATATATATATATATATATATATATATATATATATATATATATATATATATATATATTAACAAGATTCCTTTTGCATCCCGAAATACTGTCCTCCCCTATATTTTGAATACTGGGGATTCCTTGTACTCAACTTCTTCTCAAAAATATGTCACTTTGCTCGTTTCTAAATCAACATGTACAATTTTTAATACTGTTGCTTCTGATATCTTCACTTCAACAGCATAATTGACCCCTCTTTCTTCGACATGCTACGGCTGTTCCTTTATTTTCTTGATATTTCTCTTAATTCTTGCTTCGATAGGCATTTCGCACCGGTGTAAGGTGCGAAAGGCCTATCGAAGCAATCTTGAATTGATTGCTTATCCCATTGAATTACCAAAATTTTACTATAAAATATAACAGCGCATCTTTCTTACATACTTTAGTCATCATCCGCGGAATATTTTCCTTCTTTGGTCAAGAACTGTATCACACTTCTATGTTATAACTGAATTTCACTCATTTTATGTTAAATAAAATCTCTAAAAATAGCAAAACTCTATGGATTTGGACTCAACATATTCAGTGTAAATCCAAATAACAATTTGACAGCAAGATTGCTATTAATACTTAATTTTTTCATGATTAAGTAGATAATATAAAATCTCCGCTCGTATGATATTATAGTGGACCCTCGTTATTCGCGGAGGTAGCTTTCCACAAGAACACAGCGAACATTGAATTCGCGAATATCGGGGTACAAAAATAATATAAACTACAGGTATGTATGTAATCGACACAAATAGATATACACACATACATATTGCGTATAAGAGCTAAATACGGTTTGTGAACTTTTAAAGAAATAAATGAACAACTGAAATACCGAAACTTTAGGAAAACTACGCATACTGAATCGTGAATACGGAGCGCGAATAACGAGAAATGTCAGTAAAAACAGAATCGGGAATAAGCGAATCCGCAAATACAGGGGGCGGGAACAGTGGGGTCCACTGTATTGTATTTAGTTCATTACGTATATGCAAAATTCATTTCTCATCCTTGGGATATTGTATTAAATAAATTAAATGTTTTAATAAGCAACAAATTATAAAAGTTTAGAGAAGGTACAGTAATAATTCGTAGTTTTAAAAATAAGGTCTCTAATATCAAAACTACCAGCACCTATATTGACGTATTTCTAAATTCTAAATTAATTATTAATATATAAATAAATTATTAATTATTAATATAAATATCTTTGTCGTTGTTGAACAAACGGTTACCAAACCTTATTATCGCTGAAGAACTCTATTGAAACTCGTAAAAATATAAGTGTGTTTCATTTAAAACAAAAAAGTTTATATCGTTTCCAGCTAAACCGGAAGTCTGATTCAGATATAAATATACTCAACGAATCGCCGATTTATTATTATTAAACTTGAATGTATCTTTGAATAATTTAATTTTATCCATGACAACTACATATATATATATATATATATATATGTATATATATATATATATATATATATATATAATATTTTCGTGACCTTGGTATGATATGGTAAATTCAATCAGTTGGCGATTAAAGGTCTGGCTTTACTTCAAAGTATATATATTTAAAACAACCCTACATGTTTCGGCAATGATGCCTTTATAAAGGCATCATTGCCGAAACATGTAGGGTTGCTTTAAATATATATACTTTGAAGTAAGGCCAGACCTTTAATCGCCAACTGAGTGAATTTACTATATATATAGTATTAATAAGTCGGCGATTAAAGGTCTGGTTTATTACTTCAAACTATATATATTTAAAACAACCCTACATGTTTCGGCAATGATGCCTTTGTCAAGGATATAAAAGATATAAATGACAGAATATATATTTTGTATTCTCTTGACAAAGGCATCATTGCCGAAACATGTAGAGTTATTTTAAATATATATACTTTGAAGTAATAAACCAGACCTTTAATCGCCGACTTATTAAGTTTACCTTATATATATATATATTGATATGATACGCCGAATGCCGTGGAGAATTGCCCCACGTTCGGACGTCAAAAATGATAAGATACGGAGAGGCTGAGCAGAGAAAAGCCTCACGTTCTGGTGACAATAATGTAATAATATAAAATATGAGAAGTTAATATATTTATTAAGCCTGAAAACTACTCAATCTCAAGGGTCTCGAAGTAAGTTCTCGATACATAGACAAACACTTAAAAATACATGAAATAAAACGAAAAAGTCAAATTTATGTATAAAAATATATTTAAATAATATTATACCGATTATCACAAGATACAAAAAAAAACATTTAGTGAGACATTTAGAAATTCAAAAATTAAGTTCGTGATATAAAATGATATTATGCTATCCTTCGTTCAATAATATGAGATGTATTGCCTATTCAAATACTAGACAACCTAATCGTATGTCAAGATCTAAATTAAACAAGTTTCAAGATTTACAAATATAACTACCAAATCTGACATTTAAAAGCAAGGTAATATGATATTTGAGATGACGTGAGTAAATGATATATAGATAAGTGACTGCAAGAAATGTTATATCTTTTACAAACATATAGGTTACAATTTTCTCTTAAATACCTGATGGATACGTTAAATTTAGAAGATCACAATTTCAACATGTTCTTTGGAAAATTCACAGGAATATTTCCAACTGGAACATCAAAGTTGGTTGTCAATTACTTGATTTAAATTACTGGATAATATCCTAGTCTCTGATATGCTTATGATCCAATCTTGCAGGGTGTACCTCCAGGTTATGTTTAAAATAGAATCCTGATGAGGTGTTCTTATTCCAAAATAATACACAGGAATCTGATTTCTTCTTTAAGAGCGTTCCTTTAACATAAATCTATTCTTCCATAATCATATGTATATCTATATTCTCCTTATATGGTTAATACATCCAGAATATCTTATAATACCACTTCCTTATGTTCAATAAACGTCCATAAACATTATATATAAGGAATATAAATGGAATATTAATAAAAGACTGAATTTTTATACGGCAGATAAAAATCTTTTTCAATCAGTCAAAAAATAATAATCAATAATCTTGTTTTTCGTCGTCAAGACTCCCAGAAGAAATTTTGTAATAGCATAAATCAAATATTCTAAGGAAATTGTACAATGGTTTCTAAAATAATATAAAAGATAAAATAATAATAAAATCCACCCACGTAAACTCAATTACAAATTTAGAATATGATGTTCACAAAAGTCATAAAAATAACAAAGCTTACAGTAATTTGTTCACAAATGAAATAAAACATACCTAGTTGGTTTTAAAAATCCAAAATCTTCGCGAAAATAAGTTAAAGTTAATTTATTAATTAGCAAGACATTAAAATAGATTAAATATAACATACAATATTAAACGGTATCATGATTTCAAAAACCAATTATGAATTTATTACAAAATTCTTACTATAAAGTAATATTTCACAAATCTGAATATTCTAGATATAACATTCTTGAAGCCGATATCTTATTAGTAAAAGAATTAATTAAAGAAGAAAGTTGACTCACATCAATATATATAAATTGACATTAATATACTGTCATTTATAATTTAAATTTCTTTGACAAAGGCGTTATGTAATATATACATATTAAAGTAAAACAGACCTTAAATCGCCGACTAATTGAATCTACTATATATATATTATATAATATATATTATATACATATATTAACCGAATATATATCCAATACCCTAACGATTTTAATAGATAGAACTCAAGTTACTGTTTTTGTGATTATAATTTTGTTTTTGTATTAATGATAATTCAGGTATTAGTTGGTTTAACAATTTTTAAATCATTTTAATAATAATAATGAGAATATAACTTTTGATGACTATATTTCAAAACTATGCGAATAGAATTTAACGAAAACATAAGGAATTCAGAAATGTTTCATAAACAAAACAAATTCGTTTACGTCAGTCATAAAAGTACAAAGATCAAAAGTTTCGAGTTTATAAAGACATGAATAATTAAGGCTAGACGTAAGGTAGACTGCAGTAATACTAAAACGTATTGTATTTCTATTGAACATACACTGCTCAACAATTGCTAAGGATCAAAATAATATTGTATCTTAGCTTTAGTTAAAATAAGATCAATTTAAAATTATATTTATTTACTGCAATACTGATTTTGTTTTCATGATTAAACACTAAAGTTTGTTTTAATGACTTTCTTTTCTGGGTGTTTTTATAAACTGCAGCAATAAGTGTAAAATCCATTTTTGATATTTTCTTTCCTTATAATGTTAGTTGTTGTTCCTTCGTCTTAGAAGATAGTTTTATGTGAGATTTAAGTGAAAAATATGCCCCGAAGGCGTTTGCAGCCCGCACACATGCAAGAAATTATACAATGGAATATGGATTAACGAAGGGTAAACGCAACGCGAAGTATCTCAACGTTTAGTTTTACGCAAAGTGTCGTAAATTAGGCCTGGAATCACTATGTGACAAATGGTACAGCAGCATACATTCGTGGTGGAGGGCGATAACGCCGATGACCGATACTTGCGAATAACTGCAAGACGGAACGCAATCTGTCCTGCTTCGCGCATTAATACGTTATTACGTAACGGCACTGGCGTAATCATTTCTAACTAAACAATTAGAAGAAGGCTGCACATGACTGATTCACATGCAAGATGTGCAACATGTCCACAGTTAAGTAGTGAGCATAGGGTAGCTAGACGGCTATGGGCCGAAGAACACCGCAACTGGACAATCAACGACTGGAGGCATTGTTTATTTACGGATGAGTCCAGATTCCGTCTGTATAATTCCGGTAGACGTGTTTTGGTATGGAAAGAACGAGGTCAGAAATATGATGAACATTTGAGGGTTTTGGCCGCTAATTTTGGTGGAGGTTCCCGTGAAGTTTTCTGGAACGGTCGCACTGACTTGGTTTTAATCCATATCGCAATGATCGCTTAAAGATATATAGATATCGTTATTGAACCTATTACTGTTCCATTTGTGGGTGCAATCGGTGAAAATTTTATTTTAGTTGATGACAATGCGTCCCCGCCATGCACGCATTGTAACCGAATTTCACGGTTTTGGCCACATGGAGTGGCCAGCCGAGTCACCAGACATGAACTGTATAGAACATGTCTGGACTCAGATTTAGAGGCAATTGAACACCATACAGCAGCCTGTAGAAACCCTAGAGGAAATGATATAGAAATTTGGACAAATTTACCTCAAGATTTTATGAATGGACTGATTCAGATTATGCTTGCTGGTGTTCAAAGTCTTATTCGGATTCGGGGTGAGTCGACGGCATATTAACTTTTTCTGCTGTTTTTAATTACAATTTTTTGAATTACAAAGGTTATTAAGAATAAAACGTTAAGTAACGTTACTTCAATAAATTTATTTTTCTTTTGCCTTGCTTTTTTATATCTGCTTGGTTCATACTTTCTAAATAAACACAAAACATTCATTGCCAGAAAGCAAATGATATAATTACAATAATACAAGTTGAAAAATCGCAGCAAATACATGTGATCCTTAGCGATTGTTGAGCACTATATTTAACAAAGGATGTTAGGCTTTCATTTGACAGTCGTTTTTTTTTATTTAATAATAAATTTATAAAACGTACTTTAATATATGTTGTATTCAATATCTTTATAATTTAGCGAAATATTTTGTAATATTAAAAAATATATGCATGAAATACACGTCAATCATTTTTTAAATTACATACGCCGTCGACGGGTTTCTTTATTCCGCAGAACGAACTTTTTTATGACGAAACTGACAATTAAATTAAAAAATAAAAATAGGGTATTTCATTTTTCAGAATACCTTTAGAATATATGATTTACATAAAAAAATTCCTGAAGAGGCTCTTTCTAAGAAGTAGGTTTATTTGTTAGAATTTCGTGTGTGTTTGTAACAAATAATCTTTGTACTGCAGATGTTTGTTCTCTAAAACTGAAATTGTACAGATTTCTAAATAAGCAGGTCAGGCTGTTTCTGTAAAAAATGGCGAATGGAATAGCTATTTATGTAACCAGTTATGAAATGGGTTATTTTGTGTAACGAAATGGAATATTTGCAGGACGAGCGAGCGTAGCGAGCGAGATCCTGCAAAATGACATGAGTTACACAAAATAACATTTCATAACGTGTTTCATACAAGATTTTATCTAATTTTGACCAAAACATAGATTTATAATTTTCCAGTTGATCTGACATTAAACGTCATAAGTCGTATTAAATAATTAGTGACAGTTTTCATGCTATTGATAATAATTCATTTGACTTGACAGGTGTTTGTTAATTTAAGTATAAGTATTTACTTTTATTAGCTAAATATTTCGGTGCATTGTACGAGTAAAAATGTCGGATTCAGATTCAGGTGGACTACCAAGCGATATAGAAGAGGCTGCACAAAGTGCATTATCGACTGTGATTCCACAAAGGTCGAAAGCCCAGTACGATTTGGCTTATGAAAAATTTGGGAAGTGGCTTAAAGACAAAAAATTAAATGTGTTAATGAGAAGGTTTTATTAGCCTATTTCGAGGGAAGAAAGAATCAAAAAGCTTCAGAGTGTTGAAGCTTTTTGATTCTTTCTCTCTTTATTCCATGTTACGAAGTGAATTGCCTTTGAAAAAAATATTGATATTTGCAAATTATGCCAGTTTACATGCATTTCTAAAGAGGCAGTCAGAGGGATACCATTCAAAAAAGTCGAATATTTTGTCAAAGGAAAACGTCTCCCGGTTTATGACAGAAGCTGAGGATAAAACATATTTAATGACAAAGGTCGCATTGATCGTTGGAATAGCTGGTGCTTGTCGAAAAAGTGAGCTAACTTTTCTACTTGTGGGGGATATTTTAGATGAGTTTTCTCATTTTGTAATAAAAATCCCTAATACAAAGGCAAAAGTAACGCGCGAGTTTGTGATCACAGAAGGAAATATTGAAGGGCAAAATTTTCTTGATCTTATTAGAAAATATATTTCTTTGCGTCCACAAAACGTTAATCACGATAGGTTTTTCGTCAAATACAATAATGGTAAATGCGGGGCACAGCCAGTTGGCATTAATACAATCGGTAATCTACCGAAAAGAATTGCTCAGTTTTTGAAACTACCAAATCCCTTCTTATTTACCGGACACTGCTTCAGAAGGTCATCGGCTACCTTTTTGGCAGATTCTGGTGCGGATATTTTTAAGGTTAAACGACATGGAGGCTGGAAGTCCAATACTGTAGCTGAGGGCTATGTAGAGAATTCTATAGAAAATAAGAAAAGGATTGCCAATGATATTCTTGGTGAATCAAGCTCAAATGCACATTCCGTTTTGCATCATAACATCAGAGTACCTGCCATGAATTCTACGTATGCAAGAATTAACTTCACCAATTGTTCACATTGTGTCATAAATGTTTATAATGCATAAAATAAAAATTTAACCAGTTTGTGTCACTTAACGTTCCCCTTTATTAACTTGAGATGAAATGATTTTTTCCAAATATTTCGTAACTAGTGATGAAAAGAACTTTTCAACACTAGTTACGAAATATTTTACTTTTCGTAACTAGTTACGAAAAGTAAACCGTTTCCTAACGTCATACAGTTTTGAAAAGTGTCACTTTATGTGTCAAAATTAGATAAAAATATATATATTACGTACTAGGTATAATTTAAGTATTAAAAATTCAAATACTGACAGCGACTTATAATGCTCACCACTAAAACTATCGTGCAGCTCGAGGCTAATGAACGTTATTTTGTCCAATACAGAAAAATATGTACATATCTCTTTTCGGTGAAAGTTAATTTATTGCAATCTTTACTCATATGCTTGTGCTTGAAATAAAATGATAACCTGTGAAAAATGGAAATAAGTAATTATATAAAAAATATATCCAAAATACGCCACTGTGCGATTGACTATTTTATAAAGTCGGTATCTTAAAGTTAGTCAGCAATAACAAAAAGAATAATTTTGATGTTGTCCATCTCGCTTTAAGTTTCGTTCAGTTGTCGATCGTTACGTACATTCCATACAATTTACATTTACGTCATCGATTAACGATAGATTGTTATCAAATAGGACGTTAAATGCCCGTGGAGCACACATCCTAAAGCTTCTTTTAATACATCTTTAAAAAATTTGTCGAAACCTTGGCGTACATAGCTGTCTACACAATGTTATCTTCTAGTTTTTGTAAATATAAAAATTGTATTCAATAGTGGTATTTTTTATAGACATTATAAATTCATTACATTTGCTACTTCTGGTAACAAAATCAACATATCACAACAACAAAGAAACCACATAATACACATTTTTTTAAATTTTTAATAGTTTGCTTGAATACATAAACACCTGATTTTGTACATTGGTTATTGACCTTGGCATACAACAATGTAACAGTTTTTGTAACATCAACAACTGTTACGTATGTAAACATATCCTGTGGCGTATGTTTGTGTATGTAACTTCAATAGAGAACGTCCAGAATATTTTGAGTTCATAGACGTCACGTAATACAATTTTCAGGGGCGCTTTAATTTGGGTGATCGCGTCGCAATTGAGACACTATTTTGGAAGTGTAGTCTATGTAATTGCACCTTTCCATATTTCATGCATTGTGTCTCTTTATTTCAAGGACACCTGTATAATTTGCTTTAGTACATTAGTTCGTTATTTTAAATCCGTTTTATTATTTTTAAGCAGAACTCCTGTTGATCTTAGGAAACGTTTTCATACAAATTCGTCATATGTTTTGTGCTTAAATTTTCGACACACAAATTTCTGTGCGCTGTGTAAAGTATTCTTCTGTTCGATGAACATGCTTACTTTTAAGATAACCAGATGCATTACGACGACACTATAACGGATTAATTTTTAACGCAATTTTTCATCTTCGCATTATGCGCGCTATTCGAAAAATAATTCTGTTTCTAATAGTTATTAAATCTAAATTTATGTTTTTCTTAACCAGATTATGATCAACCTTGACACAGTGTCAAATGTGTTTTCTTCTAATATAAATTATTAAACCCTTCATGTTGGCATATGATTTTAGCACTTCTTGAAATCTTTACAATTTGATCGCTTGGCAAAGATCCCTGATTCGAGTAAACACCTTGATATCAGTGCAGCAATTGTTTTAAGGCATTTAGACTGACAACGAAAGAAACTCCCTTTGAATATTTTGCAAACGTTGAACTAGCGTTTATAAAAGCTGATGTTACGATCTCTTGTCGCTTCATTCTATTTTAGCGTATTTCTGTATATCCGAGTTTATCTACCCTGACCGATCGTATGTGTAGTTAACCAATGGGAACGCCGTCAAGCAATACGAGACTCTATAGACATACATATTAAGATCTTAGTTGTAATCTATCGATAATTTAGCGTTTTCACTTTCGTACGACATCTTATCGAGGTTGTGTGTATATTCTTGGTGTTATTGTGACTATTTTGTACAACGTAACCTTTCGAGGTATTCCATCTGTCTTTCCGTCGTTAATATAATTAGCCGAACCTTTTCGTTAAAGTAAGCCTTCTCCAGTGCTGGAATTACCAGTTGTCTATGCTCGCATCCACTGTAAACCGTAAGCAGCCATTTTTAATACGCTTATTCATGTTAGAAGTGTTTATTTCATCTTATGATTTATGAAGCTAGTTAAGAAAATTAGTTATAGATCTAGTTTGGAAAGCTAATTATAGAGCTAACTTGGAGAGCTAGTTTGAATAGCTAATTAGGGAACTAATTACGAATACTATCATTCTGATTAAGTTTGAGCTAGGCCACACCTTTTGTTAAGCCTGTTAATCAGTCATCTAGCGCAGGTGGGAAGTAACGACGAGCAGGGTTGGAATCAGGCCTTCCTACGATTATACCTTCGAAGATAAGTGGATCGCAATTGTATTTCTTTTTCTTTGATTACGACTTTGATCAGTATTACGAATTTATTGCAACGTATAAATCTAGTGAACTTATTGCTAAATTATTTACTAAAGAACAAACATATCCCTTAATATCTAATTTTAGCACGTGAGAATTGATAATTATTCAAATCTCATCTCTCGTGCAATTGTCGCTTAATTAGTTGAGTTGGTTCTACAATCCTGCAAGATTACTCCTGCCAAAGCTTGTAGAAGCAACATGTCGGGAAGTCAGCCATTCAGGTTATGCGGATAACGAAAAATGTATGAAAATCACGTATGTCCCGAAACGTGCAGATCTAGATATTTCACTGTCATTATAGATCATCATTGACACAGACATGATTTTCATTTGTATAGTTTCACGTATACGAATTATATTGAATTTATTGCATGTGAGAACTGCATGTGAGAATCGATAATATTAAAATCTCATCTCACATGCAACTGTCACAGATCATCATGTACTGATGATCTGTAACGACAGTGAAATATCGATAATCTGTACGTTTCGGGACAGACTTACATTTTTTGTATAAATCTAGTTTACATCATATATTAATATTTGCATTTAATAGTTTAAATATATTTTCTCTTAACTTTTAATCAGTTCATATTCATACTTGTTTTCGTAAATTGATATGTATCCCACATACGTTAACGGAGATTCGCTTTAATAAGTACTTTCCCCTCAGTAGTGTCAAATTTTTAGTAGAGCTTATTTATATATATCTGTGCTTTTATACTTATATATCTATATATTTTTGGGATACTTTGAAAAGCCTATATGATTAATATTTGTTAGTTTAGTAACTTGTTATTCCGTTGTTATTGTTGTATGTATTTAGGCTATAGACCTCACACCTTGTGGGAACGTTATATAATATATGTCCTCCGTGTGATCTATGAACTCAAGTTACAATTTAAACTTAATTTACGGTAGCGCCCTTACTCTATTTTATTATAGTCCTACAATTATACCATTCATTAACGCTTTATAAGAACCTACGCCGTCCTCCTTGACCATAGACCGGGCCTGGCTAGTAAGTCTGAGGCCTGGCCCTACCGTATTTCTGCAGTATATCGTAAAGCATCAGTAGTGTTGCCAAATATATTTTTACTATCTGCCAGTAGCACTGAAACTAAATTGAGACTGGTGCTTCAGAAAAAATGTCAATGTAAGCAACCACTCATAGTCCTTCATCAGGATATATTAGCCTGGGCTTTATTTGTACAGACTGCAAATCAAAATCATTTCAATGACAACAGAGGCCTACACAGATATTCCTGTAGGCGAAAGGGTTATCGTATATGAGAAAGAAAGGTTTAAATATTGCAAAATAGTTTGTTTGAAATATACTTGAGTAGGTAAAACCTCACCAATTTTGTATAAAACAAATAGTCTTTTTAATAATATAAAATATTATTGAAAATCGGTTGCGAAGAACATAATTACAAGTTCATATATTTGTAAAGGCATCTCTCCAGAGACGTAGATAAGTATGCCATCTTTCTACAGAATCATCGGTAACTCCCTGCTGGTAAGATATATTTACAAACACAATAACTTCTCTATCTCACAGAAATTATTAAGACAAAGCGTAGAAGAACATTCGACGCTGCTCATTGACAAAACGCCGGAACAACTAACACTGTCTCAGTAACAAATGCAGAA
The DNA here is from genome assembly GCA_935421215.2 of Melolontha melolontha. Lineage (NCBI taxonomy): Eukaryota > Metazoa > Arthropoda > Insecta > Coleoptera > Scarabaeidae > Melolontha > Melolontha melolontha. The sequence goes on from OW285235.1 coordinate 75,737,095, forward strand.
CTAAGCAAAGAGCCTCTATGTAACAGCCATATGTATAGAAACTGTATTAACGTGTCTTCGCCCTTATCGGACGAAGCGAATACGAATATAACAAAAATTTGAAATATACTCGAGTATGTAAACCCTCACCAATTTTGTATAAAACAAAAAGTCTTTTTAATAATATAAAATATTAATAAAAATCGGATGTGAAGAACACAATACGTTCATAAGTTCATATTTTTGAAATTTCTAATAATATAAAATATTAATCAAAATCTCTCCAGAGACGTAGATACGCAGTTCACCTTTCTACAGAATCATCGTTACGCCCCTGATGGAGAGATATATTTACAAACACAACAACTTCGCTATCTCATACAAATTATTAAGGCACATCGTAGAAGAACATTCTACGTTCTGTCTTAATAATTTCTGTGAGATAGCGAAGTTGTTGTGTCTGTAAATGTATTTCACCGGCAGCGGCGTACCCATGATTCTATAGAAAGATGATATACGTATCTATGTCTCTGGAGAGACCTTGAGATTGAGATTTATACCTTTACTTCTTCTTCTTCTTCTTCTTATATTAGGCCTTAGGCCTGTTCTTATCCGATCTCTTTCATAGTGCTGCAGTCATGTTTGTGACGTAGACTGCCAAATATCTCGCCATCTTTTGAAGGGCCTTCCCGGTGGTCTGGTGCCCATTGGCTTTAGATCCCTTGTTGTTCGGGCTAATCTCTCGCAATCCATTCGTGTTACATGCTGGTTCCACTCCCGTCTCCTCTGTCTGCCCCACCGTACGATATCGTGTACACCACATTGATTCCGTATTTTATTGTTCGGGATTCTGCCTCTCAGTGCTCTCTCTCGGCTCTCGTTTCTATTGAATATGCAAGTATTGGTCTTATGCATGCCTTATATATGCGTACTTTCCCGTCCAGTCTCATATCTTTATTCCGCCAAATAACATCGGTCAGGCATCCCGAAACATAAGCCGCCCTATTAGCTTGTCTTCGAACACTGTCTCTTAGGTCTCCGCAGCTGGATATTTCTATTCCTAGATATTCGAACTTAGAAACTTGTTCGATTATCTCATCCCCAATGACGATTTTACATCGTCTGGGCTCCCTAGTCACTACTAAAGTTTTTGTCTTAGAGGTTGATATCTGCATGTTATAGGTTTCCGCCACTGTTTTAAAAGTGTATGCCATGCCATACTCTGTAAATTGTCTTCCGTATCTGAGATCAGGACTGAGTCGTCTGCATAACACAGAATCTTTACCTGTTTTCTTCTAAGCCCGTATCCTTGTCCCACATTTTTTACTCCTATAATTTTATCCATTATTAGATTAAACAGTAGTGGGCTTAGACTATCTCCCTGGCGTATTCCAGATTTGATGTCTACTGCCGATGTTAGTTCGTTCTCGATGTTAATTTTAGTTTTGTTGTTTGTGTTTATGTCTTTAATTATCTCTACCAATCAACTGGGCTGGTTTTCTTCTTTTAATAACTTCAGCACATCTTCCAGTCTGACACGATCGAAGGCCTTTGTCAAGTCTACAAAGCACATATAGGCAGGGTTGTTCAATTGATTTCTCAACTATCTGTCTTAGTATAAAAAATACCTTTACAAATACATCAACTTTAATTGTGTTCTCACACTCGATTCTTAATCATATTTTATATTATTAAAACGACTTTTTGTTTAATATTACGTTAAATTTTCCACTGGATAATAAAATTATCCGTAATAAGATTTGTTTGGATCTGTTGGTGGGATAGAACAAGTTTATGAAGACTTTTATAGTTACTGATGCGTTCTCCTTCACATGTTAATCAATTCCGAGTATTTTTTTATCTCGATGATTATTTTTGCTTTCGAATACTTTCAAACATATTTTCGTTAGTGCTATTTATTTCAGCTGTATATGTAAGCTATAAATATTCATGCTTTATTTATACTTCTTTAATACCTAATAAAAAATTTAATATTTGAAATAGTACACTATAGATTAAGTTTTGACAAATTAATTAGAACATGGTTTTCTAAATAATTTGTCTAAATTTAATTTGTTACTTACTCTAAAGCTTAATATTTTTTCTAATTTCTTAAGTGCAAATCAAACAATTCTATTTCATATTATCTATTTTGTCTAACGACTTAATCATTATTCATTACATTTTAAGATGTTTACTTTTATAATACGTTTTGAAAAATACTGTATTTTTAAAGTCGAGTAATAAAATAGATATAATAAATTATTCTAAAAAAAGAACGGCTGTAAAGTCGGTAAATATTTACTTGTTTTTCTTATAAAAAGCAAAAATAGCATAGTTTAGATTATTCAAACTCTAGTTGTTCAATATAAATTCAACTTACCAAGTATTAATATTGGATTTAAAAGCTATACCTTTGATATCGACAACTTTGAGTGTCTTTTTATTTCTGCCAATATTACTATTCGGGATTACGAAACGTGCAATTGCAAATCTTGTAGTTCAGGTACATCAATGTCTGCTATAGCATTGATGAAAAATAACATTAAAACATAAAAAAACGTAACATTGTGCTCGTTGGTACATAGTACACATATTCTCGTATACATAGATATAAAATTGCGGACAAAATTTTGCATTGCATTTCAACGCTCAGACCGGTCTAAATCTAAGCATCGTAAACTACATGGATATGGAATGCATTAATTTAATGTTCACTTCATGTCAATGCATCCGTAGTATTGCTTAGATATATATTTTTGTGACAAAGTTGGCTCAACATTTTATACATTTTTGATCCAGAAAATATAGTTATTCTCGTTTTTAAGGTGAATAAATTAATGCACTGGTTTCAGAATGTTGATAATAGAAGTAAATAGTATTGATGAATGTAGTATGAAACAAAAATCACAAATTTCTACTTTATTAAGAAAACCGAAAAATATTTAAATATATTTTTTTCTATTTTGCGTTCGTAATGAACTCATTATGAAACCCAAAACAGTATCGAAACGAGCTTCATTTCTATACGCTTTCTTTCATTTTTCAATGTTGGCGTTGTTCGAACACAGAAATAAATATCATTGCTGTAATTTGATTTTAAGAATTTAAGTACATTTGACAGATTTGATATATGTACATAGGCTACACAAACAACGTATATTGTATAGAATTGACAACAAGATATATTAGTTTCTATGTCGCTCATGTTAAATTTTTAAATAAAATGTCAAGTAATGTTAACGAAAATTAATAAATAATATGTAATATATAATATAGTTCGCGTATAGCAACATTTAAATTTAAAAGTATCAATGTGACCAACTGCATACTTTATGTAAAATAAAACTCTGAACTTTCAAATTAAATAATTTCTGTTTATTAATGTAAAAAATGCAAAATAGTATGAAAAATTCGTTTCATAAGGCCTTTTGCCGCACCCATGCGGCAAAATAGTGCCTTATGAAACGTGTCTTTTAATATACTATTAAAGCACCTTGAATGATATTAATAAAGAACTATTACTAAACTTAAATTTTAATCATTTCTGTTCAATATTCGTCTCATAGTTCGACAAGATTTTTGGAACATTAATAAAAATGTTTCTTTCGTGTTTCATTCAGGTAGTTATTAAAACACCTTTTCTCAGAGATGACTTACGTCTCAGTTTTGAGACTTTATATCATGAGATTATTGAAATTGTTTATATCTGAGCACTTTTATGCTTCACTAAAGTTTAGTTCGATTTTCCCTTCTGTACAATACAATCAAGTGTTTTTGTCGTATTGTGTATAAAATGGAAATTTCTAGTCGTCGAGGTGGCAAAAATTCAGGGGGCAAATTTTGTTATACAGGGTTAGGCAAATATATGGATCCATTCGAATATATTTGATAGGGCTATTTAGATTTTAATAGAACTTTCCACAATTAATTAAATGCAAATCGTGGATTCGATGAGTATATTTATAACCAAATCAGACTTCCGGTTTAGCCGGAAACGATGTTGATTTTTTTTAATTTTAAATGAAACACAATATTTATTTTTACGAATTCCAATAGAGCTCCGCTCTGGAAGTTCAAGAATAATAAGGTTTGGCACCCTTTTGTTCAACAATGACAGAGATATTTAATTAAATCTAATGTAAATTTTATTGAGACCTAGAAAAGTGAACACGAAAACTATAAACAAAATCAAATCAGTTAAGAAAGTTCTCGAAATGATGACCGTTCACTTCTTGACAATATTCAAGTCTGAGAACAAATTCCTGAATGACATTTTAAAGTCACAGGCTAGAGAGGGAGTCAAAAAAGTCAATCCTTTATGTTTTAAGTACCAAATTGAAGATCAAAGTAAGAGCTGGTAGAATTGCCTCATGTTTGCTGTGTGAGTTGCCATGTAAATTTATTACAGTGAACGCATCGCAAGAAACATTCTATGTCGCTTGCTGTCTTTATGGTATCACGTGATGCTACAGATCATGCAAATGATTGCTACATCTGGATCACTAAAACCGAAAGGTATTCAAAGAAGCAAAGGGACAATATTGAGTGTTCAAATAGCTAGGAATAAGCTTTCAACAAAAGACAGCTTTTAGTTTCTTGGTCAATCAGTTACTAACGTTCACGCTAACAAAAGAGAGATACGAAAAAGAACTAAATTTCATTAAAACTTCGCCAGGTATAACGGCTTTGACATAGAAATAATTAATAAATTAATTAGAAAGACTAATTTAAAAAGACAATCCGCAAGTCCACATGTTTGATACCTCAACATAATCATCAGAAAAAGTACCATACCATCCAATTACGAAAAACATTAATAGAGTTGTAAAAGAACGATGTGTCCAAGTTGCTTTTCTTCCGAAAACATCTTCCAGTCTTCCAGGTAATAAAAGAGATAAAGTAAATTTTAATTTTAAATATGGTATATACGAAATTAATTGCGGCAATTGTAATTTCGTCAAATGAAACGCTCGATAAGAATCCGTTTTAAAGATCATATATTACATATTAAATTTAATAGAACAGAAAAATCTAACGTCGCAAATCATGTATTGGATACGGATCATAACATCACGGTTGATGGGTTAAAAGAATAAATAACCCCAGAAAGCCCGGTATATATTAAAACGTTTATATCGCTAAAGACAAAATTAATACTCTTAATTCGGACAACGGTCCTACAACGGTTATAGTTGTCTCTTTTCATTCTTAGAAAACAGGTAGAAAAGTTGAGTGCGTGAAAATAAGCACATTTGTACCGTTTCTGAAGAGGGGTAAGTTGACTTAATTTGGTGTGTTCAAATCTAATGCATTATACGTGGACGCTTTGTAAAGTGGTGCGCGATTCTTTGTGTTGGCTTTAAAGTGTCCAATGTCCGACACTTTAATTAGTGGTTTTACCTGCGGATGATGACAACTTAGTTGTCGAAATACGTATTTAGAATATGATTAATAATTGTGGTAAGGGGTTTTATACCTTTTCTTAGTTTTTATAGCTCTTTTAGTTATGAACGTATTTGAGTAAAATAAAAACAAGAAATAATGGCTTTAAATGGTTATATATGCACCAAGGGCGTTATAGCTATTATATTGCTCCGAGGTCGACGTTAATTCAGCCCGAGGGATGAATGTAGACCGAGGGTCATAACGCCAGTGGTTTATACAAGATCTGATTTTTCACCAAAAATTAATTTCTTAAGCGGAAAATTGAAATTACATTGGAAAAGTTCCGAGATTTCTGTCAACTGTCATGTCGTTGACAGCTGTTACGCATCATTACGCATCTAACATGACTCCTTGAATCAACGATTTAACCTTAATTTTATTGTTGTTAACACTTTGAAGTTTTCAAGTTGCCAATGTTGAGATAATCTTAATTTTAATAAAGAGTGCTAAAGTTTTGCTTCTTTCTTTAGACTTCCTTAAAAATTCAAATTATTAGTTCTGTAAAATGTATATTCTTTCTTCTCGGGTCTTATTTATACACATACAACATTAAAAACTGTGATTAAATTAGCGGGGGTTATGGGCCATGACGCCCGGTCATAATGCCCACGGGCGATATGACCGTGGTTCTGGTAATCGTATCCAAGGTGAAATGAACAAATAATACTTGAGTCAAAAATAAAATACTACAAACTGCTCTAAATTTTGATTTTCTAAACAGACAAGGGTCAACTTTTTTTTAACGTCAACTTATATTTTGTTTAATTTAGTGCGATAGATCGTTTATTTGTGCGTCCAATATGCAATAATTTACTGTAGAAAATTAAAAAATGTATTTATCAATTAAAATTAACAGTGAAGTACTCTATAATACTTTAATTTACCTAGTAAAATGCATAAGCTTACAGAGTTAACAGCTTTAGTAAGATAGAGAAGATTTATTTTAGTGAATATTTTATCTTTCAAGGCCTCGAAGATATAACCCGCAGCTCCTACATAAGATGTTACTTTCTCGATAAAAATTACTTCGCTTATGCATAATGGATTAATCCGTGAGTTATAGCTTGTTCTAAAATTTAGATTTTTGTTTGTCTATATTTGCATTTATAATATTCTTCTTTTTATTGTTTGAAATTTAACATCTATAAAGCCCTCGTGATGTGTTCGTTTAATCCCAAGGCAACAATAATTATTCAAATTAAACATGTTTACGACATATGGGATAGACTCAAAAAATATTTATTTTAAAAATATGAATTATTTTACGCTTAAATTTTGTAAAATTACTCTCGAATATTAACTAACAATGTGTTATGATTTTTCTTTTGTCGGGTACAAGTAAATCAAAATATTATTCAACATATGAATTCATATACACAAACAGGATATTGTACCAAAATAACATTTTACCCTTTAGTCTAATTAAAATTTTAAACCCTACAAGTATGACAGTTTTATCAAATAATTCTCCATGCATAAAAACGTACTTGGTCAGTATAATACGCGGTCTTTCCTAACAAAGGGTTAGCATTCATTTAGACTGGTATTTGATTTGATGAAATTTCATTACGCTCCGAGCGAGGAATTATGCCTCTAATTCGTCTGGAGGAGTTAGCGTCGGAGAAACTTTTGCAAATGTACAGTATGTATGCAACTGTTACATTTACATTATGCGCCATGTACGCATAATTTAAAAGTACTCAAAGAATTGTTTTAATAATATGTACTCGAAATTCCAAGTAAAAAAATATTATTTTGTATTTCAAGTTTATTCAAGTTTTGAAAGCACAAAAAAGTTTTAAAGTTGAAGGTTTTGAAGGATTTGGGAACTGCCTACGGATCATAAAACTAAAAGCACACGAAGCTGAAATGAACAAGAAATGTATATGATTAGAAAAGCTTAGACCTGTAACGAAAAGGACTGCAAAATCTTTAACCTATGTTTTCTACTCCCATGTTCTAATTGATTCATTAAACATTTACTACCTGTACTCTAATGGGATTTATTGTTGCCATATTGTTCTACTATCGCATCATTTCATACTAATGCATCCACCAGCATACACACGTGATCCACATAGTAAATGTTATACATCGCAAAAGAATAACATAATATGGGAATAACATTTTAAATTTTGGAAAATTACAAAAATGTCGTTTGGTTCAGTTGCGGATTATTTAAAGAATTGAAAGAGATAAAGTTCATTTCTTGCAGATCTCCGCTGACCAGGGCTTGTCACTGGAGCGTAGAAAAGTAACTACAATATTCGGTCAATATTAACTACCTATAGTCATGAGCATTTGACAAATCTTAGTTTTGTCAATTTATGCCAAGTCATTTGGAATAATTTTCAAATTATTAATAGCCACATCTAATGTGGCTAATCCATTATTTAATTTGCGTAATGAGATTTTTATTTACAAAATAAGTAATTAGTTTTTCCAAATTTCCTGAAAAAAGTGCAACTGATTTTTAAAATATGGAATTTATATGAGTTCTTTGCACTCAGAAATACTTTGAGCATCGCCATTTAAAAATGAAACGAAATTTTGTAAACTATCGAAATTCTCTGCATAAAAACTAGTAACTTGTAACCATGTTCCACATCTAGTTACTACTGGAGAGGGAGGCAGTGACAAAGATGGATGTTTTCCTTGTAAAGAGCTACTCTCAATGGTGCTTTCCTAAAAACTTTCTTAAAAGTGGATACAAGTCTATCAACTTCCGGAAAGGTGTTTCTAATATATTCACAGATTCTTTGGAGAGCATGCACTACACAAGCAATGTGCACTGCCTATCGTCCAAATGTAGCATTTGGTGCATATTCTCGTAAATGGTTTTAACTACTGTTTCCGCATCAACTGTATATATAACTTTTGTTGCTATTACATATGCGTTAAATGGAATAATTGGACGTAGTACACCAGCTACAACATTTACCATACAGCGTCCTAATATATCGACAGTTTCGTCGGCAGTTATCCATAGATACTGATTTGAAAGATGTCTTCTAATGAGTTCTACTGCTTTCGGATTCTCTCTAGCTGGGTTGCGGTGTATTTGGTACACTTCCTTAGATATTCTAATGTGTAGCATTTAGAAACATAATATTTGCGTAAGGTGAATTCATCAGGAACATTTCGACCAATATATTTTTGGAGAAATATTTTGTAGGTGGGATTGTTAAAATTGTCAAATTCCAACAGGTCTAATTCCTGTGTATATGTTTGTGTTTAAGTGACGTGTTACGTGTGATTTCTCGTAATTTTTTAACGATATTTTACAGACTTTGCAATAAATTTCGTAATCACTGGGATTGGAAATTCAATCAGTATGACCCTTAATCCAACTCGCCATTGTTTCGCGATGCCATTCTCGACGTTATTCCATATCATATCTGAGGAGGTAACTTAAACAATGTTGTAGATATATACATATATATATGTATATATATGTATATATATTGTAGTGATGCAAGTTATTCATATAGAGCTGCATCTAAAATAGGAAGAATAAGACATACAAAGTGAAAAAGGGTTATAATATAATGGTTATATAATTAATATTATTAAGTCTTAGTAGTATCGAAGTGCATATGTATTTTTATAACGAGCATTTCATTCTTAAAATTTCTATATTTATTTTCCTTTCATTATTTACTTTTATTATATCATATTCAAATTTTCAAATATTAGCGCGAAAAACATATTCAAATCCATATGCATCTTTGTATTATATCGACGCTAGTAAGACACGCCTGCAAATTGACATCTCGCTATGTTTACATTTATCATGCGCAGTATGCGATTTGTATCATTCAAATCTATCTTAACCTAACTTGGTAATTTATTATATAATTTTTAAAATCAGTTAGATAATCAAAATTAATCAAATTCTTTTTATATAAAATTGTTAAAAGGGTAAATCATCGAGACTTTTGATATCAATAGATAGCGTGTTTGGTAATATTCAGACAAGTGCTATCGGGATATTCGATCCTTGAATTTTAAAAATGAATAGACGCATCTTTTTAGACCAAGTCTTAGAAATCTTTTAAAAAACATAAATTTAAATTATAAATTCATCTAAAAGTTATTAAAAGTATCCAGAATATTAATTAACTCGATCGACAAGAGAATTACTACAAGAATCTTCGGTAATAACGAACTTTCAAACAACATAGCGTCACAGACGTAGTTCCACCGAAAACGATAGAAAATCAAAAGAAAAATATTCAAGAATCCATCGCCGAACATTAACATAATAGTCTAACGTACATCTACAACGATACCTGAAATCCTACAGCCAGAAACGAGCGCAGGGAGTAATTAGGCACCGGAGACGAAGTCCGAAGAAAATCTTCGATAGCGTATTCGTAAACAGCCACCCACGCCGCCATCGTTTTGTACTGCACCCGAACATTTTCGGATCGCCGAGAATCTTCCCAATTCATACATACGATCTACAAACATACATCAGGATCATTATTATAACAGGTTTTCAGATAATATTTATCTATTTTTCCAAAAATTAAATTCTTTAAACTTTTATTTAACTATATTCTCGAATTATTTACCTGATCTATCAGGTCCTGTCCTGATTTTTATATTTAATTAAACAAGCTATTTAAAACTTAGATATAGCAATAATAGGGTACTCACCATTATTGTAATAAGGTTATTCACATTTATATTCATATTATTTATTAGTCTAACACACATAACCTCTTTTCACATTAGTAACACCTTGTTGTTTATGCGTATATACAGTTTCGGTAATATCACATTTGTAATACGTTATATTTTTACAGTTTCCTTTAATTTAATAAATATCATATTTTTAATTTACATAAATCTTTTATTTGTTTATATTTGTTTGTAGGAGTTATTTTATTAAGCGTCAACATTAATATTATTCATTTATGGAAGCAACAACCTAAAATTCACGACGAGCCTGAGATCACCCACATTTAGTAAAGTTGTTTTTTTATATAGTTTCTTGCTTTCCGACTAGTTGGCCATTTGAGATAAAGATAGCGCAGTCTGAGGTGAGATTTTATAAATTAAGGCGCCCAACTAATCTTTTCAAATACATACATAATTTTTATCTTACACTTTTATTTCATTAACATTTCATTCTCTCACCGCAGGCAGGGTGGGTCTTATATCAATTGGCTAGCCCAACGTAGAGGCCTATCTCAGCGCAATATATCATTATATATACATATATATATATATATATATATATATATATATATATATATATATATTATCGATACCTTATTTACCGTTAGGTGTTAAGGTTGAATACAAAAATCAAACAATTCCTTAAAGTTACAGTACATTAAATCAGTAAGTGCAGCCTATCAGAATCTATCATTATTATTTTATTCTAATTTCGTTCCGTATATCATCCTTGCCCATTCTTTCTTGTTGCGTGCCATTCTTTTCGCCTCTCTCCCTGGCATTTCCTTGGCTCTCAATATGTCTTCCACTTGACTGTCCCACGAATTCTTAGGTCTACCTCTTGGTCTTCTCTGATATCTTCTTGCTTGCCATACTTTTCTTATTGTTCTCTCCTATCCCATTTTTGTCAAGTGTCCAAACCATCTTAATTGACTTCGTTGTATATCTTCCTTCAGCTTCCGTACTTTAAGTTCTTCCGTTATTTTGCTATTTCTTACTCTGTCTCTCTTAGTAATTCCCATTATTCCTCTTAAAAACCTCATCTTTATTGCTTGGATTTTGTTTTCCATTCACTTCGTCAATGTCAAACTTTCGCTTCCGTATATCAATACGGGCTTAAATATAGTTTTGTAAACTGAGGTCTTAGTTTTCCTTGACACTTCTCTTCTTCCCAGGAACGAATTGTTCAAGGAGTAATAAAGTGCTGATGCTGCATCTAACCTGTCATTCAATTCTGCCTCCATAGTTCCTGTTTTGTGTATTTTCACCCCTAGGTATTTAAATGTTTCTACTTGTTCTATTTTAGTGTAGATATAAATAAATGAAAATTAAGAACATATGCGTAAGTTATTAAAACTTAACGAAATTCACTGGATACTTACGTCGAAGTAATTGGGAGAAGTAGATTCGATGAAACGATATTAAACAGGATCTATTAAAATAATTATGAAGTATGTAATTAACAGTTAAAACAATGAAAAAGAAAATAACTCACCGTACTTTATTTATCTTACGAAATATAAACTAATAAATGAAATAAATTATAAAAACTCCTCCCGCTTCTATCTACGCTCATGAAGAAAGTATTTTAACTGTAAAATTGAAGTAATTGCGTCACAATTCAAGGACAAAAAACAGATAAGCGGTTAACCGAATGAATAGTGCTATTCAATAACTGCGTGTTGTACTTAGCGATGTTATAGGCTGTTTATATGGTTCGTCTCCATCTCCATTTCTACTTATAAAATCATCCGTTTCCATTTCGTCCGTCTTCTAGGTAACATAAACGCTACTATGCTAATGAGATCTCAAATCTCTGACTTCAAATTATAACCGTCTCTTAATAAACACAAACACTACCACAGACTAAAATTAATATACCTCGAACGAAAGGCCGATACTTGAAACTTTCGAGTGCACTAATATAAGTAATAGACAAATCCAAAGAATAATTTTTTTCATTCGTCAGTGAAAGTCTGTGTTGGAGACAATATTTGTTCTCGTACTCCGACATAATAATCTATCACTAACAGATATTATTTTAATTTGATAAAGTTTATGTAATTAATGTAAATCATGGTGCACATGTTGCCATTATCTGTCCTCATTTATCACCAAAACAAACATCTTAATTCAAATATTGCTGTTGGGGCAACTAGTGTATTTGGTCGTCGCTCCTATGTTGACTCACCACGCACGGGTTGTAAGGCCGTATACGCACTAATTTATTTAATCTTCGGTGACAGTTATTAATGAAATGCGGCACATCCAATTTAAAACCTTTATTTACATATATACATTAATTCATACATGAAATTGTTGGTAAAGTAAGGTTGTTATCTTGAACATTGTTCTTACGAGTATTGTAAGAACGCTGTTCTGTGACAAAAATAGCTACTCGAATTGTCTTATTGACTTTGAGTTCGCGGCTTGCATTAGCGAATTGCTTTATTGTAATGCTGCTGTAGTCATCGCGCGCAGACCTATTTAAAGACCTTTTAAACATGGTAAGCAAAATTTACCCTTTCCCTTCCATTAACAAAATAGGCCACATGCGGCTAAAATGATCAACAAAGTTCGGCAAGTTACAAAGAACCGCTCTGATTGTAAACCGTGCCCACAATGCAAACGTTGCATCTAGTTCTTGAATCTATCTGTATACATGGCTTAGCACGTTCATTATTAAAATAACATAATTTGAAACGTATCAAATACTATAATTTAAAACGCATTTTTGAGAAGGCGGCAATAAATAACTGCCGGTAGAATAACATTGGTATACATGTGGAGGCACGTTAATCGATAAATATAACTTGAAACTTATTTACAAAAATGAAGCGATAAATAAGCGCCGGTGTAAACAACGGTTACAAATATGCGTGCGGCAGTTTATTGAACGCAGACATATACAAAATACAAATATGCGTGCGGCAGTTTATTGAACGCAGACATATACAAAATACAAATATGCGTGAATATATGTTGACAAAAACGTAATACATTTATGAAACGTCTGCATCTTGATATAATAAGAAAAATATAATTACATATACAGAAGGTTTTAATTTTGTTTCTGATTCTTATATTTAAATACTAAAATCTAAGCTTTTATTAAAATGAATAATACTTATATTTAATATATAATGTAAAATTAATAATGTTTATGTTTAAAATATCATATATAAATTGGTTTCGCTATAAGACGAAACATACTGCCCGCCTTGAAAGTATGCACTTTCAATAAAACAATGATCTGATATGAAACGGGCGACACTGCACTTGTTTTAATTGTCATTTGTCTCTAGCGGAAGTATATATAATTTGGCTGTGGGTCTCTTCAAAATGTTTTTGTGGAGGCGAACACTTGCCGTACGGATAACACCATCCTGCCCGGGATGCAGTTCCACGATGCGTCCGGTAATCCAATGCAGCGGGGGAACATTGTCTTCCTTGACAAGCACGAGTTGTCCTATGGAGAAAGCGTTTTCGAGGTTCTGCTTCCATTTCCCTCGCGGCTGAAGCTGACTTAAATATTCATTGACCCATCTCTTCCAGAAATGCTGTTTGATTTTTTGAATATGCTGCCAACATGACAAACGATTTAATTTTGTATGAGTTAAATCAGGTTCTGGTATCGCCATAAGAGAGTCTCCAATCAGGAAATGACTGGGGGTTAAGACAGATAAATCATTAGGATCGTTGGTTAGAGGAGTGAGAGGACGTGAGTTAAGAACTGATTCGATTTCGGTTAGCAAGGTATAAAACATTTCATACGTTAGGCATGCCTTACCTGCTGTTTTGATTAGGTGCTGTTTCATTGACTTTACTGCAGCCTCCCAAAGACCTCCAAAATGAGGAGCTCTTGGAGGAATGAAATGCCAACTTATACGTTCTTCGATCAGTAATTCAGATAATCGCTTGTTATTTTGCGATAATAATTTGCGCATGCCTTCCAGTTCCTTATTAGCGCCTACAAAGTTTGTCGCATTATCGGAGTATAAATTCTGAATTTTTCCTCTGCGTGCTACAAAACGTTTCAATGTATTTAGAAATGCTTCTGTAGATAAATCGCAGACGGGTTCTATATGAACTGCCTTTGTAGATAGGCATACAAATATAGCTACATACATTTTAATGTTTTTACTGTTTCTTCGCTTGCTTTCGCGAACTTGGAACGGTCCGCAATAGTCAACGCCACAGTTTGCAAATGGACGTGCAGGCTGTATACGGTGAGCTGGCAAATTTCCCATCAAATATTGATTTCCATATGGTTTTGCCTTAAAGCAACTAATGCATCGCCTCACAATTTGCCGTACGTTAGATTTTAACGATAGCGGCCAATATTCTGTTCTGATCGCTGCCATGGTTCCTTGTATCCCTGCGTGTAGCTGTTTTTTGTGGAAATATTCAATTACCAACTTTGTAAAAATGTGTTTTCCCGGAAGTAATATCGGATGTTGATGTGAGTATGCTAGTTTTGCGTTCTTGAGTCGACCTCCAACTCTGATAATGCCTTCGTCGTCGATAAAAGGATTTAAACAAATAATGTGAGCCTTTGAGTTCACCGCGTTATTTTTTTGTAGTTGTTTTAATTCATTGCTGAAGCACTCAGTTTGAACTAACTTAACTATGCATTTCTGAGCGGCGGTAATTTCTGACGAGAGAAGTGAGCCTGTAAAGGCATATGTGCCGGTTTTTTGTCGGGACATAATATTACATTTAAAGCGCAGACAATAAGCTACTACTCTTAAAAGTTTTGATAAACTTGAATACTTGACTAATATAGACTTGAATGATGCTACTGAATTTTGAGCGCAAATAAGAGTTGCTGACTTTTCTTCTGGAACGTTTACAATTTCTGGAATTTCAGAAGGAATGACACAATCTGTTTGTAGCCAGTTAGGACCATGCCACCATAAGTTATTATCAAACAAAGCATCTGGTAACATGCCCCGTGATATGATATCGGCAGGGTTGTCGCTTGATTTTACATGATTCCAAGCAGCAACATTGGTTAATTCCCTGATTTCACTAACGCGATTAGCTACAAAGGTTTTCCATTTTTTGTTAGTTGCCTTGAGCCATGCTAAAACGATTGCTGAATCAGTCCAATAATGAATTGATTGAAATTCTCGATTGATTGTTTCAGTAACCTTATCAATTAGTTGAGCTAGTAATAAGGCTGCGCATAATTCAAGTCTTGGTAATGAGGTACTTTTTATAGGAGCCACCTTTGATTTGCCGCATAATAGATTACAAGAAATGTTTCCTTCGTAATCAATACCCTTGATGTAAATGCACGCCCCGTAAGCCACTTCACTAGCGTCACTGAAGCCATGCATTTCTAAGATAGATATGTTTTTTGTGTGTATTACCTTTCTAGAAATGGTTCTAGACGATATGTGGTATATGTCTTTCTTGTATTGTTCGAATTGCACGTGTATGTCATGAGGAACGGATTCATCCCATGCAATTTTCAATTGCCACAGTTTTTGGATTAATATTTTACCTATGACAATAACAGGGCCGATTATTCCCAATGGATCAAATAAACTGGCGATAAAGGAAAGTATCGAGCGTTTTGTTATTTTTGTGTTTGAAATCGTATTTGGCAAATTATACATTAAATTATCCTGCTCTGAGTCCCATGAAAGGCCTAGTGTTTTACTGTTTTCCTTTTCTAATGACTGAAGGGGATTGTCAGTGGAATTTATTGATAAATCGTTGAAGATTTCAGGATAATTTGAACGCCATTTACGCAATTCAAAGCCACCTGTTTGAAGAAGAGCTGTTGTTTGCGTGATTGTGTTTTTTGCTTCTTCTATAGAATCCGCGCCTGATATCAGATCGTCTACATAAAAATCTCTTAACACTGTGGACGCGCCAATGGGATAATTATGTTTTTCATCTTCAGCTAATTTATGAAGGCACCTGATTGCTAAAAATGATGCAGAAGCGGTTCCGTACGTGACAGTGGAAAGCTCATAGATTTGTATCGGTTGATTACTGGTTTCTCGAAACAAAATTCTTTGAAATGGCCTGTCCTGTTCGCGAACCAATACCTGCCTATACATTTTTGTTATGTCGGCAGTTATAACAATTTGATGTGTTCGAAAACGAATTATGATACTAAATAAATCTTGTTGAATGGTGGGGCCTACCATTAATTTATCATTCAATGATACTCCCGTGGATGTTTTGGCGGAGCCATCGAAAACAACACGCAATTTAGTTGTTAAACTAAATGGTTTTTTAACGCCGTGATGCGGTAGATAATAACCGTGAGACAGATTGAATGAAGGAGTTGAATTGTCAACGAGTCTCATATGATCTAATTCTAGGTATTCCTTTAAAAAGTTCGAATATTGTTTTTTAAGACCGGGATTTTTGTTTAATCGCTTTTCTAAGTTATAAAACCGTTTTAGTGCAAGGCTATAAGATTCACCTAGTGGATTGGTATGATTTGTAAACGGCAGGCTTACTATAAAGCGCCCGTTATTATCGCGAGTGGTATTTTCTAGGAAATTGTTTTCGCAGCTTTGTTCCTCTGGTGTAAAATTGATTTTTTTTGAACATTCTTCTAACTTCCAGAATAACTTAAGCCTTTCATCTAATGACGTTTCCAGTGAAAGATTACAAAGTGACCCGGTTGACAGTGACATGTTACCAGTGAGAGAACCTGATACTATCCAACCAAAGTGCGTTTTTTGCAAACATGGATGTTTGTCGTTAGACTTGATTTGGCCTATACACAAGATTTTCCAGAACAAATCTGCTCCTAACAGCATATCAATAGGCCTTGAAATGTTAAAATCGGGATCTGCTAATCTAATATTTTTTGGAATATTAAATTTGTTACAATCAGTCGTTCTGATTGGAAGGTTTTCAGTAATTTTATTAATTACCAAGCATTTAATGTGGGATTGAAATGCATTGTATCTTGATTTGATTTTAACATGCACGGCACTATTTATTTGTGTAGGTGACTGATTTATACCAACAACTGGTATTTGATATGGATCGGGTTGTAATCCTAATCGATCAACGCATGATTTAGATATAAAGTTCGACTGCGAACCAGAATCTAGCAAGGCTCTGCATGACTGCAGAGTACGATTTTTGCCATATATGTGAATTATGGCCGTGGATAAAAATACCTCTGAAGCTACCTGTTCATTAGAGCAATGATTATTGATAGTTGCATTTGTAGCTTCTGATGATGTGGATGGTTGAGGTGGAGCATTTTCTTGTGTATAATGTAATAAAGTGTGGTGTCTTTTGTTGCATTTTTTACAAGACCTACATCTGCATTGTTGAACTGAATGATTTTCTCGCAAACAATTAATACAAATTCGTTTGCCTTTTATTTCTTTGAATCTTTGTTCTGGTTTCATTTTGAGAAATTTATCGCATTGATATATTAAGTGATTTCCAGAACAGACTTTACAAACTATATTAGTTGTAATATATGAAGTATGTTTATTGACTTTATTATCTTTTGATGATTTCACTTGTTGTGTGTACTGTCTTGATATCGACTCTAACGTTAAGCATTTTTTGTTTAGAAAATCAGTCAATTGTGCAAGTGTGGGAAGAATGTCTGATATTGGTAACTGATTTTCCCATTCTCTATTTGTAACCGAATCTAATTTAGTTGTGATAATATAAATTAGGAAATGATCACAGTTGTTTGTGGGAAGACCAAGTGACTCTAAGGCACGTGTATTTTTTAAAATACCGTCTTGTATTTGTCGCAATTGTCCTAGGTTTTCCCTTGACATTATGGGCAGATCAAAGATGGCTTTAATGTGTTTTTGAACAATTATTTTTTTATTATTATATCTACATTTTAACATGTCCCAAGCAATAGTGCAATTTTCATTAGAAATTGAAAGTGACTGTAGTATTTTACTAGCATCTCCTTTTAAGGCTGATTTTAGATAATGAAACTTTTGCACATTGGGTATTGAATCATTAAAATGTATTAATGATGAAAATGTGTCATGAAATGATGTCCATTCTTCATACAAACCGGTGAACTCAGGCAACGTAATTTGCGGTAACCGTACGCTATTCGTTTGATTGTTGTCTGTGTTAATTGAGTTAATTGTAGCATTCGGATTAATATTTGCATGATTTTCTAATAATTGGTCGACGCGACCTACCAGCTTGAAATATGTATTTTAAAAGTCATCTAAATCTGTTTCTTGCGTTCTAACATTTTCTAAACAGCTAATTTGAATTTGTAATTCGTGGAACTGAGCAAAATAATTTTCTATTTTTTGATAACGCTTTTTCAGTTCAAATATATTAGTATTTTTGTTATCATTGAAACTGTCTAAGTAAGCTTCAAATTTGGTGAGAGCTGATTTAATGACACCTCTTTTGCATTTTAACGCCTTTAATGTATCGGCATCTGACATTTTGAATAAGGATGGTTATATGTTTATGAAATAAAGGAATTGATTGGAGACCTACCTCTTTGTCTTCAATGATGATAACTCGATGCTATGTGTCGCTGTTATCCGGCTCGAAGGACCATATTTTGGGGCAACTAGTGTATTTGGTCGTCGCTCCTATGTTGACTCACCACGCACGGGTTGTAAGGCCGTATACGCACTAATTTATTTAATCTTCGGTGACAGTTATTAATGAAATGCGGCACATCCAATTTAAAACCTTTATTTACATATATACATTAATTCATACATGAAATTGTTGGTAAAGTAAGGTTGTTATCTTGAACATTGTTCTTACGAGTATTGTAAGAACGTTGTTCTGTGACAAAAATAGCTACTCGAATTGTCTTATTGACTTTGAGTTCGCGGCTTGCATTAGCGAATTGCTTTATTGTAATGCTGCTGTAGTCATCGCGCGCAGACCTATTTAAAGACCTTTTAAACATGGTAAGCAAAATTTACCCTTTCCCTTCCATTAACAAAATAGGCCACATGCGGCTAAAATGATCAACAAAGTTCGGCAAGTTACAAAGAACCGCTCTGATTGTAAACCGTGCCCACAATGCAAACGTTGCATCTAGTTCTTGAATCTATCTGTATACATGGCTTAGCACGTTCATTATTAAAATAACATAATTTGAAACGTATCAAATACTATAATTTAAAACGCATTTTTGAGAAGGCGGCAATAAATAACTGCCGGTAGAATAACATTGGTATACATGTGGAGGCACGTTAATCGATAAATATAACTTGAAACTTATTTACAAAAATGAAGCGATAAATAAGCGCCGGTGTAAACAACGGTTACAAATATGCGTGCGGCAGTTTATTGAACGCAGACATATACAAAATACAAATATGCGTGCGGCAGTTTATTGAACGCAGACATATACAAAATACAAATATGCGTGAATATATGTTGACAAAAACGTAATACATTTATGAAACGTCTGCATCTTGATATAATAAGAAAAATATAATTACATATACAGAAGGTCTTAATTTTGTTTCTGATTCTTATATTTAAATACTAAAATCTAAGCTTTTATTAAAATGAATAATACTTATATTTAATATATAATGTAAAATTAATAATGTTTATGTTTAAAATATCATATATAAATTGGTTTCGCTATAAGACGAAACAATTGCTATACACATTACATATATATTTGCCCATATGAAACAAGCATAAATTTAGAATAATATACTAGCAAAATACTGAAACACAGATACAAAATTATGGATAAGCGAGAACGAATGATTTGTTTGTTTTAGAAGCGCATGTACTAAATAAATAAACAAACCATCAATCAAAATTTCGTGTCTAAAACTTAATAATCCTCAAAATCGAACGCATATATTGTTATAAGTCGATAGAATACAATTTCCTGAAATGTAAATTATCATACGCTAAAGCTTCAGGTTATGTGCTATTATTACTAGGGATCGACAGGGTACATGACGTCAGTGCCAGGAATGAATCCCGATTTAATATATTCTACACATGAATCAAGATACATATAGAGAAACAAGTACTTGCCAAGTAAGAGTAGATACATCTTCTCCAGAAGGAATATTGCAGGGTCTATAAAACATATCATACATTCTGACTGTTAACTGTATATATCCAGAGTTTAAATGACAGTAAATTACCAATAATTGTTCCATATGCTCATCTGTTAATAATTATCTGTTACCATAAATTCATTTATACAATGAAAACGACTGTTCAACATCTACCGATAAAATAGGAACATATTTAAAGTAAGTGACGAGACATTTGCCCGGGTTCGGAAAATCGACTTTTTTTACCATCAACGAAATCAATAATTCGACCTACAGTACGAAATTCTGGATTGTTATTTAGAACTGCTTCAAATTTTCTACATTATCAACAGCATCTCAAGGTAATTGGGAAAGGAATTGTCGAAGATCATATACAATATTCATTGCGTTAATTATTGAATATTGTGGGTTGGTCGAGGTAACCTCTAAATGGCAGATGGCTACAGGTCTGGAATAATATCCATGAATATTGGCTAAATCTACCTGAGTAGTTGGATCCATAAATACTTGGTGAGCGTGTGAATTAGAAACAGTACCATTCATATCCAGTAGATGTATTATACGAGGAAATATCAGAAAATAACGAGACTGGTGCTGTAGTACGAAAACGAAACCTTTATTCAGAAAAACTCAACAACTTTCCTTTAAAGTGCTCTAAATTCGATTCAAATTTTCGACCTCTCAATCTTTTTTGGCTTCAGAAAACAAGTGGAAGTCATATGGAGCAAGGTCAAGTGAGTAGGCAGCGTGAACCGTAATTTCCACCCCCCCCCCCCAATTCTTTAAGCGTTCGTTGACAAAATCGCTGACCTGTGGGTTGGAGCATCGTTGTGATGCACGATACAACAATAGTCTTGATAAAACGGCCGTTTCTTGTTTAACTTTGCCTTTAGGGTTACTCGAAGTACATTAGAATAGTATTCTCCAGTTACTGTATCTTCTCTAGGTATAATGTAATTATAAACAACGCCCCATTTATAAAAAAAATATGTGCATCACTTTACCGGCGCTTTTCACAGTTTTCGCCTTCTGCGGCCTTGGACTACCCTTGTGCTTCCATTGCATACTTCGAGACTGTAATTCGAGGTCATGAAGATAAATCAACTCTCGTCACATGTAACTAAATTGTTTAAAGACTGCGAATTATGCTCCAGTTGCCTTTTCCGCTGGCGACAAATTTTCACTCGATTAGTGTTTGTTCATCGGTTATCACTTTCGGAATCCATTTTGCCGCAACTTTTTGGTACTCTAAATCTTCATGAATAATTTTTTGAGTGGAACCATAAGACAAATTAAGAATGTCAGTAATTCGATAAATGCCAATTCGACGATAACTTTGGATCAAGTCACAATTTTTGAATCAATCCGTGTAGTTACTGGTGGTCCGCGTCGAGGTTCATCTTCCACTGATTCACAACTGTCTATGGATTTCTTATGCCACTCAAACACTCCATTGTGATAAACTATCATCTGGGTATACAGTTTCAATCATTTCAAAAGTTTCTGTTGAAGTTTTACCCAACCAAACACAAGATTTTTTCGCATATCTTTACTCCACTCTCGTTTTTAGATGGATACGTCAAACACTCTGACAATTCGGTAATTAATTTGTAATAAACGTCAAAAGCTTAATGAAAGCCTACTTGAGGATAAGTACATTAGAGATGTGGGCTTCATGTTCTATTTTTTTGTTATAATATTCTAGTTTTGAAAGAAGCTATAGCGCCAGTCTCGTTACATTTTGATATACTCTCGTTCTTTTAACGTAGTCAAATGCATGTGATAGTGGAGTGCTGCTTCTATCCATGTGCTCCAACGCCTTATAACAGGTTCTGGTGATAGCGGCATATGTAGCAGTTTTTCACGAAATTAATTTTTGTATGCAAGTGCCTTTGCACATTTTTCTTGACAGAAGATTTCAGTTTATCTGCATTCGGGTAGCATTTTCTGAATTCCTGTGATACTCGATGAAGAGCATGTGCGAAGCATGAGAAATGCGTCATGTGTATGTTTGTTGTAAGAGCCGAATAGCCGCCTTCATATATGCAGCTCCGTCACGAATAATATCACTTTTTATTTATTTAAATCTTATTTTTCACTCCATAGCGTTTTTATACACGAAGTTACGTTACGTGATATAAATTCTGCATTAGTTGTTTCTATTCCGTTAGATGCAAGTAGATGTGTAGACATTGCCGTGTCATTGCCCATAACATATTTACGCAATAGAACTCAAGTAATTAATAAAACAATAGATCGGCCCTGCGACGAATTCATTTAAGTCCCATCCTGGAATGTACCCCTGACTACCGACCCTTAACTATCACTGTCTATAAACAATATAAACCTCACTATCATCGAATCACAAATGAAAAATAATCTTATTAAAGGGCGTATGATTGTGAATTTATTAGGTTTTTTGAATGAACCAATTCTTTGTAGGTTTAATATTTAGAAAATATGATATTGTTTGGATATATCATGCGAAAGATAGCATCTCGATATTTAAAGTGTAAAATACAATATACAAAAATTTTCAAAACTTATCTGTATATGTACGTATACTTGGATATATACAACGCATACGTATTTCGCATTGGTGACTTTTATGTGTGGACATGTGTTTTGAAATTTTCCTGATTCTCATCAGCATACGCAGGAGAAGCGTAATGCGTCGCTGCTAATACATACAAAATCTTGTACTACACATGTTATGAGGTGTGCCTCTCTTGGGTGTCAGATGTCTTGAGACGCTTTTCGTGACATGTGTCGTACAAGATTGTGTATACTACATATCTTTGAAATATTATATAGAATATAAATCCAAAATATTTTCCAAATTTCGCTCCCGTAAGCGAAAAAAAAAATCAAAAAGATGTTTAAAAAATATTCGTAACGCCAATGTGCAATCGTATATATCACAAAGAGTACCGGAGATGATATCTTAGAGCTGATCAACACTAACCAAAAGAGTAGTTTTGTTATCGTCGGTGCCGCGTTAAATTTTTAACGACTGTCGTTTCTCGAACCGTTAGCATACAAAGCTGTTTAAATAATGTGAGTTTCAAGAGTTTTTATAAATATAAATATTGTGCGTGTAAATTGAATTGCCTTATTTTCTATAGACATTCAGAATCCATATTAAAATTTTATATTTATTACTTCTTGTAACAAGAAAAAGCATTTACGTAATATACATGAAATGAATCTATGTAATTACATCGTACAATTTATCTGAGCTTTCTATCTCTGTCATCTATTTAGAAATCCAGTTAATAAATAATTCACACATGATATATTCGTACGTAATCGTATCGAGGTTAGTACTCTAAAAAAAGAAAGCTGCTCCATTGTAGATTTTTGATTACATCGACAGCTGTCTACGTAATGCTATCTTTTAAAGTTTTTATTAACATAAACGTTGCAGCGTATGTTTACGTGTAAAATCAACCGAGATAATTGTTAATAGACATTCTGACACATAATTTTATTTTCAGGGTTTTTTAAATTTTTGAGTCCGCGTCGTAATTCACAATATTTTGGATTTATATTATATCTTCCCTTTTTTTATACGTTATCTCTTTATTTCAAGGACAATCTGTATATTAGCAAGCATTTGGTGTTTATTCTTCGTACCCAATTAGAACTAGGAAAAGTTTGAAGCGTAGAAGGAACGACTCCAATGCAAAATAAGTATACGTTGTGCACCCATGTGTACATATACAGATATTACAATTATTGTTACAGATATGTTTTTAATATTTCTTTATTATTGTTTTTTTTTTACATTTGATGTTAGTTACACATCACCATGCTATATTTTACATGGTATATTGTAGCCCTTTAGACTACGAGTAGTGGATTGCACATTTAAACGTATAGTTTCCTTCTAGTAGCTTAGCTACTCATGTAAGCTGTTGCCGGAGTGTCTCTCTTGGCTGTCAGATGTTTTGAGATGCTATCTCATGACATGTGTTGTACAAAATTGGCTATGCACAATTTTGTACAACACATGTCATGAGATAGCATGACGCAATGCGTAATCGGTGTTTCTCCTTCATATGCTAATGAGAAATAGAAAAGGGTCGAAATACGTGTGCGTACGTAGAAGTCACCAATCCAATACGAAGTAACTATACTTTGTATATATCCATGTGTACATACGAGGACGGGTTGACTTATTCGCGCGATGGCTTAGAATAGGCACAAAATACACATCACATTTGATAACGAATGCCTTGTTAGCTTACTTTCAGTGTTTGATAAATAAGGCGAGTTTCATAAGCAATATTTTGAAATTTGCCGTCCTACTAATTAAGTGTAAATGGATTATTTTTAATATCGTGCAGTGATTAAGTAATTTTTTTATTGTAAACTCACTACAATATTGTTTCGCCATACAATATATTTAAAATATAAGTTTATATAGAGTTTTATATATTTAGTTTTTTAATGAAAGTAGCAATTCTTTCCTGAATAAGTAATTGAATTATAGAAATTAGTTATATTGTTTTCTCATTTTTGGTAAACTAAAGAAAGGGTTTTTAATTTTTGTTGACTATTCAGGATGTTATTGATAACATTTATAGAGTAACCATTGTTCAATGCTATTGTATATATCCTGTTTAGTTCGATGTCGAAACTACTTTTACTCATAGGTATATTAAGAAAATCTATATCATTGATTGGTATACTGATAATTTTTGTGTTATAGGATGAAATGGATCAGCGTGTATTGTGGTGTCCATATTTGTTGGTTTATGGTATATAGCGAACTCGTGTATTAGTTTTGTGTGTTATGGTTAAGTCTAGAAAATTTGTGATTTTATTTATTGATGTTTCTATTGTAAATGTTATTTTGGGGTGAATAGTGTTGATATAAACGTACACTTTACCGAAATCCATGATGATATGCGAGGTACAATGAGTGAGGATTGTTCTTCGTATACAACCGTCAGAAAATGGGGAAATGAATTTAAGCGTGACAGGAGCAGCTTAGAAGATAATCCCCGCAGTATGCGGCTGAAAACGGCTACAAGTTCAGAAATGGTGGATAAAGTCCATGATTTGTTGCTAAGTGGCCGACGATTGAAAATGTTGGAAATAGCAGAGCCATTTCAAATGTGTTTTTTCATCTTGCATTAAAAACTAGATATGAAAAAGCTTTCGGCAAGATGGGTGCCGCGTTTATTAACGACGGAACAAAGATGTGTTCGACAACATAATTTGAAACATACTTGAGTGGGTAAAACCTCACTACATTTGTATAATACCAAAGTATTTTTAATAATATAAAAAATATTATTAAAAATGGGGTGTGAAGAACACAATACAAGTTCATTTATGTATTTTTGAATGTATCTTCTCCAAAGACGTAGATACGTATTTCACATTTCTACATGATTCTCAATACGCCCCTGTTGGAGAAGACACATTCAAACAAACATAACTACGTTACTATCTAGCCGAAATTATTCAGACAGAGCGCTCTGTCTGAATAATTTCGGCTAGATAGTAACGTAGTTATGTTTGTTTGAATGTGTCTTCTCCAACAGGGGCGTATTGAGAATCATGTAGAAATGTGAAATACGTATCTACGTCTTTGGAGAAGATACATTCAAAAATACATAAATGAACTTGTATTGTGTTCTTCACACCCCATTTTTAATAATATTTTTTATATTATTAAAAATACTTTGGTATTATACAAATGTAGTGAGGTTTTACCCACTCAAGTATGTTTCAAATTATGTTGTCATATACATATTCGGCTCACGCCGATAAATAGTGAAGACACGAGAATACAGTTTTCTATAGATACGGTGGTTACCGACTATAGAAAACACGTCTGCTTCGGCCTTTATTATGTAGACAGCGGTGAATATTCCTTCACGCTCTGTTTGAATAATTTCGGCTAGATAGTAACCTAGTTATGTTTGTTTGAATGTGTCTTCTCCAACAGGGGCGTATTGAGAATCATGTAGAAATGTGAAATACGTATCTACGTCTTTGGAGAAGATACATTCAAAAATACATAAATGAACTTGTATTGTGTTCTTCACACCCCATTTTTAATAATATTTTTTATATTATGAAAAATACTTTGGAAAGATGTGTTCGTTGTCAAATATCAATGAATAATTTAGAAAGCTTTAAACGGCGCATAAGAGATTTCTTACGCCGATTTATTACTTGTAACGAAACATAAGTTCATTATTATACATCTGAATCTAAAGAACAGTCGACGTTGTCTATTAAATTTGGAGAAAAAACTCCAAAGAAGGCCAAAATAGTTTTATCAGTAGGAAAAAGGTAATGGCATTGATATTTTGGGATGGAAAAGGAATATTGTTATTATACTATCTTCAAAAGGACAAGACTGTAAACGACGAATATTACGAGAATCTTCTAGATCGTTTGAAGACAGCTATCATTGCAAAGCGTACAGGAATTACTAAGAAGACAAGTGTTCTTTGACCATGATAATGCACCAGTATATTCCAGTACGGTTATTGCAAAAGAAATTGAAGAACTAAGTTTTAAATTCATACCGTACCCTCCATATACGGAACACCTGGCACCATCCCACTTTCAGCTATTCCCTAAATTCTTCGAGGCAAAAAATTCTGCATAAAATGGAGAGCTAACTTCAACAGTGGACGATTATTTTTCAAGGCTAGAAGAAAATCAATTTGGAGACGGAATAAACAAGCTTAAATACAAGTGCACCAAATGTATCAAATTAAGAAGAAATTATGTAGAAAAATAAAGTTTGCTTACTTAAATTATTCCTTTGTTTCTGTACGATTGTGCGAATTAATCAACCCGCCCTCGCATTCAGATATATTTTTATCATTTTTATGTTATTGTTAGCCTTGATCTTAGTTAAACATAGATGTGTTATGTTTTACATGGTATATTGTAGGCATCTATGCTAAGAGTAGTAGATTATTACACATTTAAACATATAGTTTCTTTCTAATAGCTTATTTACTCATGGGAATCGTTGCCGATGTGCTTCTCTTATCTGTCAGATGTATATAGACGTTTTCTCATGACATGTGTCGAACAAGATTGTGTATACAAGTGTCCCGTAACGTTATGTTCAAATTTTAGGAGTGTAAAGTAGACTTCATTTCAAGTTACAAAAACGCAAAATTTGTATATCCATTTTTATTTGTTTCAAAGTTTCAGATCTATGAATGTGATAGTTAGATCATGAAAAAAACTGTAATCCTAAAGTAAATACAAACTGATTTTATTTTAAAAAAGTTATAGGATTCAATAACAGGCTTTTGATTGTTAACGTCGCATAATAAAATATTATCCTAAAATAAATAAACACGTGTCGTAGTGCATGCAGTAATTTCTTGGAGATCTACAAAAAAGAGTACTGGAAATTAATTTATGATAAAGAATGTTCTTACTTATTTCGTAAATGCTGAACCATGAATATCATACAGTAAACAAATGTTCAGATGACTGTTAAGTTTGCATGTTTTAATAAAGGATTACCGGCAGTGCATGTCAAGGAGTTATTGAATGCCGACATCGGTTTCCCGGTAGGCAAATTCCTCATTACAGAACGTTTCTGGAAGTACACAGATAATTTCGGGAATGCGGACTGCGTGATTATCTTTTCGACTGAGGAGTAAATTTGCCAGCAGACTTAGAGGAAGAAGCAGTAGCTATTATTACAAGGGATCCAACTCTCAGTGTAGTTCGAATCGCTATACAACTAGGAGTGCCACGAACGACAGTTTGCCGAATTTTAAAACGTAAGGGTTTATATTAATAACACTATTGCAGGGAGGGTTTGCTTGAGGCAGACCACTATGCTTGTCTAGTTTATTCTACCTGGATATTAAGACAGTCATAGCTTCATTTTAATTTATGCAGAATAGTCCTCTGGACAGATGAATCTACGTTCACGAGAAGTGGTGTTACAAGTCTGAGAAACCTGCACAGGTGATCATCAGAAAATCCAAAAGCTATACGCCCATCTAAATTTCAACATGAATTTTCTATTAACGTTTGGGCGGCCCTTATCAATGACTTGCTGATTGGTCCTGTCGTTCTTCCTGGGAGGTTAAATGCGGACAATTACCTTCAATTTCTTATTGACAAACTGACGAACGTCTTTTAGAGGATGTTCCACTAAATGTTCGACGAGACATGTGGTTTCACATGAATGGGGCACCACCACATTTCGGAATTGCTTTCCGAAATTGGGTTAACGTCAATTATCCAAGATGGATTGGTCGAAGTGGTCCTGTTGCATAGCCACCCAGATCACCCGATCTTAATTCCCTTAACATTTGTTTATGTACATGAAAAATTTAGTCTACGCGCAAGTTTCGAACACAATACAAGAGTTGTTGGATCGTATTCATCTGGCTGCCGAGCAAATCCGACAAAACAAAGTATGAAATTTGGACAAGTATTTCTTCTGTTGGCTTATGGGCACCAGCCTGCATTCAACAAGGAGGTGGACATTTCGAAAATATTATTAATTGAACTTTTTTAAATAAATTACATTTTTTTCATGATCTGACAATCTGACAATTTGAACCATATAAAAATGGATATACAAGTTTCGCGTTTTTATTACTTGAAATTAAGTCTACTTTACACTCCTAAGATTTGATCATAATGATACGGGACACTTGTATATTAGTAGGTGGCACACTATGGAATTTGTGCTTCTCTTTCATAAGCTACTGAGAACTAGAAAAAAGGACGAAACACGTGTTTGTATGTAGATGTCATCAATGCCAAAGAAGTGCTCCATGTGTACATATACGAATATGTTTTTAATATTTTTTTTCTACAAACATCGTTAAAAGTTAACATTTTGACACGGCTAACTTTAATTAAAAATGCGATATTATAGCGTAGCGTGTTAAAAGTAGTATTTTTAACACTAGTGTTAAAAGTAAATTGACATGACAGTTTGTTAAAAATGACAACATATATTAAAATGATTGAAAATTACATATTTCTTGGATAATTAATATTAAATGTACAGTTTGTGTAATTCGAGATATTTATTACCTGTGTTGCAGTACTTTCAGAATTATTATTCTTGCTATTACTTCATTTTCTTTACACGAACTCATCTTTTGTATGAATTGTGACAAATTAATTTGACGTTATTTTTACAGTTGCGTCCAGTTCTGTCAAAACGTATTCATGAGCTGTCAAATTTTGTCAGTGGATTTTCATTATATTTTATAATAAAAATTGTGTTTGTAGAAAAAATATTGTACGATACACGTGTTAAAAATGCTATTTTATTTCACTCGTAAATTACGACACTCGCTAACGCTCGTGTCGCAAACTTTTACTCGTGAAATAAAATCGCACTTTTAACACTTGTACCGTAAATAACTATTTAGCATTGTATTTTACTTGGATATACTGAATTAATTTCAAATAACGAAATTCGATTGGGTTGCCTTTATATAACAAATAAACAAGGCTGTCGAGACATTACTGTTAATACTGTGGTCGAGGGTTACAATTGCGTAAGTGTATTAACTTCAAAGAGAAAAATGTTTTGTGAAATCAATAATTTTCATTGGCGGACTGGATTAGGTATCGTTTCTCTTTATAAATTGCCGGGAAATTTTATAGAGATGTGAATTTTATGAGCCAATAAATGTATAGTCGCGACAACTTATAGGTTTTCAATACGTCAGAAAAGAGTACTTTTAAAATACTTCCCACAACAGTTAGAGAACTTACCAGATATACTGACAGTTTAACGTATTTATTTCTAGTAAAAACAAATCTCAATAAATTTTGCATTACTACTCTTCCTTTAAAAACAACCATATAATACTGAATGTGATACGAGTATATTTGCTAAACAATTTTTTTATTTCACTTAGTGACTGGAAAATATTAATTTTACGTTGAGATCATAGCCTATACGAACTTGTGTATTAATGAGGAGAATTCCAGTGATTAAAGCAGCATAAAACATGAAAGCATATTTTTATTGTTACGCGTATATTAATAAATTTCTAATCTCATTTCTAAATTGTATTATTTACAAATATGTACATCGAATTTAAAGTATTTAAAAATCCGTTAGATATTTCATGCCATATAGAAGGTATAGAAGATGGATTGGTCGAGGTGGTCCTGTTGCATGGCCACCCAGATCACCCGATCTTAATCCCCTTGACTTTTATTTATGGGGGTACATGAAAAATTTAGTCTACGCGCAAGTTTCGAACACAAGAGAAGAGTTGTTGGATCGTATTCACCTGGCTGCCGAGCAAATCCGACAAAACAAGTATGAAATTCGGATAAGTACTTCTTCTGTTGGCTTACGGGAACAAGCCTACATTCAACAAGGAGGTGGATATTTCGAAAATATTATTAATTGAACTTTTTTAAATAAAATCAGTTTTTATTGACTTTAGGATTACATTTTTTTCATGATCTGACAATCACATTCATAGATCTGTAACATTGAAACAAATAAAAAAGATGTACAAGTTTTGCGTTTTTGGTACTTGAAATGAAGTCTACTTTACTCACCTAAAATTTGAACATAACGATACGGGACATCCTGTATAATTCATATTTTCAAGAGAAAGGCTTTATTTTGTACTGCACTAATAATAAACTATCGACTCATGCAGGCGCGGCTCGTGATGACGTATTTGGGAGTGCAAGTACAATGATGCGAGTGCCTCGTGTGTTTTCGGTGTTTACTAAGAAAACGTTACAGTTAGTACACGAGAATACACGAAGCACTCGCATAATTGTACTTGCACTCCCAAATACGTCATCACGAGCCGCGCCTGGACTCATGTCTTCAATATTCTGAAAATTTCGTTTCGAATTTCTATTATATAATTTTAATTTAGTTATTAATTAATTTCGTATAACTTTTAATAATTATTTTTTATTAGTAACTTTATTTATTACTGAGGTATCTTTTCTACATGTCGAAATTATACCAACCCCGTATCAATATTGACATAATAACACATTTAAATCACTATTGTAAACTTTATCTAAACCATATCATGTGAGGTATCATTTTAAAGCATTTTCTTCAAGAAATATTTTAATGACATTTTGTTTACATCGCATGCCTTTGGCTTGCGTCTTTAATTAATGTTTAATTCCTAGACATCGCTATTGATTAGTTACCCTTAAATTATATCATGAAATGACCCTTTTCTACTACGGGTTTTCTCTTACACAAAACCCTATCAGAGTCTCTCACCTCAGAGGAAATTACCTCTCGCAATAAGTGCTTGTTTAAGCATACACAGTGAAGCGCTGTTGAGTGTTTCTTTTGTTTTCTAGCACATGTCCGATCGCGACATCATTCAAAGGTAACCTCTGTATTGTTCGATACAGATATTATTTATTAATTTATTATTATTATTATTAATTATATTACCAAGCCATTAATTTACAAGATAACTGACTTACTTTTTTTGAACTTGAAAGTACTTATTTATTATCACCTGTATATATAGCTTTTATTTAATTTATCTTAATATATTTCAAAGCATAATTTCTTTCATGTAAATATTAAATAAAACTTTAAGGAAAAAGTTGTTGTGTTTTCTTTTATTTAATAAGTTGCATTTAATAGACATTCATTTCAGCATGCTTTATAATAATTAATAATTTTATTTATTGTTAGGATGCTACAGTTAGCCCGGAACAAACCCGTATAAGCCACGAGCGTTCATCTTTTAACAATTTGGTGCTCCCGCGTGATAAAATACACAACCCAGTTAGCGTTCAGAAATGGTAATATTATAACTACTGAAATACAATTCAAAAGAAGTTCTATTCAAAAACAAAAATATAATACTATTAAATACAGGCAATGACGGCCTAATTTAAATAAAGTACTCAAGATGGATTACTATTTATGTTACGAAATTCAGTTAGCAAGTAGCAGTGCTTTTAGGGCCGATTAATTTTATTAACAATTAATCATAATTGATTTTAAAGATAATTTAATTTTTTTTTAAATCCGTACGGTTAAAAATATTTTAGTAATCCATGATTTCTTCTGCGATTCCGGACTCGAACTGCGTCCTTGGCGCTATTTTCTTCATGACCGGAGTTTCGTTGACTATTGCAATGTATTGCAATTTCGGATTGCAATGTACCTTGTCAGAACTACTACTACCGCTGCTGCACTAAAACTGAAAGTTTGTTTATATGAGACTTGAATTTTGTTGTGGTCGGAGTTGCCTCCATTTCCACTCCATTGTTTCGTATTTCCCAGGGTTGTGACGTGTTTGTGTCTGATTAATAAATAATCGTGTGTTGTGTGTTTTTGTGCGGTCCTGTGTTGCGTATGTGTAGTCTGTGTGTTTGTCGCTTTTTGCGTTTAAGTCACTGGTCATCGGTTTTTTGCGTTTCAGTCATGTGTGTGTTTAATGTTTGTTGTTGTAGAGTGTGATTATTTTCTGTGTTTGCGTTACGAAGTATTGTATCTGTTCTGTTGTTGCGTTTGTGGAGTGTAATGTTATTAGCATATAATGTATAGAATTCACGGTTGGCTCTTGGTTGGCTCTTGGTTGGTGAAACATAATGAATAATTTACAAAATAAAACCCTTACTATATTTGTTTCACAAAATGTATTTAAAAAATCTCATATATGTACATATGTTTCGACTTATTCAGTCATTCTCGAAGGGTTTACATGACTCTTCGAGAATGACTAAGTCGAAACATATGTCAGAGATATTTTAAATACATTTTGTGAAACAAATATACCAAGTGTTTTATTTAGTAAATTATTTATTAGCATATTGCCTAAGGCAAGTGCTAGTTCGTCAGTTGTGTTAGGTGTTGTGTTTTTTTGTTTTTGTGTCCATGGATTCGTTGTTGGGGGTGGTGCTGGTATGTATTCGGGTTTGGGTGTGGTTTTGTTTACAGGGTTGTTTGGATAGTTAGGACAGTTAAGGAAAGTGGATAAGTGAGGACCACCGCACTTTGCACACTTTGGTGGGGTTGTTTTGGGTTTTGTACATAGGTGTGTTGAGTGTTCGTCTCCGCATTTCATGCATTTGTAGTGTACGTTACAGTTTTTTTGGTGGTGTCCAAATGTCTGACATTTGTGGCATTGTATTATGTCTGTCCGTTTGTTTAGTGGTTCGATTTTAATTGTGAGTCCGCAGCAGTCGTGTATGTTGTAAATTGATTTGTATTGTCTCGTCAGTTCTATTAGTACAAGTGGTGCAGGTATGCCGTGTTTGCCGTTCATTCTTTTGATTTTTAGTGTCGGGTAGCCTTGGTCAGTCAAGTCGTTTGTAATTTCTGTGTTTGTGATGAAGGTATGAATGCCTCGCATAACTACCTTTAGTGTTTTTTCGGTTCGCAATTGAAATGTGTAAAATTGTATTGGTTCTGTGTCGAGTATAAGTGTGCGGTAGTCTTCGTCAGTTTTCGGTTCGATGTGAATACCAGGTTTCACCAGCTTGTTCTGTACCGTCTGGATGTTATGTGTCTTAAGCAGTTGCCGTATGTGTGCCCATTTGTCTTTTTCAGTTCCTATTATTGGTGCGATTTTGTGTTGTGTATTGCGTGTTTCGGTTTTTGTGTTTTGTGTAGTGTTTATTTTTTCACTTACCCTGGGTGTGCTGTTGTTTGAAGTTGACGGTTCTGGAGCGTATTCATTTGCGTCTTGTTCCATTTTTTTCTCGGTGTTAGTTTTTTCGAGGACACTGTACGAGTTTTTTTGTTTCTGTTGGTGTGCTTGCGTGTTCTGTTTTCTGTTTTTTTGCTGTTTTCTTTGGACTTGTAAAACTATTTGAGATATCGATGGCGAATTTTTGTAGATCTATGAGTTCCTGTTTGTTTTTTAACGGCTTTACCGGGCTTGCTTCTTCTTTGGGCGATTCTGATATTTCTATTTTTACCGTCGGCTCGTCAGGATCTACGATGAATATTTGCGGTTGTTTTTTTAATAGATTTTGAATATCTTCTTCCTCCGTGGTTTCGTTAATAATGGTTTCCGCGTCTTCGCGTTGCTGCGGAGTGCATCTTCTTTTAAAACTTGGATTCAGCGCTAGGTTGGTAATCGTAGAAGTGATATATCGTTCGGCCATTGCTTCCGGGTTCGCTTTGACGGTTACCGTCGTATGTTTTTGAAAGTTTGTTAGTTTGAACGGAGTTATATAGGAGCTGTTCCAGGTCACTGGAGCGTCACGGTTACGGTTGAATTTTTGAAATAGAAGGGTAGGCCTAAGGTAACCGTCATCATGGTTGATATTATTGAGAAAAAAGACCTGCGGTGAATCCTCAGATGTTGCTAGTAAGATTTAATGTCGATTCCCTATTCACAAAAGTCACCATACTTGACACTATACAAATAATCCGAGAAATCCTATCCTTTGAAAACTGTCCTGATGACATAATTTATCTACTGGAAACTGGTGTCTTGGCCAGCCATGTGTTGTTCCCTTTATCCTATCGTCGTCAACATCTTCATAGAGGCGTTCGAAAAACAGACCCAGACCAAAGCGTTGGTTTGGATACGTTGATTATTCATTATCATTATCCTAAATAAATTATTCAAATTTCTTCATTTCCGATACAGTTCCATCCATTTCACTATAGAGGTTTAGTCGGAAGGTTTCATTCTTTTCCTGGATGTGTTAGTAAATCATCAGTCTGGCAACTGATGAAGGCTACGCATACCGACGGATACCTAAACGCCTTTTCCCACCAACATTCTGCACAAAAGCGTTGCGTCATAGATTCCTTAGTTTAAAGAATCTTGTCTATAGCTGAACCTGATTGCTGGCCTGAAGAAATCAACCATAACATAACATCAGAACCATCTTCAAACTCCATGCCACACTACTCCCTTTTCTGTGAAGGGTCGCAATCAAACCACTGGTGTTTTCAGAATTTCATGCTGGTGTGGCATTGCATACGTCTGTGAGACAAAGCGTTTGATGACCCCTCGTGTTGAGAAATACGAGCGTCGTACTGGGCCGCAAGCGGGTCTGCCCTTACAGAGCATAGGTTGACAAATTTGATTTCAATCTGCTTATATTCTAACCCGGAATTACTTTAATCGTAAAATACTTAAATCTATGGAGATCCTAAAGTATTACAATAATATCAACCTTGATGACGGATATTCTCTACATAATCCCCTCTATTCGACTATAACGCTGACGCTCCAGTGACCCGTAACATCTTCTATATAACCGCGTTCCGATTTAACATTTCAGTATCAGTGCAGTTACAGCAGTTGTAATCGTGGGTGTCAAATGAAGAAAGATTGCGTCGAAACGTTTCAGTGTAGAGTGGCGTTTGAACAATGAAGTTCTTCCAATGATGGCCAAGACAAGATTGTTGGCCAACTTGTCATAATTGTTTTTCAGAATTTCTAGAGCATAGTCAAGTCATGGACGGTGTGTTGGTCAAAACAATGGGGAACTCCAATCCGTAGTGTATTGCTGTTTCGAGATAATAAGAAGTATTATTTAATATTAAAAACCTTTGGAAATTTATTGGAAAATTCTTGAACATCTACCCAATAGTCCATATATGTCGGCTTGAGACTCACATAAATTTGGGTTACTAAATTACTCACTTTTTTCCACGATATGCTGGTGCAATTTTTGTGCAGTATTTACTTAATAAATTTATTTCTAAAAACCTCCGTGAACAACCCTTACATCAAAGGTATGTATATTTAGTTGAGATTTTATGCCCTTTTAGTTAATATAAATAGTTATTTCTATATCTTTTACTTAGTTTGGGCTCGTGTTTCTTAATTCTTAGTTTCTTCAACATCATTTATTCATTTTAAATGCAAATTATTAGATAATTAATATCCATGATATTTCATCATCGGTGCACAAGATCTGTAATTTTATATATGTTAAATTCTAGGAAATTTGAAGGATTTTCCTTGGAAATTATATAATATTCCTCCAAAACGTTACTGAATTATTATGACTTTGTAACTATTGAATATATAGTTGCTGGTTAATTGTACTAGTAGGAATAAATGTCTTTCATTTAATGTTGAAAGTGCCTACCAAACAAAAGATTTTATGACCAATTTATCCAGTTTCTTAATTTTTAAATTCGTTATCGCTTCGTTGATATGCAACATAAAATTGTTGAACTGGTAATTCTTTAAAGTTGGCTTTCACGTATGTTTCATCGTTCTTCACAACGCAATCAGTTTTTGGCAAGAAATTTGGATACAACGCGTGTGTCCACGTTTTACACAATAGCCCATTTGTTGAATCGTGATTTGGAACTATAGACACCGTAGGATTTCAATTTATTTGTTTTTAATTTTTGAAGCTTGTGATTTTGATATATCCAATTTACGTGCGGCATTAGTGACAAGAACGCTTGGATTTGTCTCTATTCACTTTTACTTTATCCACTGAGTCCGTTTGTCCTGAATCCTTTTTTTACGGACGGAGTTAATGCAGAGATGCATTGTGTTGTGGGACTGCCGACCGAACTCAATAACAGCCGTGAACAACAGTCCGACTCGATCTATTAAACAGTGTGTAGATGAAAGTATTATGCAGCGTGGTAATGCCGAACGAATGACGTGGTAAAAAGTGGCCACTGGCCGACGAAGCAAACAAATTTATTATGAAGTATCTTGAATTAAAATATAATGATGCTAAAATATTATGTACAGTGAGCAAAAAAAAATTATGGGCGAGATCAACGGGACTGCAGGAAACGCCTAAATACTGGAGCACATATTAGAAACAAGAGAACGGACGTGCCTTCGCATGCTGAATTTAAGTTTAACCTAACGTGTATTTTACTTCACTGGTGCTATTCGTATCGAGTAGCCGTCCCTAGAGTACATCCCTGCATTCCGGGAAAAAAAGTTTGCAACTCTATAAGTTGCGAATAGTTTTAGAAACATTACTTTTACAATTCTTAATGTTTTTGCTAACTTTTATTAAGAAATATTATTATTTTGGTTATATGGTTATACAAAGGTATTTTTAATAATATAAAATATTATTAAAAATCTTGTGTGAAGAACACAAATGCAGGTTCACTATGAATATTTTTTGTGGACATGTCCGAATATATCCTATCCCCAGAGACGTAGATACGTATTTCACGTTTCTACAGGCTCATCGGTACGCCCCTGCTGGAGAAAGGATATTCCCAGACACATTCACAAAAAAGAACCACATCGCCCTATCACCGTAATTATCCAGACCGGGCGCAGAAGTAAATTCGGCGCTGCCTGTTGTCAGACAGCCGAAGTACCTCGCATACCGTCCACATAATTAATGTGAAGTAACTACGCCCTTCCAAAGGTGGCACAGCCAATCTCTCGAAAACTGCATTTTGTGTCTTCACTCATACTACGGCTTAACCGCATGTGTAATGTATCAGTTAAAAAAAAAAAATATATATATATATATATATATATGAACTTCATGTGTATGAGAATTAATAATTATTAAATCTCATTTTACATGCGATTGTCGCATGTAAAATGAGATTTAATAATTATTAATTCTCATACACATGAAGTTCATTACAGTTCGTATATATACACGTAGTATAGAAGTGAATAACATGTCTGTCTTCGGTAAGGTGCACTGATGATCTGTAAGAAACAGTGAAATATCGATATATGCACATTCCGCGCAGATAAGTTTTTCACAAAATTTTTCATATATATATATATATATATATATATATAGTAAACCTAATCAGTAGGCGATTAAAGGTCTGTATATTACTTCAAAATATATGTATTTAAAAAACTCTACATGTTTCGGCTGTATACGCCTTTTTCAAGAGAATACAAAATATGAATGACATTCATATTTTGTATTCTCTTGAAAAAGGCGTATACAGCCGAAACATGTAGAGTTTTTTAAATACATATATTTTGAAGTAATATACAGACCTTTAATCGCCTACTGATTAGGTTTACCATATCATACCAAGGTCACGAAGTTATTATATATATATATATATATATATATATATATATATATATATATATACAGAATACAAAATATGAATGTCATTCATATTTTGTATTCTCTTGAAAAAGGCGTATACAGCCGAAACATGTAGAGTTTTTTAAATACATATATTTTGAAGTAATATACAGACCTTTAATCGCCTACTGATTAGGTTTACTATATATATATATATATATATATATATATATATATATATATATATATATATATGAAAAATTTTGTGAAAAACTTATCTGCGCGGAATGTGCATATATCGATATTTCACTGTTTCTTACAGATCATCAGTGCACCTTACCGAAGACAGACATGTTATTCACTTCTATACTACGTGTATATATACGAACTGTAATGAACTTCATGTGTATGAGAATTAATAATTATTAAATCTCATTTTACATGCGATTGTCGCTATAATTTGTTGCAACAAATTATAGCGACAATCGCATGTAAAATGAGATTTAATAATTATTAATTCTCATACACATGAAGTTCATATATATATATATATATATATTTTTTTTTTTTAACTGATACATTACACATGCGGTTAAGCCGTAGTATGAGTGAAGACACAAAATGCAGTTTTCGAGAGATTGGCTGTGCCACCTTTGGAAGGGCGTAGTTACTTCACATTAATTATGTGGACGGTATGCGAGGTACTTCGGCTGTCTGACAACAGGCAGCGCCGAATTTACTTCTGCGCCCGGTCTGGATAATTACGGTGATAGGGCGATGTGGTTCTTTTTTGTGAATGTGTCTGGGAATATCCTTTCTCCAGCAGGGGCGTACCGATGAGCCTGTAGAAACGTGAAATACGTATCTACGTCTCTGGGGATAGGATATATTCGGACATGTCCACAAAAAATATTCATAGTGAACCTGCATTTGTGTTCTTCACACAAGATTTTTAATAATATTTTATATTATTAAAAATACCTTTGTATAACCATATAACCAAAATAATAATATTTCTTAATAAAAGTTAGCAAAAACATTAAGAATTGTAAAAGTAATGTTTCTAAAACTATTCGCAACTTATAGAGTTGCAAACTTTTTTTCCCGGAATGCAGGGATGTACTCTAGGGACGGCTACTCGATACGAATAGCACCAGTGAAGTAAAATACACGTTAGGTTAAACTTAAATTCAGCATGCGAAGGCACGTCCGTTCTCTTGTTTCTAATATGTGCTCCAGTATTTAGGCGTTTCCTGCAGTCCCGTTGATCTCGCCCATAATTTTTTTTTGCTCACTGTACATAATATTTTAGCATCATTATATTTTAATTCAAGATACTTCATAATAAATTTGTTTGCTTCGTCGGCCAGTGGCCACTTTTTACCACGTCATTCGTTCGGCATTACCACGCTGCATAATACTTTCATCTACACACTGTTTAATAGATCGAGTCGGACTGTTGTTCACGGCTGTTATTGAGTTCGGTCGGCAGTCCCACAACACAATGCATCTCTGCATTAACTCCGTCCGTAAAAAAAGGATTCAGGACAAACGGACTCAGTGGATAAAGTAAAAGTGAATAGAGACAAATCCAAGCGTTCTTGTCACTAATGCCGCACGTAAATTGGATATATCAAAATCACAAGCTTCAAAAATTAAAAACAAATAAATTGAAATCCTACGGTGTCTATAGTTCCAAATCACGATTCAACAAATGGGCTATTGTGTAAAACGTGGACACACGCGTTGTATCCAAATTTCTTGCCAAAAACTGATTGCGTTGTGAAGAACGATGAAACATACGTGAAAGCCAACTTTAAAGAATTACCAGTTCAACAATTTTATGTTGCATATCAACGAAGCGATAACGAATTTAAAAATTAAGAAACTGGATAAATTGGTCATAAAATCTTTTGTTTGGTAGGCACTTTCAACATTAAATGAAAGACATTTATTCCTACTAGTACAATTAACCAGCAACTATATATTCAATAGTTACAAAGTCATAATAATTCAGTAACGTTTTGGAGGAATATTATATAATTTCCAAGGAAAATCCTTCAAATTTCCTAGAATTTAACATATATAAAATTACAGATCTTGTGCACCGATGATGAAATATCATGGATATTAATTATCTAATAATTTGCATTTAAAATGAATAAATGATGTTGAAGAAACTAAGAATTAAGAAACACGAGCCCAAACTAAGTAAAAGATATAGAAATAACTATTTATATTAACTAAAAGGGCATAAAATCTCAACTAAATATACATACCTTTGATGTAAGGGTTGTTCACGGAGGTTTTTAGAAATAAATTTATTAAGTAAATACTGCACAAAAATTGCACCAGCATATCGTGGAAAAAAGTGAGTAATTTAGTAACCCAAATTTATGTGAGTCTCAAGCCGACATATATGGACTATTGGGTAGATGTTCAAGAATTTTCCAATAAATTTCCAAAGGTTTTTAATATTAAATAATACTTCTTATTATCTCGAAACAGCAATACACTACGGATTGGAGTTCCCCATTGTTTTGACCAACACACCGTCCATGACTTGACTATGCTCTAGAAATTCTGAAAAACAATTATGACAAGTTGGCCAACAATCTTGTCTTGGCCATCATTGGAAGAACTTCATTGTTCAAACGCCACTCTACACTGAAACGTTTCGACGCAATCTTTCTTCATTTGACACCCACGATTACAACTGCTGTAACTGCACTGATACTGAAATGTTAAATCGGAACGCGGTTATATAGAAGATGTTACGGGTCACTGGAGCGTCAGCGTTATAGTCGAATAGAGGGGATTATGTAGAGAATATCCGTCATCAAGGTTGATATTATTGTAATACTTTAGGATCTCCATAGATTTAAGTATTTTACGATTAAAGTAATTCCGGGTTAGAATATAAGCAGATTGAAATCAAATTTGTCAACCTATGCTCTGTAAGGGCAGACCCGCTTGCGGCCCAGTACGACGCTCGTATTTCTCAACACGAGGGGTCATCAAACGCTTTGTCTCACAGACGTATGCAATGCCACACCAGCATGAAATTCTGAAAACACCAGTGGTTTGATTGCGACCCTTCACAGAAAAGGGAGTAGTGTGGCATGGAGTTTGAAGATGGTTCTGATGTTATGTTATGGTTGATTTCTTCAGGCCAGCAATCAGGTTCAGCTATAGACAAGATTCTTTAAACTAAGGAATCTATGACGCAACGCTTTTGTGCAGAATGTTGGTGGGAAAAGGCGTTTAGGTATCCGTCGGTATGCGTAGCCTTCATCAGTTGCCAGACTGATGATTTACTAACACATCCAGGAAAAGAATGAAACCTTCCGACTAAACCTCTATAGTGAAATGGATGGAACTGTATCGGAAATGAAGAAATTTGAATAATTTATTTAGGATAATGATAATGAATAATCAACGTATCCAAACCAACGCTTTGGTCTGGGTCTGTTTTTCGAACGCCTCTATGAAGATGTTGACGACGATAGGATAAAGGGAACAACACATGGCTGGCCAAGACACCAGTTTCCAGTAGATAAATTATGTCATCAGGACAGTTTTCAAAGGATAGGATTTCTCGGATTATTTGTATAGTGTCAAGTATGGTGACTTTTGTGAATAGGGAATCGACATTAAAGGTGCACTGATGATCTGTAAGAAACAGTGAAATATCGATATATGCACATTCCGCGCAGATAAGTTTTTCACAAAATTTTTCATATATATATATATATATATATATATATATATATATATATATATATAGTAAACCTAATCAGTAGGCGATTAAAGGTCTGTATATTACTTCAAAATATATGTATTTAAAAAACTCTACATGTTTCGGCTGTATACGCCTTTTTCAAGAGAATACAAAATATGAATGACATTCATATTTTATTATATATATATATATATATATATATATATATATATATATATATATATATATATATATATATATATATATATATATATATATATATATTAATAGTGAACCTGCATTTGTGTTCTTCACACCAGATTTTTAATAATATTTTATATTATTAAAAATACCTTTGTATTATACAAAACTGGTGGGGTTTACCCTACTGAATTATTCTGATATATGGTTATAATATCTTTTTTCCCTATTCAATTTATTTTGTGGACATTCTATCAAATCATATTTCTACAAAATAATTTCACTTTAACTGAATTTGCACTTCGCAAATAGCAATCCGTCAAAGTTACAGATGATTAATTTTTGCGCTAGTAGAATTAAATTACGCCTAATTTGACCCCCGTTTTTCATTTTTCTTTATATAACAATAAACTGCTCGTTTGCGAATATTGTTTCACTCATAAAAATAACATGCTTGAATATCTTTTATAATAATTTTAAGAAAATTGCTTTGGTTTTCTTAAACTAACATTCTTGCAATTTTATGTGATTTGTTAGGAACTAAGTATTAGTTACGATGTGAATTCCAGGCACCGGCTCTCCTTGAAATAAGAAGGACAACGTATGAAATGATGTAATTATATAGAATAAAGTCAGTCACGAACCCGAAAATTGAAAATTGTATCATGTTCCACCTATAAATTCAGAATGTATATAAATAATAAATACTGTTAAGTGTTTCTTTGCACTTCGTATTACCCAAGTGTGAACCACAAATTTTACTTTATCTTTTTTTAACACACAAATAAGCACTGTAATAGTACAAACGTTAGTCATTTTAGAGGAATTTTATGCCTTAAATTTGTTAACGTGACTGCAAAGAAACACTTTACGAACTGTACGTACTTCTATTGAAGTTACACACACACCGTATGTTTACATACGTAACATATGTCGATGTTATAAAAACTATAACATCCTGTACGCTAAGTGAATTATTAAAAATTAAGATGTGTATTACATTAATTTACAAACCCATTTTAACAATGAGACTAAAATAATTTGTGAACTTTTAGAACCGACCTCATTTC
The DNA here is from genome assembly GCA_935421215.2 of Melolontha melolontha. NCBI lineage: Eukaryota > Metazoa > Arthropoda > Insecta > Coleoptera > Scarabaeidae > Melolontha > Melolontha melolontha. Next base: position 75,780,192 of record OW285235.1, read on the forward strand.
ATGTGTATTACGAGAATGTTTTATTTTGTTATGAGATATAGAATGCTGCTATTGAATTTAAAGGCGCCAATGTTTTTGTTTATAAAAACACGAGAAAACGACATTGTGTCTAAGTTTTATTATTGTAAGGGTTTGATAATCTGTACGAAAGCTGGCTGTGAAGAATGTATACTTCCTTGTGAATTCTTAGAGATGATATATTAAAAGAACATATGAGATGTGCGGTCTACGAGCATTTAACGTCATATTTGGTAATACTCTATGTTTCATCGAAAAATTGTGTCGAACGTACGTGATGATCGACAACTGAACGAAACTTAAAACGAGATGGACAATAAACTATTTTTTATTATTGGCATTCAATTTTAAGGTATCGTCTTTATAATATAGTCCATCGCACAGTGGCGTGACAAAAATTTTTTAAATATTTTTTTTCTCGTTTATGAGAGGGAATTCTGGGAATATATTGTATATAACTAAATCTTTCCATTTTTCATACGCCGTCTTTTTATTTCAAGGACATCGGGTATAATGGTGACATAGCAAAACTCTCAATCAATCCACTTTCGTCATCAAAGAAAGCAATGATGTATCGTTTGCCAGTTTCATAACAACAAAAATATTTGCCTTATCTATTACTAAATTTATAATTTCATTAATCTGGAATATATCATATGTATATAATAATAATTGTAGGATTATTTCCATTAATAATATTAATTAAAAATTATAATTTTGGTGTCATTTCAATTAGTTTTATTAACCCTACGAGGTTCAACCAGGTCTGTGCAGACCTTTTGCATATAAATGTGTGTATAACTCTTTTGTTTTACGTGTTAGAGATAAGCACGTCCATGACTTCCTAGAAACGGCTACGGAGAACACAATAAGTATGGAATTATACCACTTATGTGGGTATTTTCGGTTTTATTCCTGTTTACAAGCGAAATGGTTCCTACATACAAGTAGGTCTGTGCAGACCTAGCTTGTTGCTAAGGTAGAGAATGCGAATTGTGTGTAACGGCTTTTATTTTAAAAAGAAGACAGGAAATTTGCCAGTACAGCAGCAGTGTTTGTTGTGTAAAGATCTGAGTGTTTTAGTTTGAAGTGAGTTTATTTGGGGGTTTTCCCAAAAATATATGTAATATATATATAATATATATACAGGGCAATCCAAATTAAGTGTTTACCATTGGTAACTTTGTTATTATTAAAGATACAAGATTGTTTAAATTAGCAAACTAGTAGTACTTTTAACGCTCTTTAAGATGGAAGAATTAAAAAAAAAGGAGCAGCGCGTTTTCGAGTTTTCCCGAAAAATATGTTTTTTTCAAATGGAAACGCCTGTATATTATATCATTTTCTGTTAGAAATTCAATTTTTAAACAAAAAATCTTATAAGAAATTTTTTACTGGGATTAAAAATACTTGAGTTATAGTGAATAAACAAAAACAGCTAAGTCAAGTGCATTTCTATGTTTCTATGATAACGACGTTAATTCTTTCTAGTAAACGTCAAATATTAGTACAGTTTTATTAGTCTTTCACTCATAAATTTCATTTTGCTAGTTATTAATTTGACAAAAAAATGATTTTTACCCATGCAGAAAAGTGTGATATGTTAGAATCTTATTTAGTATGCAGAAAATCCTCTAGGAGGGCAAAAGAACACTACGCTGAATTATATCCACTCCGAACACAACCAAATGAGCAATTTTTTCTGAGACTCTACCGAAAATTTAGAGGCAATGAGAGTGTTTTTGCCAAAACAAGAACAAGAAGGACTTTTATAATAAGCGAGGCCACGGAAATTCTAGTTCTTGCATATTTTGAGGCCAACCGTGAGAATTCCATACTAGATATTATCAAGGAATCTGATTTGAGTCACGGTACTGTGCATAGGATTCTGAAGAAACACAAATTCATTCCTTATAAGTACAAACCAGTTCAAGTTTTCTTGCCAGGGGATCCAGAGAGAAGAATGTTTTTTTGCCACTGGTATCTTAACTTTTGTCGCCAAAATGTAAACAACTTTCGTTATATTTTATGAACCGATGAATCAAATTTCCCAAATTCTGGAATGTACAATACAAAAAATCATCATTACTGGTCAAAGGAAAATCTTCCTTTAGTACATCCAAGACGCCCGCAAATCCGTTACAGTTTTAATGTTTGGTGCGGTTTAATTGGTTCAAGGATTGTTGGTCCTTTCTTTTATGAGGGCACTCTAACTGGTGAAAGGTACATAGCATTTTTGACTGAAATTTTGAATAATTTCTTAGACGATATTGATCTCATAAGCAGACAGAATCTGCATTTTCAGCAGGATGGCGCACCTGCGCACAACTACAGAGGTACTCATCAAATTTTAAATACTATTTTTAACAATTCATGGATAGGAACAAATGGTCCTATTCAGTGGCCTCCCCGATTGCCAGATTTAACACCGCTTGATTTTTTTTTATGGGGTTATTTAAAGACAGAGATTTATAAGCAAAGGTACGAAAACGTAAACGCCCTAAAAATTGCAGTTAGTGAAAAGATAAACCAAATAGATGGTAGGACCATACTAAAAGCAGTTCGACAAGTTCAGAAACGTGTTCAAAAATGTATTGAACAACAAGGTGGTATTTTTGAACATCTTCTATGAAAAAATCAGTGATTTTTATTTTCTTTTAATGATATGTTTATGTATAAAATAAAGTTTATAAAAATTATTTAGCTGTTTTTGTTTATACATTATAACTCAAGTGTTTTTAATCCCAGTAAAAAAGTTCTTATAAGATTTTTTGTTTAAAAATTGAATTTCTAACAGAAAGTGATATAATATACAGGGGTTTCCATTTGAAAAAAACATATTTTTCGGGAAAACTCGAAAACGCGCTGCTCATTTTTTTTTTAATTCTTCATCTTAAAGAGCGTTAAAAGTACTACTAGTTTGCTAATTTAAACAATCTTGTATCCTTAATAATAACAAAGTTACCAATGGTGAACACTTAATTTGGATTGCCCTGTATAATAATAAATATATAATATATATATATATATATATATAATAAATATAAATTGGCAATTAGTTCCCTTTGGTTACATGTAGCAAAATGACTTCAGCATCTATTATCGATTATGATATAATGGACGTGGTGAATTGCACCAGAAAATATCAAAATTAATCGGAAGAAGAGAGGAATCAAATGCATAACAAGTTAGCCAAATGGATGACTGGTGCGGATGAAGAGGCCGGGGAACTCAATCCATTCGAAGGCGACGATGACATTACGTACCCTGATTATGTTCCACTGTTAGAAGATGCGGCTTCTGATGCTGAGGCAGACATCGTTATAGAAACCGAGAGCACATATGACGATGATGAGGATTTAGAAGATTTCTATGAAGGCGCTACAGCTGCCACCGACGCTCTTGAATTCGTCGATATGGAAATGGAGCCCCGTTCAGCGAACTCGGTTATCAAATACCGTTCAAAAGATGGTAAAATTTGGTCAAGTGCTCCACCGGGTACAGGTAGGATTCGCGCTCATAACTGCGCCACTATGGGTCGGGAAGGCCCGGCTCCAGGGATTATGCGAAACCCGGTTTCAATATTTAAGTCACTAATAACACCTGAAATCGTAAATATAATTGTACGTGAAACAAACCGGAAAGCCCAGGAGCTATGCCATCTATGGTGTGTCAATAATCCTGACAAGACACCGCGGTTATGGACGAAACCTGTAGCGGAAAATATACGCATTTATTGGCTTAACCTTGTTTGCTGGCATTTTCGTGTCAAATAGTCAGCCTGCTCTTGAGTTGTGGGGCAACAACGGAAACCCTATCTATAAGGCGACGATGTCTGCTCACCGATATAAAGCTATTTTACAATATATTCGATTCGACAACGGCAACACTAGAACTGCTCGGCTATTAGAAAGCAAATCAGCCGCTATCGACGACGTTTGGAATATGCTCATGAGCAATTTAGAGCGTTTATATGTTCCAGGTGCCCAGATAACTATTGATGAGCAATTGTTCCCGTACCGAGGCCGTACGCGCTTCACTCAATATATACCGTCAAAACCAGCTAAATACGGAATTAAAATCTTTTGGATGTGCGACGCCAATTCCAATTGCCCACTTAAGGGATTGATATATGTTGGAAAACAGGCAAATGAAGCGCGTGCGGTAAATCAAGGCGAGAACATCGTTCTAAAATTGGTCGAAAAGTACGCCGGTTCTGGACGAACAATATATGCCGATAATTTCTTCTCTTCTTATGATTTGGCTGCTGTTTTGATCACGAAAAGGTTGGCGTATGTAGGAACCATTCGCAAGAACAAAGCCTGTATATCGAAGGAGATGTTGGATCCAAAACGCGATATATTAAGCACATTATTCGGTTACCACAATAATAATATTGCGCTTTGCTCATACGTGCCAAAAAAGAAAAAAGTTGTGGTTCTCATTTCGACCAAACATTACAATCCCGACGTCGACTCATCAAAGCCATCGCAAAAGCCATTTCAAATTTTAGATTATAATAAGTATAAATCTGGAGTCGACACCATGGATCAGATGCTTGGTAGTTATACGTGCAAAATGGGCACAAACCGATTGCCGTTAGCTCTGTTCTATAACTTGTTGGACGTGGCGGGCTTGTCTGCATTTGTTATTCACGACAAATTGGGTCATGTCAAGAGGAACGATCGAAGACATGTCTTCCTTATGGAATTGGCACAACAGCTAGTGGTCCCACACATGGAGCAAAGAGAAACGAATCCCATTGTACGAGGTATTCAACACGCAATGGCATTATTCGGTGTAGAGGTAAGCATTTCATTTACACATACATTCAATTCAAATTATGAAAAAATTTTTCAATTTTTTTTTGTAGGTAGCGACAGGCCCACCGATAGACGATCAACCAATTCATGCCATTTCCTCTGCAACTCGGCCATCGTGCTCGCTGTGCTATAAGTCTGATAAAAAGCAGCGAAAAACTCGGTTCCATTGCATGTATTGCAAGAAACCGGTATGTCTACAACATTCACATGCCAAATATGCGTGCCTTGAATGCCGTGCCTAACTTTTATTTGATTACCTATGATAAATAAAATATGATATATTGTTACCCAAAATATATAAAGATATGTTTTTATGTTTAATTCATATTTTTTCTACCATTAAACACATTTACATACACTTTTGATACGCCTGCCTATATATTAACATATAAATTCTATGTAGGTCTGCGCAGACCTAGTTGTACCAGTTAGCGCCCAAAAACCCTTGAACCTCGTAGGGTTAAGGATATAAACACAAAATACATTAGTTTATTAAACATTTTCTTTAATGACAATATACTTAATTTGCCTTTAGAAAATTTTGTCAATTTAGATATAAATTTAACCTATAAACTTGAACGAAACTTTGAAAAGTCTACAAAAAGCCCACATAAATGCACTACAACTCTTACGTCATGAATTTTAAAGACGAAAGTGGATAGATTGGTGCGTTTTGCAATAGTTAATTGTAATTTGTTGTCTATAAGCAATGCGACTAAATCTAAAATAATATAGTAAACAGGAAATAAGAATTGACGGGATTAAATAGGATAGAGATTATCGAAAATTTTCTTTGTGATAAATGATAAATTTTAAGTACAGAATTTAATAAAATCTTGTATTTGCCCTTATATTAAACGTTACCATATTTAGAAAACAGAGTAAGCGAAAACCAAGTTCTGTATTTATTGGTTTTTTATTATCATATGTGAGTGTGTTTGAGGTTGTATGGAGAATATCCTGGATACTTATGTGAAATTTATGGTCACATAAGTCGTATTCTGGTTCAATGAATTTGATTTATTCGGGTCAACAGTATTATTCCAACTGTGGCATATTCCTGTGTTTAATTACATCCTATCCCATTGTAATGACTGCAACATCGGTTATATATTTACTTCCAAATTATGTAAATGGTGAACAAATATAATTCAAGAGCTCTTATTATGTTTAGTGTGCGTGTGCTAATAGACAACTAAGGTCTTGTTTAATGTGTGTTTAATAATGTTTATTTTATTTTTAAATAGATTATTATTTGAAAAATTACTTTAAAAGAAAATATAGTATAATTCGTTCATATTAGCTTCACGATGCCCCTCTGGTACATATAAGACATTGTAATAGTAATATATTAATATTATATTATTCATGCACCACGTCGAGGTGCTCAAATATATAATAGCACCCTTTTACGAAAGATATATGTTAACTGAAAGAGGTAAGAATGTAAAATGTAATATGTGATAATGATGTGATATTTGAAATTTAAATGTCCACAAGAATTTGATCATACTCAAAGAAGATATAAATCTCTTACCACAATTAATAATCGTATCCGAAATACCTATTTCGAGAACTAAGTTGTCATCATCACCTCTAATAAAAGTGTCGAACATGTGGCACAATAAAGCTAACACATAAAAACGCGCACAACTTTACAACAGCGTCCACGTATACACATCTGAGCATAGAAATTGATATTGGTGGATACCGCAGTCTAACTAGTCGGAAGCAATAAATATTTACTTTTCTCCAGGGTAAAGTTCTTTATATCTAATGCTACCTACGGTGCGCAGGCGGAGCGATGGCGTCTAGAAGATGACCGAAAACAGTTCGAAACTGGTAGTCGTATCGCACAAGTTTTATGGGAGCTTCTATTTATTGTATATGTCCTTAGTCGGTGGAGACGGCGTCGGCGATTAAATAAAAGATGGTAGGTAGCGCCACTCAATTTTACTCACCGAAGCTCAGATCTAAAAGCTGAGAAAAGGGATCGGGCGATCGTAGGCGCATGCGCATACAGACTACTAAAAACAAAAGCGAAATCCAAAACGACAAAATGCTCCACAGCCAACTTGCTAAAGAGAGTAGAAAATGTAAAGAAAAGGCTAGATAACAGTTAACTCGAATATTAACAAATTTAAATAAACCAACAACGTAAATAAAAAGTGCTATTCAGTTTAACTTATTTAAAAAAATATGTTCAGCCTGTATATAGTGTCACCCTGTATTTTAAATATATAAAATTTGAACATTACCAAAAAAGAAAAGGGAAATGGGTGATTTTACAAAAGAATCTGAGCATACTATGCTATGAGAGCATATAAAAATAAATATTTGAGTATACATATATTAAATTATTACAAAAAAAAAAACAAATTACGAAATTAGTCTAGATTACAAATTTCAAATAATTAAGCCTTTTCTATGAATACTTAGAGAAAACTGTACACAGTAATACAATCAGTTAAACACATAATAATTTTCATACGTGTAATTCAAAATTTTAAATGAAATATATATATTTCTGGAATTTAACAACTATATCGTAGATGCATCTGCACCAAGAACGTACAACTTTTTTCGCCAAATGTTCACAGGCAGCTGGCGTGGGAAAAAAAGTAAGTTTTTAATATGATAAGAGGTTTTACTTTAAAATATACGTGTGTATCAAAAAATGAATATAAATTTAATATAAATTAAAATACAGTAAAACAAAGATATATTCCGCTAAAATTATTAACCACCAAAATTGAAATATAAATCGAAATTCCAAATTGTAATTAGAGTTCAAAAATCTTACAAAAATGTAAGTTACACAATTCCTTCAAATATGATTGAATATTTAAATTCGAAACGTTAATTAAAATTTTAACTTGAACAGGTGAATTATTATGAAATCAACGGTTAGGTAAATTATGAATATGAATGCTTCAAAATGGTAAATTAGTGCTAGAAATGATAAATATAATAGCAATTAAGAAAATTATACGGGTCCGTTTCTTTGCCCCGTTCATTGGAAATTCGTCCACGAGTCGGTATCTACGTACAATCAGCCGGGAACGGATTGCCTATTTTCGTCGTCTATTTGACACTGGAAAAACGAATCCGTCGACAGTTTCGACTAAGGTGTCAGGTGTCTGGATATGTCTTCACCAAGGGTAGTTTATTTATTCCGGAGGTTCGTATAGGATATGTGCACACTAAAGTAATGCTAGAAAAAGGTATGTTTTCCCCATTAGGCTTCCAAACTCCAAATAAAGGTAATGGCAAATCCAAGACTGCTTCACCTGCCACGCAGGGATCCGCAAAAAAGCGATAGTAAAAAAACTTAAGCCGTAGCTTTTTCGAATTCCCCTTTAATCGGCGATACACACAATTGGACCCACAATTGGACTTGTTAACGGCCTTCGAACGAATGCCTCTATACAAAGATGAAATTCGGAGACGGAGGGTGGGGCGATTCGGTTACAAAATAATAAAATCATAGGGCGATACGTACGCGTTAAATAAAATTAAACTCAAAATGGAAAATAATATACCGGGGCTCCACGGTAAGAATATAAATAAGAAAAGAAAATTTACGAATATAACACTATATTTTATATTTATAATATTTTAATATCAATATTCTTATATAAAATAAATCTATTATAGTTAATTTATATGTATACTTTTATTTTAAAATGTGGAAGCTTGGGATTAACATTTTCATATATATATATATATATATATATATATATGTATATATATATATATATATATAAAGTAAACTTAATTAGTCGGCGATTAAAGGTCTGGTTATTACTTCAAAGTGTATATACTCAAAATAATCCTACATGTTTCGGTAATGATGCCTTTGTCAAGGATATAAATTATATTATATCCTTTATATATATTTTTTATATCCTTGATAAAGGCATCATTGCCGAAACATGTAGGATTATTTTGAGTATATACACTTTGAAGTAATAACCAAACCTTTAATCGCAGACTAATTAAGTTTACCTTATCATACCAAGGTCACGAAAATACTATATATATATATATATATATATATGCTCATTCTTTTGATAATATTGATATTCCTTTTACTTTAGGTTGTGACTATCCTTTTCTAATATATGCAAAAGGTATGAGTGTTATTTAATTATATTAATAAAATCAAAAATATTAAGAAGGAGAAATACTGCTTTTGAAGTAACATATTGCCGTGGATTTTTCCCCATAAATATTATAAAAATTTATATATTTATCTTTGTACAATTATTTTGGATATCTGTGTATACCCCTATGTATATTTTCTGTAGTGCACGCTGTTTGTTAGACGTGGACAACTTTAAAACTGTATTTTTTTATGCGAAGCCTACGTGCTTGATGTAAACTAGAGACACAAGTTAACAGTTGACAAGGACGTACACGTTATTTAAATAAGATAAATATTTATCTATTACTGTAATTTCGGCTTTGATTTTGATTTAATTTGTTGTTGGTGATGTAATTTTCATTTACCGTTATTTCTACGAGTTGTTTAATCTCGTTATTTTTGGTTTATTACGTTTCTTGTTAACGTGTCTCCCATATTCGTTTTTATGTGAGTAAAAATATATACAGTACAAATCTCTTCCCTATAGTCACCTACAAACGTGTATTACGTATGTGTGCGTTCAAGAAGCGAGGAGTGGGACGCACATAGCATGTATGTATGTAGTATGTATGTATCATAATTTATCATACATACATACATATGTACTGTAGATCAGTTTGGATGTAAGCAGTAAGCACATAGATAGTATAAACGTCGATGAATGTGGAACTACCGTCAATAATAGGGACTTTATGTATTATGTAATAATAAACACAAATAAATGTGTACTTTTTGGAAGATTTTAATATTTTTAACGTTTAAAACAATGTCAGATATACCTATAACAATAACAATAAATAAAGCGGTAAATCATGATAACTTCTATATTCTATACATTATAAATAAAACTAGAATTAAAAAATTAAAAAGTAAACTATTTAATGTATTGTATGCTCAAAACGGTCTCCTAATGCAAACAAGCAATGTCCTAATCTGTCATAAAAGTTTCTCTGAACATTTAAAATCGTTTGTGGTTGAATATTTAGGATAGATTCAACTATTTTCGCCCGTAATTATCGTTTCAAACGCAATGGTACGTTGAAAGTTAATTTGAAATACCCGTGCAATTTCTCTTATGCTGCGACCAAGATGATACTGTTGTACGCTTTTTTTTTTGTTGTTCAAGGGTAAAAATATCCATCGTGAATACGGACTATTCGCAAAAGTTGAGCAAACCATCCAACTTGGCAAGTAAACTGTAACTAATGGCATGTATCACATGTATGCCTTACTATGCATCGCTTCGTTCTTCCCCACTCCTCGCTTCTTGAACGCACACATACGTAATACACGTTTGTAGGTGACTATAGGAAAGAGATTTGTACTGTATATTTTTAAAGATAAAATTATTATTATACTTAAAAGAATTGATTATTGTATTTTCTATTGTGTTAATTTTGCTGTATTGAGATTTAGTCTTAGTTATTTGATATAGATAACAAAGAAGATTTTTAACATTTCTAGTAAAAAAAATCTGTAAATGTAAAATTTTGTACGTCGGATTTCAAGGGCATTTTTTCTGGACATGTTAGTGCGCATGTTTTCTTAGAGTTCTTTTCGAGCTGTCAAGATAGTTTATTTATTTTGTTCTCTGGGGAGAAATAAGAAAATTTCTTTGTCATTTATTAGTTTATATTGTTCGGCTGTCACAGAGGTTTTTGAACGCATGCTGCGGTCATTCCCGTGCGTTATTTTTACCTTTATAATATTGTTAAATGATGCAATATTAATCTTTATACTCTATAAAGATTATTTTTGTTATTTTTTTTTATTTTTGTATTAAATTTTCATTTAAATTTTATATTGTGATTTTTAATTTAAATATCCTTTCTACACATTTTAATAAGTAACTTAAAGATATTATAACTTTTCTCAAACAAATTTTGAGTGGCGTCCAACTAACTTAATTATTTTCCACGTTTCCGATTGGAACCATGAGAGGAAAGCAGTCCCATTTTGGAAATAAGCCGACTGAATATCCTAGCTGGATAGATTTGTCGTGAATAGTGGAAGAACCAATATCAAAACCACAGTTAATAGCAATATGTATTTGGTTAGTTTAGTATGATTTATTTATTTATTAGGACTTTCTATGTATTAGTATTTATATTTAGTTATTTAGAATTAAGTAGATATAACAAAATGTTATTGAAAATTAATTGGTATTATTTAAAATATCTATATAGATTAAATTATTAAATTGACATATTAAGTTCACATATTAATTTATTTTGTATCCTCCTCAAGAATGTTTTTGGAAACCGTAGATACTGCCTTTTGAATTTATTCAGTTTGACGGTATCGATAACTTAGATCTGCTTCGGATACAACAGCCAATAGTTCAGGAACGTAATACGGTAAAGATGATGTTGGATGTTTTGTGAAGAATCAATTCTCCTGAGAAATTTTAAATGGATAAACTTGATTATAAAGGTGTTATTCAGCCAATTCTCTTAAATCGTGGTACAGAAAAATATTAATGTTCCGAATTCCAAAATAATGCCACGGACCAAACCAATAGTATCCAATGTGATGTAAAAGCAACAAATAATCTCCTTGGTGTCGCCTCAGGCAATTTGTTGAAGTATTTTGGAAATATTTCTGTTAACTTTAGGAAATATTTCAATATTCCTTCATAAATATTTTAATTACCGTTTTTGTTATTTAGTTTTTACTAATACTTTGCCAGAGTATTTATATTTTATCAAATTAACACTTTTTAAATTCGCTGTGCGTTTGGGGCCGTTCAAGTATTACGTAAGCACCATAGGGGGGGTCTTTGTTTTGCTTATTTTTGATTACATTGGGGACGGGGAGTCTGAATGGTGATTACGTCAGCAATATTTATTTATTTACAGTCATGAATTAAAGTGTCTTAGACTGGGGACGATTAATTTGAGTTTACCAAATTTTTAAATAGAACAAAATAAATAGATATCGTTTATATGTTAATAATATATCATTTAAATATGATGTAAATGATTTGCTTGAATAAATGTTAAATGTGCAGTAAATTTCTTTATAGTCTATAAATTGCATATTTCATTGTGATAGACTTAATTAGTATGATTGATAGTTGCTCATGAATAACAATAAAGAAACTAAAAAAACAAATTTTGTAAAAATTATACCAATGCTTACGTAAGCATAGTAGGGGGGAGGGGAAGGGCTTTACTTACTTTGGCTGACAAGGGTGAGGGAGGAGGTTAAAAATTACTAAAATTCTGCTTACGTAATACTTGAACAGCTTCTTTCACACAGAAAAATATATTCTCCAATTTCTTCAATAATAATAATGTTATTATTTCTATTTTGAAAATATTTTTTAAAATTGAATCAAGAGAATATAGTAGCAAGTACCTACTATTAAATTTTAAATATTAGAAATTTTAAATGCCTTTTAAATATCAAAATTAATGTGAAATGATTATATTTAAGATAAACATTTTTTAATTTAAGTATTATATTCGTTACATATTTTGACATTTCTATTTATAATTTCACTATTTTAAACATAAAATACAATTTATATAAGTCAACCTTTAGACATAACTGTTAAAAATAATTGTTAAAGTTTTATGTAATTATTAAACTACAAGAATTAAGTAGTAAATATTAATGTTATTAAATAATTTTGAATGTAAGATAAATTACAACTTGACATCTATATTTATTTTAAGATATCCTTTGCATACATGTTATGTACACTTTATCTTTAATGAGTACAAAAAACAACTATATTCAATGTAATGCGGGATTTATACCGCCACACACACACACACATACACACACACACACACACATACACACACACACACACACACACACACACACACATATATATATACTCTTTGTCTACTTATATATATATATATATATATATATATATATATATATATATAACATTTGATAAATTATTGGAGTTTTTCGGGTTTTTTTTTTTTTTATAAGAAAAAAAAAAGCCGAAAAACTCCAATAATTTATCAAATGTTATATTTAATGAACGGCTAAGAAATTATCTGAACAGTATATATATATATATATATATATATATATATATATATATATCAAATTTCTTTGAAAAAGGCATCATATGCCGAAATATGTAAGATTGTTTTAAATATATACATTTTGAAGTAAAACCAGACCTTAAATCGCAAACTAATTGAATCTACCATATATATATACATACATATAATAAAAGTGTTTCTTTGGGGTAGCGGCTAGGTAATTAAGACAATATTTAATTTATGTTGACGTTTAGATACTATAGATAGGGCCTTTTCCAAAACTGTAATATCTATTTCAAATATTAAAAAATAACCCACTATAGCCACCCATAAATCACAAATTCCATAAATGATAGAACAGACATAAATAACCTCTCAACAATATGCCTGCCCAATATATAACTCCCTCCCCCATATAGTGATACTACAAACATACAAAATAAAATTATATAATAAAATAAAAAATAAAAACACAAAAAAAAAGGTCTAAACCAGCAAAGAAGGCACACGTAATTTAATTTTATTTAGAAATGGTAACCCAAAAATAAATATATTGTATATTAACAGCACAATGTTAATGTAAGCAGTTTTAATTTAACATTGCAATATTATAATTATTTTCAATAAATATTACTGTTATGATAAAGATACTATATATAGTACTGAAACGTCAACATTAATTAAATATTTCTTTAATTACCCAGCCGCTACTTCCAAGAAACACTATTAAAACTATTAAAAAAAGAGTACACCAAATATACAACACTGCAGACACCAATAAAAATTTGAACAATAACACAACATATATCACAATTCCATATGTTCCACAACTATCGGAAAAATTAAATACACTTTAAAAAAATATGATATAGCTACAACATATAAACTTAGTAATACTAATAAACATTTATTTTCAAAACTTAAACCTAAAATAGAAAAAAATCGAGAAACACATGTCGTATATAAAATACCATGTAGCGATTGCGATAGTTACTACATAGGCCAAACGAAACAATATTTATACAAAAGAATACAAGCCCACAAATACTCTAGAACAGACAAAACTGCATTGTCTACACAAAAACTACAACGCGATCACCATTTCGATTTTGAAAACACACAGATAATTGATAAAAACAACACACAGTGAAAAGACAAATTAAAGAAATGATCAGTATTAAACAGGAAAAAAATTCAATTAACAACAGAAATGATATAAAAAATTTAAGCAGTATATACTATAATTTAATTTTGTAACGATCTACAATTTACCATCATATTATATATTTTTTTTTGTTATATACCTTATGTTATTTAAATATCATTTAAATATCATATACTTTTGCGTATCATGCTGACTGTTCCGTGTTTTGATTCCTGTCTAGTTGTCCGAGCAGGTTTTCGTGGTTTTCCTTCTCGTTTTGAGCGAATGCCGACAACTTTGCATCTTAAGTCGCTCCACGGGCGCATACGTAATAATAACTCATGTCTTGCTTTTCCCTGCCTTTCCCTGTTTTCTGTTTTTTGCTGATGTGGTCCTCTACTGGGTTGTAGCCTAGCATATGCGCTACAAAACTCTAGGGGGGTCTGCCCGTTGGCAGTCAGGTGCCATTCCGCCTTTCCAGCAAGAGTGAGGAACCATGCTACGCGGAGCTATCTCGTCGCCGCGCAATGCACACACCACTAGGACCGGTCCTGGGCGGCAACCTGGCTAGGCTGCCGTTAATAGCACACACACGTTCGACGTGTGTGCTATGCCCCCGCTTCGGCGGAAAACGTTAAGATGGCACAAGTGTGACCATCGTCGACTGAGGTAGCCACTAAGAGTGTTCCCTTGGTTAGCGATGAGCAACCCCGTACAGGGTGCGCTTCGCCTGTCTGCGCCTTGCCTCGTGTTGGGGCTGGGGTCAGGCCGTCGAAGTACTGCACGGAATTGTAAAGAAGTTGTCGGGGAAGGGTTGGCGGCCCTACGCAACGGCTGGTTATCCGACCTCTCTAAATTCATGCGACCGGTCACTAAACACACGCACGAACGCACCGACATACAAAACCCTACACTTACGCTCTCACACAAAACCACACACCCATAGAGAGACGCAAGCTGCCAGCAGCAACAAACACACAAGTTCATACCCAGAAGGAGACACAAATTGCTAGCAGCGAACAACACATATGTTCACACCTTGTTATCTATTTTTTGGAATACTAAGGCATGATTTATTATTATTACTAGAATGTATCTTTGAATAATTTAAACCATAGCAACTTAATTACTTGACATTTATATCCTGTCATTCATATTTTGTATTCTCTTGATAAAGGCGTACACAGCCGAAACATGTAGAGTTTTTTAAATACATATATTTTGAAGTAATATACAGACCTTTAATCGCCTACTGATTAGGTTTACCATATCATACCAAGGTCACTAAGTTATTATATATATATATATATATATATATATATATATATATATATAATATATAATATATATATATATATATATATATATATATGAAAAATTTTGTGAAAAACTTATCTGCGCGGAATGTGCATATATCGATATTTCACTGTTTTTTACAGATCATCAGTGCACCTTACTGAAGACAGACATGATATTCACTTCTATACTACGTGTATATATACGAACTGTAATGAACTTCATGTGTATGAGAATTAATAATTATTAAATCTCATTTTTACAGGCGATTGTCGCTATAATTTGTTGCATTTAATTCTACAATTCGGCAAATCACTTTTGCCCTAGATTGTAGACGCAACAAGCCGCGACATCAACTGTACAAGTTGTCAGTACAAATGAAAAATTTTGTGAAAAACTTATCTGCGCGGAATGTGCATATATCGATATTTCACTCTTTTTACAGATCATCAGTGCACCTTACCGAAGACAGACATGATATTCACTTCTATACTACGTGTATATATACGAACTGTAATGAACTTCATGTGTATGAGAATTAATAATTATTAAATCTCATTTTTACATGCGATTGTCGCTATAATTTGTTGCATTTAATTCTACAATTCGGCAAATCACTTTTGCCCTAGATTGTAGACGCAACAAGCCGCGACATCAACTGTACAAGTTGTCTGTACAAATGAAAAATTTTGTGAAAAACTTATCTGCGCGGAATGTGCATATATCGATATTTCACTGTTTTTTACAGATCATCAGTGCACCTTACCGAAGACAGACATGATATTCACTTCTATACTACGTGTATATATACGAACTGTAATGAACTTCATGTGTATGAGAATTAATAATTATTAAATCTCATTTTTACATGCGATTGTCGCTATTATTGTAGAATTAAATGCAACAAATTATAGCGACAATCGCATGTAAAAATGAGATTTAATAATTATTAATTCTCATACACATGAAGTTCATTACAGTTCGTATATATACACGTAGTATAGAAGTGAATATCATGTCTGTCTTCGGTAAGGTGCACTGATGATCTGTAAAAAACAGTGAAATATCGATATATGCACATTCCGCGCAGATAAGTTTTTCACAAAATTTTTCATTTGTACTGACAACTTGTACAGTTGATGTCGCGGCTTGTTGCGTCTACAATCTAGGGCAAAAGTGATTTGCCGAATTGTAGAATTAAATGCAACAAATTAAAGCGACAATCGCATGTAAAATGAGATTTAATAATTATTAATTCTCATACACATGAAGTTCATATATATATATATATATATATATATATATGTATATATATATAATTAATTAATTAATTAAATTAGTATATAATTTTATTGTCTTAATTTAATCATTTTGTCGATCTGTAAGTTCAAGATACAATTCACCAAGATTGGACACACGGAACATCACAGCCTATAACATAAACGTAATCTTATACGCATTATTTTCTGTAGGGGTCTGGTGGACCTTGGAGATTTCATTGAATTTGTTGGAAATTTAAGTTGTTTGTTGCGTGTTCCTATTCTGATGAATTCCTTCAGCTGACCCTGACCTTTGAAAGATATTTGCTAAAGCATTATATTATCTATGTTAGAAACGAATTTACGAATTCCCTAGATGGTTTTTGAAATTAATATGAAATGAACTACTGCGTCTTACAAATAATCTTTGTCATAGTCAAGATTAGTATCGACGTATCTCTTAAAAAGAAAGTTTAATTAGTAAACAATGTACTTAAGAGAATGTATCATCAATATTTGAAAAAAATAAGCGTAAATTAAATATGAATAAAAGTGATATCTTCCAGTATGTGTAGCTCACATTTAAGTTTTGATATATAGGAGGACGTTTTTTATTTTACATAAAAATAGTAATTTTGAGCTTAGTTTCCCTAAGTAAAATGTTTCAGATTAAAAAGATACAGGGTGTTGAAATAGAAAATTATGAAAGCACAACCACTTTATACAATACTAAAAAATTGTTTCAATCTATTTTAATAAATGTTGAAAGTATCCACCATTAACTTCAATACATTTTTTTATGATTTTTATCAAATGACATCTCACATCCGGAAAGATATTTTGAGAATTTCTTCTTGAATTTTTTGTTAAGTTCTTCCCGTGTATTGATTTCATCAGCGTATACTAAAACCTTCATGTGACCCCACAAATAAAAATCTAACGGTTTAATATCTGGGTTACGAGGAAGTCAAGGACATTCACTACCACGGCCAATCCATCGATGCGGAAAACGCCGATTCAAATGAGTTCGAACACTATATGTAAAGTGTGATGGGGCACCATCTTGCACGAACCACATATTTTGACTTACGTTCACAGGTGTACCATCCAAAAGGTCAAATAGATCGTTTTGTAAAAAATGCAGATAATGTTCTCCATTAAGTCTCTGCGGAAGTTGAAATGGACCAATCAAGAAATTGTCGATAACACTGCACCAAATATTTATCGAAAACTCATGTTGGAAAAGCATAGTGATGATTATTTCACCAGTTATTAATTTCGCGTCACGTAAAAGTAGCCTCGTCCGTAAATAATATATTTTTCAGGAACATAGAGTCTTCGTTCTTTTTTTATTTTGTACGTATTGACAAAATTCCAACCTGGCTTGTAAGTCCCTTGGCAATAAATTTTGAACGGGCGTAAAATGTCAGAGAAACAAATTTCCTGCGTGGGTGATTCTTGAGACGGTTGATTTACCGATTCCCGTAGAAGCTTCCAAACGCCTAGTGCTTAATTCAGGATTTTCTGCGATTCTAACCAAGATCTCTTCTTTTTGTTCGACTTCTACAGCTTTTTGGTTGTGCGCCAGGATTTGTATATAAAACGAACCTGTTTCACGTAACTGATTGAATATTCTTCGGTCTGGAATGATTCTGTTTGGGTAGAGATCATCGTATCTTATAAGTGCAGCACATCCGTTATAATTTTCTTGGGCATAAACACAGAGCATAGCCCGTAAATTACGGTTAGAAAACTTATTAAGCCTGGGAAAAATTACAGTGCTTGGATAATGTAAAATCTAGTTTTTGACGTACCTATGACAGGAAAAGGTAGAAAACATTGTATGATTTATCAATATTAAAGGCACACTTTGTCAATTAAATATTCTTCATCCATCAGCAAAATGTGCAACAGAACAGTCAAATGCGAAAATCTGGGAAACTGCTTGAATATTAATTAAAATTAATCACTTTCAACACCCTGTATCTTTTTAACCTGAAACATTTTATTTAGGCAAACTATGTTCAAAATAACTATTCTCATGTCTACTACCTCCAAATGCTGACTGGCCCATAAGTTATATAAAATTAAAATATGGATGTTATTAAAAATGTTCTTGTTTCATGTAAAAAAATGGTGAGGTTTTACCCACTCAAGTATATTTCAAATTATTTTTGTTAAAATATACTAAAATTCTTTTTGTGTGGATATGGTTTGCAAGTTTTTTTAAAAATTTTTTTCTGAAGACTAAATAAAATTCTCTGCTTATGCTGTTTTAACTAGTCGGTTATGTAAATTAAGGACGTTAAAAATATTGATTTTAAAACTGAATAAAATGAACACTAAATAAAATTCTTTGCTTGTGTTGTCTTAACTAGCTGGTTATGTAAATTTTTGACGTTAAAAATATTGATTTTATTCAATC